>CM060834.1:38255000-38730000 GCA_030762175.1 Metallyticus violacea | reverse complement strand
GAAGAAGAAGAAGAAGAAGAAGAAGAAGAAGAAGAAGAAGAAGAAGAAAAATAACAGAAGAACAAGCAGCAACGATGACAATTAATATACATATAAACCTATGTAAACCATCAAAGTTAAATAATTGTAATAGTAAAACATGAAAAGCAATAAAAGAAAACTATGAAGCACAGAGGAAGATTTGATAAATAATAATTACAGTAATAATAAAATGAAAAATTCTACAGCAAGATAAACAAATAATATCATTAACGAACGTCGGATAATCGAGATTCTACCGTATCTGGTTAAATAATCATCATTGGATAGCCTTTTAACCAGTTTTTACAGAGAAAAATATAGTCATTCCCAATTATGTAAGACATGGTTAAATCCACAGATCTCTAAATATGAACATATTAAAAAATATTTGAAACTCCTTGTTGTCCTTAAAAAATAAAGATGTGCACACATGGTGGTGAAAGTTTTGGAAAAAGAGTGTTCTCCACTCTACAGAAACAGAGTTTGTATCTTGTGTCGGCATAAACGCCTTTAAAATGTGTTTTTCGTTCCTTATCCCGCAGGAGTTGGAGAGGCAGTGCAAACAGGATACAGAGCGGAAGCTCGGGGAATGTATAGATGTAAACTTAGCCATGCATGTGAATCCTTGGGACGTACATGTTGAAACGCCTAAGGTAGATTCAGAAATAGTAACATGTCGGTCACAGATTTTCGCTGGTCGTGACTTTGTGCAAATATTGAGCTATAGTTTGGGTTTACTCTGTATAGTCGATAGAATGAGTTACTGAGTACAGCGAGGAGACAGTAATTATAAAAGACCAGATTTGTTGATTTCTTGCTTACATTGCTCTTTTATTTCTCCCTTGTTTAAAATTTAATAATTATTTAAAAAGTGTAAAATATATAGTTAAACGCCGTAATTTGACCTTAGCCTAAAAACAACAATTGAAAATATATTTTAAAAACTTGTCAATAAAATTAATCCAGTCAAATGGGAGCAGAAAGTCAAAGGTGCAACATCTGACAGCTGAGTGTTGTAATGCCAATCTATAATTACAGCTGCAGTTCAGGAAATATAGAAAGGGAGTATTAATGCTGCTAGTCTTACGTTTCGTGTGAAACATTTAAATATTTTTTTTGATTTGGAACTGAGCAAAGATTGTACTTTGTACCTAATCGTTGCTAGCGTAGGCCTTCCACCTGCTATTCTCAGCTAACACAGAGGGCTTAGTATTCTTGTTTTGGCAATCATTCTAAATTTGTAGGGCAACAGCTCTCTCCGTGATCATGGTGTTATACAGGTTTGTAAGCATTTTCTGGTAAGGTAAAGTTTTAGTATTATTATAAATTTTTGTTTTATAGAATACATAAGAAAATATTTACTATATATATAAAGTGTATATACGTTTTAAACTGTTCTCAAAACAGACTCACATTAAGTTCTTTAGATAATGGTTTAATGAAGATTTTGTTAAGTGTTTAGCCAAAAACCAACAGCTGTTTTAAAGTAGTAAAGAAATTTCAATATGGAGAATTTAGTTCAACTTTCAATGATAAGTTATGGTGTTGAGTGAAAGATTATGTTCGAGCTAAATTTCAGTCATTTATATGTTAACTAAAGTTGATTCAATGTGAAATAAATTACAATAATTGGTAATCATTTTCATTTTCTTCTTCCTCCTTTCAAGTCGTTCCGAGGCTAATTGTATCCTTCCATCTTCTTCTTGGAAGACCCAGGTCACGTTTTGTTTCCCAACGAGTTGAAAAAATATGCTTGCCATGGTAGCCTGCCTGCAGCCATTTTCTGTACATGATGTTGCCAATGTTTCTAATAGCCTTTAATTTCTTCAGTAATATTTCTTTATTTTTACTTTTATTCTTGTCTATTATGTTACCTCATTCACTGTTACCAGGAATTTCATTTGTGCCGCTTCAATTTGCTTCCGATCCTGAACTCCTAGGATCCATGTTGCGCTACCATTTGCCAATATAGGCTTTGATAAGACATTATGGATATAAATATTTGTCATATTTCTTCCAAAAATATTTATTGTAATTTCATTTGTTCTATTTATGTATATTTTCTTCAAAATCTAAACTAATGTTTATAATTAGTTATATTGCATCACAAAAATTCAAAGATTAGCACCTGTTTCATATTTTGTTCATCGATCACTGCTTCTGCCCTCCTCATTTATTTGTCCTCCATTGCCAATAATTTTGATTCATTACAAAATATCTCCATATTATATCCTGCTAGTATATTATTTAATTTTGTTAATTATATTGGATGTCGTATTCTTTACTAGCTGACAGGATCTGATCATTCACAAATAATATATTTTAATTTCCTTATATCTTCTTACGGGTATACTTTTGGCTCCGTAATTTGACTCAGAGGCCTCTTCTTTCAGTATAGAGGTTCTCTTTCGTTCCGTAAATGTAAGACACCGGAACCGCGGCTTTACTCCCCTTCCGAAGGAAGCCAAACTTAGGATTTTTACGCCCGAAAAAATCCATCGATTCTAGCCACCAGGATCGAAGCCGCGATCTTGAGTTTAGAAGGCAAGTATGGTTAGCACTACACCACCGGGACCGATTATGCATGATATGAAATGATAAATTGGGAGATACCTTTTTTTAAGGAAAGAAGCGTTACAGGCCTAAGTTCATGGTACCTCCCCGGCATTTGCCATTTATGAGGACTGAGAAAACCTGAAAAAAACCTAGTAGGGATGACGGTCCTAGTGGCAATCGAACTCTAGACCTTCCGCTCACGAGTCCGCGCCTAAGGACCTAGGGCACTCTTGGCGGTCTCATTCCAATAAATTTATTTCTATTTGATGGTATAAGGATCTTATTGCATTAATTAAACTCGGTGGTATTTTATACTCTCCTAATGTATAAACCATCCTCTCTAGTAATAGAAAATTACCTTTGTAGCATACTTTTTATTTTAAACATTTGCCTCGTATACCCAAGATCGCGGGTTCAATCCCGACTAGGTGTAGATGCATTCATTCTGGTGTAAAACATTCTAAGTATGGCTTTCTTTGGAAGGGAAGTAAAGCTGGGTTGCGTGTGGTAGATTTACGTGACGTAAAAGAACCTCAAGCCTGAAAGAAAAAGCCTCTGAGCAAAATTTATCGGCCGTTTCACGCCCTGAATTGAATGGAACACTGATGACCTGAGATTTTAAGAGTTCGTGATATAAACCAAATCAACAACATTTTAAATATTTTTCCAGATATCAACGGAAGTGTGTCGTAATTAAAACTAATAAAGAATAATATTACTAATAGAGAAGGAAGAGTATGTTGCAAAATACAGTACGGTCAAGAGATATGTGCTGATACTAATTTGCATAAGAAAGCAAATTGCGGTCTCAAGCTCCACGCCCATGCAATTCAACTGACATCCTTCTGCTAAGAATTTCATTGCTGGCGCATGCTATTGGGATACCGTCAATTTTTTATCATATCGTGAATTAATTAGTAATCTGTGCCATTCATTAAGTTACAGAACATGTTACATTTCGATGTCATATTTTGGAACACCGTAAGTGACACATTTATGTACTATAATTTGGAACGGAGAGTGCAATATATAATTATTTTAATAATATTTAAAGCCAGTTTTCACTGCTGAGGCATCACAGGCAGTGGATATTGATAATACAGGGCTTTTGCGTTAAAACTTTACTTCACGTGCGGTGTTTGAGCCTGGGCGGCTGGGTGTGTCGCTCCGCTCGCCGCCGACGGTTTTTACTTGAATGCTGGATGTAACCGAGCGGGGTGGCTCAGGCGGTAACGTTGGAAGTTTCTCTGCCAGCCATCCTGACTTCGATTTTTTTTCGTGGTTTACCCGGTCGCTTAGGCAAATGGTGGATCTTTAAATTGCATTATTTTTACGCTCTCCCATGTATTTCATTCCATGGGTTTGTCACAGGGTCGAACGTGAGTTGGGCTGGCGCGACGTGATAGATAGTGAGGTTTACCCCGTAAACGAATCTTCCCAGGGGCTGGAACTCGTTGGTTGGGAAGGGGGTACCGTTGACTTCGCGGTGTTCTATCTGAAAACATGTTAGACACTCCGTCTACATACGCGCAGTGGTTATCTGATGTTTCTCTTATTCATCCCTTCCTTCCATAGGTGTACCCATTGGTGCCTCAGGCACAAACGGCCAGCCGTGATACAGGTTCAAATATCGAAGTATCCTCCATCGCAAACATTCCAACCCAGTACATGAGATGAAATGATACATCAAAAAAGTTGACCTAAGTTTAGGATATTACCCCGCAACTGAGGAAAACCTGAAAAAACTCAGTCAGGGAGGACGATATTAATAGGAGAATCGAACCACAGACTCCATTCATGCGTTCGAGCCTTAATAACTTATGCAACTTGTATAGATAGATATAATAATGTTGCTGACTATGCTATTAGCCATTGTTAGAAATTACCATATAACAAATAGTTTGATGCCGATTATTAGATAATAGTATTTGCTTAAAGCTGTATTCTGCAATGTTCATGGTTTAGTAGCTACAAATTTTTAAAAGCTGTAGTTTTTTAGGGAGGGGGGTATTTTTGGCTCTTTGTTTTCCTTCAGTTTATTGGACATAACTTCTTTGTCTAATAAATTCATTTAGACATAAACAAGAAACAATACATCGGGATATTCCCTTTAAATAAGTAAAATATGCAAATTTAGGTCAAATGAATTCCTTACAAATGTAGGAAACTCACTCGCGTCGACATCACTTTACAGTTTCCGTGGTGAACTTTTTAAGTCTTGTTTACTCTCACGCTCTGTAGCCCAGAATTTGTTTTATCTTTTAACATATTCACGTTCTCTAGGGGATATATGCACAGGGGAGCTGGGAGCTTTGAACTTTTAATTTAATGTTTCTGTACTGGAAGGTAATATATTTATCATCTCTTCCTTTGCGTTTCTTTCTTTCTTTTATTTTATTTATTTTTTTACTCTCGTCCATAGTTATTTAGCTATTTGAGTACCGTAATTTAATACTCTTAAGCCAAGATATTAATCACTTAAAGCGCTAGTAAATTTTATTGCGCATTTTTTTATTTTCAACGTGTCTTTCTTAATATATGGTTAATTCTGAAGCATTTCTCCTCTTTTATGGAATATCATTTTATGCTGTGAAACAAAAAAAAAAAACGTAAAATGTTGACAGTAAAATAGTAGCAAATAGTGGAAGTAACAGCCAGAGTACTAGTGACAATAGTAGTAGTAATAGTAGTAGTAGTAGTAATAGTAGCAGCAGCAGCAGTAATAGTAGTAGTAGTAGTAATAGTAGTAGTAATAGTAGCAGCAGCAGCAGTAATAATAGTAGTAGTAGTAGTAGTAGTAGTAGTAATAGTAGTAGTAATAGTAGAGTAGTAGTAATAGTAGCAGTAGTAATAGTAGTAGTAGCAGCAGTAGTAGTAGTAGTAATAGTAGTAGTAATAGTAGTAGTAGTAGTAATAATAGTAGTAGCAGCAGCAGTAGTAGTAGTAATAGTATAGTAGCAGTAGTAATAGTATAGTAGTAGTAGTAGTAATAGTAATAGTAGTAGTAGTAGTAGTGGTAGTAGTAGTGGTAGTAGTAGTAGTAGTAGTAGTAGTAGTAGTAGTAGTAGTAATAGTAGTAGTAGTAGTAGTAGTAGTAATAGTAATAGTAGTAGTAGTAGTAGTAGTGGTAGTAGTAGTGGTAGTAGTAGTAGTAGTAGTAGTAGTAGTAGTAGTAGTAGTAGTAGTAGTAGTAATAGTAGTAGTAATAGTAGCAGCAGCAGCAGTAATAATAGTAGTAGTAGTAGTAATAGTAGTAATAATAGTAGAGTAGTAGTAATAGTAGCAGTAGTAATAGTAGTAGTAGCAGCAGTAGTAGTAGTAGTAATAGTAGTAGTAGTAGCAGCAGTAGTAGTAATAGTAGTAGCAGCAGCAGTAGTAGTAGTAATAGTATAGTAGCAGTAGTAATAGTATAGTAGTAGTAATAGTAATAGTAGTAGTAGCAGTAGTAGTAGTAGTAGTAGTAGTGGTAGTAGTAGTGGTAGTAGTAGTAGTAGTAGTAGTAGTAGTAGTAGTAGTAGTAGTGGTAGTAGTAGTGGTAGTAGTAGTAGTAGTAGTAGTAGTAGTAGTAATAGTAGTAGTAGTAATAGTAGTAGTAGTAGTAGTAGTAGTAGTAGTAGTAATAGTAGTAGTAGTAGTAGTAGTAGTAGTAGTAGTAGTAGTAGTAGTAGTAGTAGTAGTAGTAGTAGTAGTAGTAGTAGTAGTAGTGTGTTGAGACTGTAAGAACTTATGAAATGCCAATAAATTTAAGCTCAATCGAAACAAACATCTAATCCATATGCTTTATTGAGGCATTACTTCCTTCACCTCTTTCCTGTTTATGATAAATACAGCAAATGTAAATTATGAAACCAGCGAAACAACACTCCTTTTAAAAATATGATAGTTTATATTGTTTTGAATAAGTGTACATGTTTTTAAATATCAAGCTTATAACACTTTGAATCGCCAGGCAATTGTCGATATCGCATGAAGATACTGTGTGATATAAATTACTCCACGAGTTGAAAATTGTCAAAAACTCTTTCTCATCTATGATAAGTGTTAAATAAATACAATATGATTACAATATACTTAGCAGTTGAATTCTGCGTTAGCTTAAAATCATTATTTCACTATCTCTAGCGTGTTATTAGCCTCAACAGCTCTCGTACAGCTTAAAGTAAAGAAATTTTATGAGATATTAGAACAAACGTTAGTGGAGTTACGCCACTAAAGTTTCTGAAAATGGTTACAGAAACTTCATATTATCAGTGCCTGCCAATGCGCCATTCGCAGTGGAGCTTGCAGACCCATTAAACATATATCAGGGCTGTTTCAATCAGACAGCTTTGAGTAATTCACATATACCTATACATAAATGTAAAGAAACCTTATCGTCCTAAACACTGCTGTTCATATTCTTCAAAAATGTCTTTATCCTGGGTCTGCTACGCTTCCAAGCCTCTTACTTCTTACTGCTTAGCATTGTCTTCTTTCAACAATTACCCAGGTCTTCAATACTTTAATTCTTCTTTCTGTATCAAATTAAAGACATCGATCTTCTGACATTCGCAAGAAGCCTTCTGCTTCATCTACAATGATCTCATCTGCATCTTTTAAAATGCTGGTATCTTTACTCTTCATATTCTGCAACCAAGAAACTCTTGGTTGTCCGTTTTATCCGCTTTAATTCTCTTTTTATCCCTCTCTATCTTAGTCCGAATTTCATCTGAACACAACCACCTTATAGGCACTCTTCTTCGTAGATACAGACATTTTCCTGTACAATTTAACAACCTAGGTAGTTAAAATACTTTACTGGCTTTATTCTTTTATTTGGAGATACATGATTAAAACAGAGATGACTGCCTCCATTTTTATTTTTAAATAATTTGGAAAAGTTAGAAATTTTAATTTTGGAGCAATCCTTCAAAAGTTCTTTCGCAGTGCTTAACAATAACAACAGCAGTGAATTGTTTCAGAAAATGAATGAAATTAACTGTGTATATGACAGTAAGCTGTGATACAACTCCTGAATGCGACAGATGAAACGCCGATGAAAGGCTGAAGAGTGTTTATGTAAATGCAATAGTGGATATCAGCATTATTAGATGCTGAGGTCCTCCCTGTATGACAGTTGAAGGGCATATACATCATTGCCTGATGAGAAGTAGAGCGGTTGTCCGACCACTGCAGTGACTCCACGCAAACAAAATTTGAGTTCATTCGTGTACTGTGTCGAGAAAACCATGTTAAAAGGAGGACAAAATCATTGACATAATTATATTAAAGGTGAGAAATTAAACATGAAATGTTTGATTCACTAGCTGAGCAAATTTCACTTAATGTTCTAGTTAATTAAAACAAAGGGGGGAAAAAAAGGGGAAAGATGTTACTTTCTGATTGACCTTCGCATAGATGTTATGGTTTCCTTGCCGTTTCCAGATACCCTATTTTAGTGAACTTATTGACAGATTTAATGCAAAGGTTTCTCCATGCATTCCAGACCAGATGTTATGATGTGACTGATCCTCAAATGAAACTAAAACACTTTTGGTTGCCTTCTCCATAAATGCCCTTTTTGAGATTAACTTTTAACGGGTACTTCATTGGACGACCGTCCCTCAGAATTCCAGTATACCCGCACTTACTACATATTTACATCCTCTCCTCTGTCTAATATTTTCACTAAAGGAAGAAAGTATTAGTAACAATATTGGACATTAACTCATTTATATCGTCAACACTTCATAAGTTCAATATCAGCATTCCTTTTTAAGCAGACATTGAATAAGCCACAATCAAACAGACAAAGATTTTCATTAATTTGTAGAGAAAGGTTGCTGAAACTAAATAGCTACTTAATGTAACACTACCCGTTTAGTACCTCGAACTTTTCTATATGTTTATACAACAAAATGACTGCAACAGAAACCGGAACGCTACATGTTGTAGACCAAACTGAGATATCTTTGTACCCTTGAGTACAGAAGGTAGGGGTGTGAGGGGTGTGAGTAAGCGAATAGTTTAAACATTGTAAGTGAACAACAGCGGAAATTCTCACCACCAGCTAAACCCTCTTCTCCCTAGCGCATTCCTAAACAAAATGTAAACGTTGTATGTACCTGTAGTGTTTGAAATTCCTATGTCCCATTGTGCGCTAATCTAGTTAATTACTCCAAATGGTGCAGGCCTTTATCGAGTGTTACATGGATATTCCTAGTACTAAATCGGCAAAGATCTTTGATATGAAACATTAATTCCAAATTATAATGTAACATTAACTGTTAAAACCACTAATTTTTTGTCATAGAGCCGTAAAATGTGTTTACTTTTGATTACAAATACTTTAAGAAAGGTGAACACTATCACACGCTTTCTGTAATTTACATACAAAATATATTTAAAAATATAACAATTTAAGTTTAAATTTATGCATGGTGTCCCTGAATCACCGTACATTTTATCAAAATATACTCTCATGTACTTTTATGGGAGTAATGTTATATTGGTTGCATCCTTCTGCTGTTTTAGAATTGAGAAAAATTAGATATTATGTAGTTTTTCTTTTAATTTTCTCTGTAAGATTTCTATTACCGAATAAACTACAAAACTAATATTCGATTGGTGTGAGGTTATTGATGTGATTTTAGTTTCTCCTCTATTTATATACTTTCTATGATCTGAATTGTTGAATTTCGACAATTCACATGTGTAAAGTAGTAGTAATAGTAGTAGTAGTAGTAGTAGTAGTACTAGTAGTAGTAGTAGTAGTAGTAGTAGTAGTAGTAGTAGTAGTAATAGTAGTATAGTAGTAGTAGTAGTATAGTAGTAGTAATAGTAGTAGCAGCAACAGTAGTAGTAGTAGTAGTAGTAGTAGTAGTACTAATAGTAGTATAGTAGTAGTAGTATAGTAGTAGTAGTAGTAATAGTAGTAGCAGCAACAGTAGTAGTAGTAGTAGTAGTAGTAGTAGTAGTAGTAGTAGTAGTAGTAGTAGTAGCAACAGTAGTAGCAGTAGCAACAGTAGTAGTAGTAGCAGTAGCAACAGTAGTAGTAGTAGTAGTAGTAGTAGTAGTAGTAGTAGTAGTAACAATAATAGTACTAGTAGTATTAGCAGTAGCAACAGTAGTAGTAGTAGCAGTAGCAACAGTAGTAGTAGTAGTGGTAGTAGTAGTAGTAGTAGTAGCAGTAGCAGTAGTAGTAGTAGTAGTGTATTTATTTACAAAATATAATTTTACAAATCTAACTCATCCATGTAGCACGGGTTCTAAGATCGTACGTACTTTCCCATTACACTAGGAAATACATGAAATCCCACAAACCAATATTTAACTCTTAAGGTACAAATAATATGTATAAAATAAGTAAATGAACGAAAAAATAAGAATATATAATTGAAAACACTTTAAATGCCTAAACAAAATAAACAAAAAAGAAAACCATACAAAAGTAAATAGTTTACACTGCCTCACATATATGTACAAATAATTCAAAAAATATTGCGACTCATGTTCCCATACCCCCTTCCCGGTTCCTGTTCCTATCTGAGCTATGTCACTTTGTTTAAAATTTACCTACTCCCTCCTCCTCCTTCCTATCTGTTAACAAGTCCAGCATTGCCATTGCCCTCTAGGTATCTTTTTCCTCATTCTTCCGTCCCCTTGCAGTACGACAGAATATGTTCCCACATATTTTTATCTGCACATATAGGACAGATACTCTGTAAAGTATTTACGCAATGACATTTAGTTAACAAGGGGAACATTTGCAAAGAAAATATGTGCACGAAGTATCTACAGCACTTTACCAGTTACCAGGCATTATTATCCGCTGCTTTTACCCAACAATTACGGCGTATGTTTGTGCATATTTTGGGAAACAAAATGTGGATATAGATGTAGTTTAGAAAATATAGCATTAAAGAGTACAGGATAAGTAAAACGTTGTGAAACACACGTCTATCTTGTTTTAAAATATACTGAAACTTTTTGTATGCGGGAGAGTTTATCAGTATTATAATTGGTCCATTCTTTGACAGTAATAACGCTATTATTTACCCATTCTCACAATTGTCTTTAGCACATATAGTTCCGAGTATAAATCGCGAACAATTGTGGATGAATCTCAACGAATTGAAGCGTTCTTTACAAAAAATCGCACTATATGGATTCCAACCCATTGCAACCTCCGGTGGACACCTCACTAACTTCCATGATGCTTATTGGATGCAAATGAGTATTATGCTCTCCAGTTAATTCATAATAAACAAATATATGTATACAAGTATAGACTGTACTTGTCCAGCAAAATTCCTTTCACGTTTCATCGAGCGAATCAGGGATTTCTGCCGTTTGTCTTGATAAAGAATAGAATGCTATCCAACTGGTTGCCAAATTCCTAAAATGTAAGTGTTTATTATTCAAATATCCCTTTTTTTAAACTAACGAACATTATTGAAGCTAGGTCCAGTGGCAAAGCGAGACTTTTTGTGTTGTCGAATAGATTGAAACGTGGGATGCCAAAATTAATGAAACATATAATTTGTGTTAAATATACCATGAAAATTGCTGCTTTTACATATTTAAAATGTCACTACCAATAACGTAAGAAATAATTGCATAAAATTACACAAATACTAGAAACAAGTTAATGATCTATGCCACATTATAAAATGTGATTGTACAAGTCTTTTTCTGTAAAATACATCAGTCTCTCTAACGGATTCTTGACGTTTTACTGAACTTTTTACTGTCCCTTTTCCATAATCATTGAAAGATATCCTGCCGTTCAGCCGCAGTTGATAACTATGTAGAAATATGGGAAACAATTATAAAGGAAGAATTTCCAACCTATTATATAGGCATGGCAAAAACAAAGACCCATTTTAAATCGTGCGCAATTGTTGGTCACGGCTTCCTAGAGAGCTGATGTTTATACTATTGCGTAATGCATTTCAAAGCAATTTCTGTACGTCATAATTCATGACTTTGGCCGCCCGCTCCACTGCACAGTACTACTTGACATTTGTATGGTGTTAGAACGCAGCGTTTGTTCCAGAAACCTTTCCTCACGGAAGGCGGTGAAGAGATGCGACAGACAGTTCAGGACAACAACATCATCGGCTTCAAACAAGTCCTCCTGGAACTTGTCCATTCCAGCAGGTGTCAAAATTTTCCTAAAATAAACGCTGCGTTCTTAGGATACAATTATCATATTTTAAAAACGTTTCAATTGCAAACGCACCATACTAACTGCCAAATACTACTATGCAACGGAGCGAGTGGCCAAGGCCATGTTATATGGCCTTTGAACTGTATTGCACAATAGTACAAATATCAGGTCTCTAGGAAGCCGTGACCAACAATAGCGCACGATTTAAAACCGATCATTGTTTCTGCCGTATCCTCTAGAACTAAAACTAAAATACAGTTAAGGAAGTTTAAAAATGAGATTTAAATTAAATAAGTAAAATTAAATGGCATTTAATAGTAAAATAAAATAATTATATCGTTCCAAATATTGACAAAAGTAAAATTCAGAAAATTTTACATTTTAAATTGATATCATCTAGATTCGTTCTTCTGTTCGCTTTGGTTCTAAAAATTTCCAGAAGAGAGCAGACATAATCATCTGGGCAGAAACAAGGTTACGCTTCATATTAACGAAAACTTCTTGAAACACACCCCCCTCCCTTTTCACCATTCCTGACAGTGACGTGAAAAGCTACTATTACGCTTGCGCAAGGCAGGCTTAGTCTTCGACTTTATTATTCGTTTTTTTATTGATTTATTTATGGACGCTCTTTAACATCTCAGGTCATCAGCGTCCCATTCAACCCAGGCGTGAAACGGTCGACAAATTTTGCTTAGAGGCCTCTCTTTCAGGCTTGAGGTTCTTTTTCGTGCGTATATGTACGACACGAGACCTACGGCTTTACTTCCCTTTCGAAGGAAGCCATACTTAGGATTTTTACGCCTGAAAAAATGCATCGGTTCTGGCCGGGATCGAACCCGCGATCTTGGGCTTAGGAGGAAATTATGGTAACCACATCACCAGGACCGACTTATTATTGGTGATCGGTTATCTATCAATTCAACCCTTACGAGACAACACACTAATTTTGAACACACTCAGCCTTGCAGCCATAATGAATACTTCGCCCCCGAGGTCTAAGGCGGCAGGAGCAAGGAAAAAGCTAGATAAACGGTCCTTATTGGCATAGGCCATGTTGTCATTGCAATGAGGGACTATTGCAATAACTAAAGGTTTTGTTGGCACATCTTCACAAATTCGATATGCAGTCTTCCTGAACAGTATTTCAGTATTTTTTCCAAGTTTTATATATAACTCACAATAAAATATGCATGGGATTTCTTAATCACTTAGCATCAAGTTACTATAACCAAACTACTAGGCAAATGCAAACAAAACATGCACGCAAGCTATGCGTCACTGTCCAGTAGATAAAAGGGTGGTTTATAGCTCATATTGTAGCTTTCTCTGTATTGTATACGTTCCAATACCAACATAACTTAATTCTGTTTCATTCTAGTTTTAGTGCTTAGAAATCAAGTATTAAAACGTTCACTCTGTTAACTCTCACTGAGTTGCATAAAACTACTTATAGCCACCCAGAACAGTTCTTGCAAAGAGAAAAATATCTGAACTTTAATTAAACTGATTAAACTTTATTTTGAAAATCACTTTTTTATTATACAGAAAGATAAAATACAAAATATTAAATTACATTTAGCTAGTGTTTGGTTTAAAAATAAGACATTGGTTCATTACTTCTATGTTGATGTACTAGTTACTGTTTGAAGGGAAAGAGGAGTAATATCGATAATTATAACGCTCATCATTTGAAGAAGCGACCAAGAAACAGAAGGTTATCGCAGTAAACGAGTGTGAACAGTGAAATGAATAGGTGAAAAACGGTTTCTTTTCTCTTCTTTATTTCTTTAATTTTCATATTTTAATGCCAGTAATAAGAAATACCCAGAAAGGGCTCGTAAACCTCAATTTATTTATGCTCATGTCATATATATCTCATACATGTACATGTATCTTATTTTAGTCTGAAACTTGTCTGTCTGTAAGGGGGGACAGCTTCGGAATCCTTCAACATTCATCTTGTTTGAGCAGTCACATTTCATATGTACAACGTAATCAGTGCGGGAAATCGAGAACCTCAAATTCCAGCTAATTTTACTAGCAGTCTATAACGTAAAATACAACGAAAGAGGAACGGAGAATAATTAAGAAGAAAACTGAAGAAACAAAGTTCAGCACTTTGTGCGTAGCTGCCGGCTTTAATAAAAAGGATTTTTGAGTAGTTTACCTTACGTTGTGGACAAGAGAGTGAAGATGAAAAACAAACAATGTAGATAATCTAGATAAGTGAAGATAAATTTCCTGTTTCAGCATGTTATATGTTTGAAATGCTAATATGCTGTAGTTCTCCTATATCTTTTGTTGTTAAAACAAGCATGTTACTAGACTTCACTTAAGACCTGGAATATCCTATGGGTAAATACTTTACATCTATAATAAAACACCTAGTGAGAGAGGACACGCCTCTACGTTTCGTTAGCTAAAATATTACAATGATCTCTATTTTATATGAATTTCTATTTTATATGAATTTCTATTTTAGATCTAAAGTTAGTTGTGCCGTTGCTATATCACGAATATATATTATATTCTCTAAGAGTTTTTACTGTAATCTTGGAAATAAACACAGTGTCGTTAAAAATATGTTGTAAGGACAAGGCAATGAGTACAAAGACTTAAAATTACTCAAAAAATGCCCACTTGTCGAAAACAAAGATCACTTCGTGCTTCCGAACGAAACCGAAGCCGCAGGCAAGTTTCTACAAGCGAGGTTATTACAATACGTTATATAATGTGATTGCTAGTAGTACTGGCATTAACCTTCAATGATGCACTTATTTCATTGAAACTTTCTTTCCGGTACACATATTTATAAAGTTATAAAAATTTACTGTTAAGTAAATGTACACATTACAGCAATTTTAATTACAGGAAAATGTAGATATTATTACTATTATTATTATTATTATTATTATTATTATTATTATTATTATTATTATCATCATTATTATTATTATTATAGTTCATAGTTCGTTGTAGCAAGTATCCAGTGGTAAACCTAGATATTGCGTTATGCATGTAGAACTTCCACATTATTTCGCTCACAACTTCTTTTCCAACTCCAACAGGACGGTTCTATGAACTATCTTTAGCGGTTTGTCCTTAATTTTTCAGAGCTGCTCACACCTATATAGGTGTACTATATAGTACTGTTCCGCTGTATGTCTGATATTTTTCACCACCATGGCAAATCTGTGCCTCAGTTTTAGATTTTTCTCAATTTTGTGCATCTGCTTGAGGGATTCCATGTTTGTTTTTCAGAGATGCCAACCCAACTTTTACATGATTTTGGTAGGTGTCAATGTGTTCGCAAGCATTTTTTCCGAATAGGAGGCTAGCGGATGCCGTTAGGCCGTAGCGAGCCGCAGTAAACCAATGGGTTCTCCTGTTTCTGGGATTTACCCGAGGTTACCTTTAGGTTAGAGGGTGTGTGTGTATATGAACTGGTACCTAATTTCATTTTTTTTATTGCTGTATGGATGCTTCTGTCTGGTTTTCCGACATCACTATGTTTCAACTATATAGTCCATCCCATTCTTCTTAATATCAGCTTGTTTTCGATAAAGTACCCTAGCATTCAGGTCTATAGCTTCTAAGAGACGTTTTACTACGTGGACGTTTAGTTCTTAATTTCTTTTTCTTCATTCCATATTACCAGGACTGCATTTTTAGAATCGGCTTCTGACCACCTTTATGCTGTACCTTTCCGAGACCGACAACATCAGGTACTGCTCTCTGCATCGTTCTTCTGAAGACATCATACACACTCATAAGCTGTTGAGAGATTCCAGATTCTTATGCAGTATTGGGTTGTATTTGGCCATCTTTAAGGTTCCTTAAATAACTTCTAGGTAAAGATCGAAAATTAGAAGAGTACCGAAAATGGTTTGCTGATGGTCAAAGATGGTATGCTGGTGTTGGTGTGCTGGGGCACAGTCCAGACTGTAGATACTATAACAGCTTGAGGAGAATGTATGTGGCATCTACATTCATACACACACTGAGGAAACTATCTGCTTATGAAACGATCATTAAAGACTGTCACAAAGCGCTAGAGAGTCTGGGGAAGTGCAACAACGTTACCGTGGCATAGATTTAAATGACGGGATGTGGAATGTTGGAGTAATGTCAAGAAACAAAGACGTGGAAAGCTTATGATGCCAATACCATGTCCAATAAAAGTACTACAATCCTAAAGTTAAACAGAAGGTAGATGAGATTCATGGAGAATCAAACAAATCTTCATGGAAAGTGCACTGAGAAAGAGGCCCCAAGTGTAGAATGTGTAGCAGGGAAATTACTTCACATCTGGTATTTCAGACCCAAAAGAATCTGCCAGAAATGCATCCACATGGTCTGTAAATAAAGCAGTGGCAACACTTGCGGGATGAACAATGCGCATGCTCATGAACATTAGGAGTCTGGATATTGGTAGTTTGTGAACTGGTGTCGAGGTGTGTAGTGCCGAAAGTGTCGGTAAAGTAAGTGATTGAACTGACCATGTTATGTGAGATGCCCTAAAGAATGTTTCCAAACCTGGAAGATGTTTTTGGATAAAAATCCAAGTGACGCATGGCATAAATGCACATCAGTTGGATGGGTTGCAGGGAGCGTGTGGCAAGATGCGCTGCCATATCGGAAGGTTGCACGATGGTCAAGGCGCTTCGTGCAGACTGGGCAACTAACGTTTTCACCAGCATCGCCTGCACCGGTTATGCGTTACAAACATCGCACTTCTTGAGAGACATACATCCTTGAATCTTGCTTAACAACGCTCTTTATCCCATGGCGGGCATGCTAACCCATTTGTTCATCAGGTGGAATTAGGACATTTGGAACATCTACCATACTCTTTGACATGAGCCCTTGTGATTTTGACTTAAGTTGAAAGAATCCCTATGAGGCGCCAGGTTTCAAATAGTCCGCCGTAGGGCGGTAAATCGCCAGCATCGACAATAGTAAATTCGAACAGCCTATGCCGGCAATAGATTTGAGAAATAGTGCAGGACAAGGAAATTATATCGATGTCTCTAATGCGATTGCCACTGTAAGCTCAATAACATGTCTGTAATAAAATTCATAGGCCGTTTTACGCCCTGCATTGAATGGAGCGGTAAAGAACAAAGTTGTAAAACGTGGTGCTTAAATAAAAGACCAAATGAAGTACTGTCCTTTTGGCATTGCTGTAACAAAAAATATAGAAGCAAGTATATTTGAAATTTCCTAAAGATGATAAACGTGTTGTTTGCTATATTACTATATTTCAGATCTCCTACAATGGGACTAAGAGTAATATTGGGTATATGGCCAAAGGATTATTTAATCCGCTAGAGAGCAACCTCTTATTGGCTTAAAAACAAAATAATTAAAAAGAATGGACATTATTGACAAAAACTATAGAAAAAATTATAAATCAAATATTCTGTATTAAAATACGGCAACAAGAATGGGATGAAATAAAAGGAGGTTTCCATCCACAAAGGGGAGATTACAATGCAAACATATTAAACCCAGTAAGGATTTAGTACATTATGTAACATGACAGGACAAATATTGTTCATATTTGTACAGATTTAAATTAAAAGCACACAATAATGTAAGGATTGTAAACTGATCGATACTCAGGAACATGTTTCATTCGAATGCCCTAAATACCAGACAATTTAGCTGAGGAAAGACGGCTACTTGCAGGGAAATGCATTTGGAACATCATGAGAGATCAGGATGATTTTAGGGTATTGAATTATTTAAGAAATGAAATATAATGTAAAAAAGCAGAAAAGTATATAAATAATAAAAATCAAATAGAGAAAATTCAACGGTCGGAAATCGCATATTCCCCCAGAAGATTCCAAAGAATCAGAGAAAGGCAAGAAAGTTATATACAAGAGGAGTTAGTTCAAAAACAAGAAGATGAAGATAACACCCAAATTAAATCAGAAGAAGGGAGCAGAATTAACAGAAGAAGATAATAATGGTAGTCTTCGGGCGGAAAGAAAGCAGCTGGGAGAAGAAGTAGACCGAGAACAGGAGGAAAATATAAGATACAGATAAAAGTTGAAAAGTAGAAGATGAAGGAAAAGAAAAGAAGAGAAGGAAACTGCACTGTCAACACACGATGACCCCGTATAGCTGCTACTTGAGACTGACCGCAATCTCAATGATGTCCAGGTTCAGTTACCTAGAATTCCGATGGGGGACAGCCTGGATACTGTGCGCCAGCAGAAATGAAGATTGTAGATATTAAATTGTGTAAAATTATAAGTGAATTAATTGCAAATGTAATTGTTGCTAATGGTGCCCAGTAGTAGCAATTGTAGTTAGTTCTTTGAGGTTTTTGTTTTGTTTAGTTATAGCATTAGAACTGTAGAATTTAAATTTAAATTGCAATCGTATTAATAAAAGTAAGAAAAATAAATAAAAATGAAACTGCAATAGTATGTTCTGATATAGAATCAAGTTATGAGGATACAAGCATTGCAGAAGTAAATTAAAAATAATAATAAAAATATATTACAAAATACGTAAAAGGAAGTTTATTGATAACAAAAATATTTGGCATCTCTGAGTTCTAGAGTCCAATTCAATGTGCAGCGGTTTACTGTCTGAATCACCAGCCCACATTGTTTGTTCTGTTTTTGCTCGCAGACAAGCAGTCCTGCCAATGGAAAGGCACTAACGGGGAAAAAAAAAATGAGCTTTACTAAAGATGTGATGAAGTATCAAATAAATAACCTAAAATTAATTACAGTTTCAAGGATGATAAAAATTGCTATAAAAATAAGTTGTCTATATGTGCAAATATCATTAGACTTACTACGAAAGAAGCGAAAATATGCATGGATCAGTCCAGAAACAGATGCAATAGCAAACATCCGTAGCCAGAACTGTATTTTGTTATAGACAAATAAGATAAAGAGAAAGCAAGAGGTACGAGCTTCCAAGTCAAAGAAAATGCACATCACGAAGTCTGGAGCAGAGGACCAGTGCCAAATTGAAGTAAGTTCTTGGATTCAGCTCTGAAGTTAAAAAGCATAAGACTCATACTGCAGCTCCATCTTCTTATTTCTCTCTCTCTCTCTCTCTTTGGAGAAAGAGAGAAAGAAAAAATGTAATATGTGGCAACGGCACAAAAAAGTGAGTCGGAATACCTGTCTTGGGTTTCAAAATATTTCTCTTGGCTTCGTTCGCAGGATTTCCGGAAAGAATATGATTCTCACTCAGCAATTAAATATTTTTATTCTCTCCGCTGGTAGAGAGATGTCTGACATTTAAGTAATTTCAGATAGCGTCTAAAGTATTACAAAATTTGTTTGGAAAAATAAATGCCACAGACAAGAACAAAGTTCTGATTTATAATGTTCCTATATTGATCATCATTAAATTGTAATTTATTTACTCAAAATTAATACTTTGTGACTTTATCGACGTCTTAAGGCAAAGGCATGAAAATTAAATATTTTTATATTAATAATGTTTTTCTTTTTCACACAAATCATGGGTTGGAATCAGGGCAAGATGGAAGAAATTCGGTCTTCATGGCCACGATATGAGCCACAAGATCTTTAGTTGTGCCGTGCCAGTACTTCTACAATTTTATACACCGTGCATTGTCCCACTATAAGTGAATTATCCCTAGGATCCGAGTCGAAACCTTGAGTGCTTGTGACCCAGATTTCATATTTCTCACACTATTAGGATTAATTTATATGAAATGTGTTTTCTTCCACACAAACCTTTTTTTGGACTAAGGTTTGAAATTAGAGTCAGATAGTAAAAATTCGAGGTGGGACTTTCTTTTTTTCTGAAAATATTCTTAGAATGCTTTATATTATTATCAACTTCTAGAGAGCAGAGTATGTAATTAAATGTCTATGTGGAAATAGTAGCAGTAATTTAATTCATTTTTTAAATTATATTTTAAAACGTTTTCAGTACATAA
Organism: Metallyticus violacea; assembly: GCA_030762175.1. Lineage (NCBI taxonomy): Eukaryota > Metazoa > Arthropoda > Insecta > Mantodea > Metallyticidae > Metallyticus > Metallyticus violacea. The sequence goes on along the minus strand of CM060834.1, from coordinate 38,710,327 downwards.
ACGTGAGAAACATTTTTGCAAAACAATCACTCAAACTTGCGCTAAATATGTCTGCTTCCTCTATAGAGATCAAGGCTGGGTATCGTCCGTTCCGAACTGAAAGAAATGTTCCTTCTTATAAGGGGGCGATCAAATATCGTCTTCACTGCGGTTGATAAACATATGAAATGCTTATATGAGACATCCGCTGTGTATGAGAAAACCACAGTTTCTGATACTTCTGTATTTCTCATATAATTCGTTTACGAATTTGTTCGATTTTCGGTTAATCTCTCTTGGTCACTCCCTTATTCGTATGTTTCTATTCTTCTTTTATTTTGATGTCTTAATATCTAAATCTCACTCTATATTTCAAGGCTGGTTTATATATACGTAATATAGTGCATTTTTATTGTATTATATTTCATATCCTCACATCCCTAAATAGCTTTTGGTACAACTACTGAGTATTATATTTCGAAATATTTTCTCTAAATCAGCATTCATTCAATTGATAATGTACATCCTAGATATTAAAAAAAACTAAACTTTCTCTATTATTTCCAAATTAATGAATACACTGCCAGTCATTAACATTGCAACAGCTACAAGAGATGCATTAAATCGCTCCCACGTTTTCTCAGAAGGAACGAATAAGACTCCTGCAATACAACAGGTATCTGAATTTAATTATGGGATATGCGAAATGTCATTCTGAGAAATTAGTGCTCGTGTTGTACGAAATGCATCCACAGCGAAACGTATATGAGATCAGTGGATCGAAGTAGAACGAACACACAGATGTGAAGGATCCCAATGGCCTCGTCAAACAACTGAACGAGAAGACAGATATTTCCACATGACTATTATGAACATGCGCAATGTGTTCTTATTTAATTACTCTTAGCTGTTTTTAAGTGTTTACTGTGTATTTACACCTCATTATAAATAATACATTTTTATGTTTACTGTGAACATTACAAATGTGCAAAATATGTAAGACCGTATATAAGGAGCTCTTAACGCAAAAAACTTTCGATTCAAAGAGAGTTAAGGAAAAACATTTTTATCAATAAATTATGTACGTGCACAAAAATAGTCAAAAATGTAAATAATAATATTAAAAAAACGTTAGAAAAATTTAGTGACCAATGAATAATATATATTAACATGAATATTTAAACGAACTTTTAGTTATGCAAGCTTAAATTTTTCAAAACTAATAACTACAACTTTATGAACATTTTCATTCGACAACGTATACTTTTTAAAAACTCCCAATTCAGATACATATATAGGTTTCCACGGCCGAACTCTGAGACCTTATTTCCTAGAATCAACTGCTTAGTGTCAAGTAGCGTTTTCATTCCTCTGAAGATGTCCGCCATAACGTTGGACGAAATGTCAGGTCACCATAAATATAAATTGACCATTACAATCTCAATAAATATTTTAAAAATTGGTTATACAACCCCATTAAAACGACGATTTCGTCAATTAAACATATTAAAAAGCAGCTGTAAGGTAGTAAGACGAAGATTAATAGTTAATAAAGGATCAACAGGAAAAATACAAAGTGTTTCTTATATTATTGGGCCGCGGATCGCATGCTCCGCGCACTGTCAATTCCACTGTGGGTTTTCCATTCTAAAACTTCTACGTTACTTATGAGTGATGGTAACACGCACTATAATTACCACTAACATCGTTATAAGTGGTGCCCATCTGTATTCAGACATTCCTGGCATCTTCGGATGAAATTTCCATTCATCAGTTCTTGCAAAATCTGAGAAAAATTATTAAATGTGGGTCAATAGTACCGTCAACGATATTTTGTAAAATCCAAATGTGCTAGTTTTTCGTAGTCACGAGGTTGTAATTCATGAACTATAGTCACTTTGTAGGGTTTCAATGTTAAAAATTTAGCAGCTCTATGAACAGAGGCTTTTCAAACACCCATTTTCTGAACAACATGCCTTAACGATTTCTTTGGAGAGCGTTCGAATGATGCACCAATTTCGTCAAATTTTTTCCCCCATTAGAACATTTCTTTTTCACTTCTTAGGTTTATCGTTTAGCGATCCAGTTTAGGATTTATTAGCCAGACATCTAACAATTTCTCTACCTGGAACTGGAATACCAGGGAATTTCTCTTGAAACTGTCTACACACGTGTATGCTTGTTTCGGTTTTGTATCGTAATAAAAATTCATTGTTTAATCATGAATTTTTCGGTAGGCGTTTCAGTGGACTAATAGGAATAATCTAATATAATTCATACAAAACACAGAAGTCTTGAATAAACTTTCACTTTTGAGATACACAATGAAGGAACTCTAGTCTTTACAGCTCGAACAGAAGGCAGCAACTGACACAGTATAACACACTGATATACATAGCTTTGAGCAGGTCTTTCATCGCTAGTGTAGTAATGGATAATATAGAGGTCAATGCAGTGCAAGCGACTACGTATATGCGATCTATGGCCCGGCTATAATTGGAACGCATGGTATCTAGTATAAAGCTATGATGCTTTTTATTGTTCGCTTTATAGTTTTGCAGTGGATAATATTATTAATTTCAAGTAATTTTAGATTTAAAACAAAAGTCATGTAACACTGTTTAAGGGCTTAAACCCCCAATTAGAATTATGAGTCAACTACGGCGGTGTGTATGTATAGCACATGACAGCACTCAACGTTCATTAAGGTAATCGGACATTACTGAAAGTTAATTTTAGATAAAATGATAGTATTTCAAAGGGTTTACATACATTTTAATATGACATGTTAAAGATTCCAGTGATAATATATAGAGCATTCCATTAATACACTTCACACACTTTAATCCTACCTTTCCCACACAATCACTCCAGTATTTTAATTTGACGATCATAGAAAAGCTCACATAAGAGCGTGCGCAGAGACAAAGAATGTACTCACCCCGAACAACCAATCGTACTGGAGCTGAAGTTAAGGCATCTTGTGTTGTAAAGTCGGACGCCGTCACCTGACATTCCCATTCACCATCATCGAATTCGAGCGTCGCGGCGCGCACCCACAAGCTGCAATCTCCGGTGTCTTGGTTCCCCGCCCACTCATATTTCTGTGGATATATTCCTACGGGCTGAAATTGGAACAAACATACAACATCAGTGCCAACTGAGGAAGGAAAACATGCGCTAAAGCTATCTGTATAATTATAAAGTAGCCTGCAGAATTTGTGGGCAGCTATAGAACCTCAAAATTCGGAAATACGGAATGTCCAAACATCCAGCCCCAATTACAGGTCTGCAACTCTCACACCATGGCTGCTATAAGTAAGGCGTTTCTACGAATTCTCTAATTTTTTTGGTAAGGTCATATTTTGAGTTTCAAGTAAGTAAAAACACATACTACAGATGAACATTTAGTACTCGGGTTTTGTTCAATAAAAAAGAATCATCAAACCTTTGACAGCATATATTTCTCTCGCTAAAATTTAACTTTACAATACTTTGTTGTTAATGCGCAATATACACCTGGAAGTAATTTAATTGTTACCACTATCGGTTACTGTGCAAATTGAGGCCTGCTCAGTTTCCCTATAACAAAACGGAGACGACAGGCGACGAACAATATGATGCTCATAAATGCTGCTTTCGTCTCAACAAATCTTCAGCTGAGACCTAAACAATAATAAAGGAGATCTATGGAGAATTTGATCTTTCGTAAAGCAGTGTTCTAAGATAGTTTAAAATGTTTAAAGAGTGGAGGCAATCAATTTCAAAGGAAGGTGGACTTGGCGCTCCAGTTTGTGCTCTAACGAAAGAAATCAATAACAGTGCTGCTGTCATTGTAAGAGAAGATTGTTGAATGTATTAATAATCAATGTATTAATTTATTAATAATCAATGTATTAAAATCAAAACAATGTATTAATAATCCTTATTGCCATGCCTTTCCCTTTAGAGACTACAGTTAGGGTGCAAGTTTCGGACTGCATGGGAAATGTGGTATGACATTCCATATCAGTTTATGGATAATTTCTACAGTGCGAGCAGTTACAAGTAGACGGACGTTATCCTGGAGAAATGACACTTATGTTATACTCTTTCTCTCCTGTTCCCGATGATTTTTTACTCTTTCTTCGAGAAGTGTCTAGTAATATTCAGTTTTAGGATATTTTCGGGGATCCACATGGGAGTGAGAGACACTGAAATGAAACCTTCCATATTCTATACGGAGTTTGTATTACAGACATTCTCGGCTGGGACTCGTGGGGTTCATTCTACACCATTTCTTTTCCATTTTTAAATGCATTGCTTCCTCCACATATATTTGATAGTACACTAGTCCGTAACTCCCGGCTCCGCGCTGCTTGTTGAACTACGAACAAACTATAATTAATGTGCATCAGAGCTATATATTTGACTAATGAAAAGAGTTAACTTTGAATATCGTACCGAATATATTGCATAAGATTACAATAAGCTAGCTAACAAAACCCATATATAATTTTTTTTTTTTTGTTTGGCTTATTTACGCTCTTTAACATCACAGGTCATCAGTGTCCCATTGAACTCAGGGCGTGAAACGGTCGACAAATTTTGCTCAGAGGCCTCTTCTTTCAGGCTTGAGGTTCTTTTTCGTGCCGTAAATGTACAACATGGGATCTACGACTTTACTTCCCTTCCGAAGGAAGCCATGCTTAGGATTTTTACGTCTGAAAAAATCCATCGGTCCTGGCTGCTTTTGAACGGCCGCGATCATGGGCTTAGAAGGCAAGTATGGTTATTACCACTACACCACCTGGACGGACAAATAAGATACGAATTGATAACTGTTTTAATATACGCTTTGTGCTAATGTTCATCTATAAACCTCGACATTTTAAAATTAAAGCACCTAGAAAATTCAAAGTAGAACACAATTTTTATCCAATAATATAAAAATATAATAAAAAAGTTTCCAGGTTTATTTATTTATGTTATAGATTTTCATATACAATGCACGTGGAAGGTTTTGTGTTCAGTTTTAGATTTTCGTCTCCTTATAGTTGTAAAACGTTTCCACTCAGTATTGCATCTAACGCACGTTGGGAAGAAGACCGCTTTGGAACGTGAAAACAAAAACACTTCCACCTCAATTATTTTATAGCACAGAGGACGACTCCTACACATTTCTGTTAGAAATAACAATTTATGGAAGATGCCAAATATACGTAATATATCTCTTAGGATAGAAAAACCGCCACGGGTGGCCGAGGTCGTTAAGGCACGGACTCGTGAGTGGGAGGTCTGCGGTTCGAATCCCGCCAGGACCGTCCTCCCTGACTGGGGTTTTTTCCAGGTTTTCCTCAGTCTTCATAACTGGCAAATGCCAGTTCCTTCCTTAAAAAAAATATCCTTTCCCAATTTATCATTTCATTTCATGTATCACCAGTGTCCACCGCGTGTGATGCCTCAGTAGTAAAAACGGGCGTTAAACACCACTCAAAAAAAAAAAAAAAAAAGGATAGAAATGAACTTTTCTTTAGCATTTGATTAATTAATTTTATTTTTTAATATATTGCTCTCCGAGAGATTAGGTGAAATAGAGGATGCATTTAATTTGTCTTTTATTCTGTAAATCAGATAAAATTATTTCTTAATTTTTATAAATTAATACATACATAAAATATTGTCTGGCAGGGAAAGTAGCTGCTGCTTCACTGCAACCCAAATTATCTTATTAGTGAATTGGGCATGCACGGATTCTTATTCATTCGAAGAGCTATATAGTATCTGCATAAACTACAGCGTTAAAGTTTCAAGTCGTCAAATGAAGCATAATTCACTTATCACATTTCGGTAAGTAGGAAACACGAAGAATAGGAAATGAAGAGAAGAAAACAGTAAAGGAACCAACAAAACATTAGGTGACATTTCCCAGCGCTTGAGAAGTCCCGTTAAAATATTTTGGGTAACAATTTTCCAAGTAATTATGCAATTAAGTAGTTATATTTCACAAACTTTTGCATTATCTTTAACGCCAATGTGCGGTGCGTTTTTGTATATGAAAAGGTTCACAAGTGGCTAATGCTTGTATAGCTCTTCCTGTACCATTTGCATATAGAATTTGCTCGCATCTTTTAAATTTACTTTTTCACATTTATTTCTGTGGCATAGTACATTTGCCAAAGCTCTATAGCACACCAACCGGATTTTTGTTCTCTTTCGCGGTCTACCTATAATTTCCCTTCTTCCTGTTTCTGCTTTGTGTGTTACATCCATTTTATTCTGCTTTCCATTATTTTTATTTAGTTCTTTCTTACCTCAGGATTATAGTTTTTTATCCAGGAAATTTTAGTAAAATTCATTTCACATTCTCTTTGTTTTTAAATTACAGTTTTCACTTCCATAGAGTAGACTTGGGGTTGAATTTGCTTGTGGAATTTAATTAAAACTTCCTTTCATACCCTGCATCCAGATGTTCTGTCTGTTTTTTCAATTATACGACTGCATTTCATTTTATTTCCATTATTTTTTTATCCTACTATAATACATTTTAAAAACAAATTACTTGTTAAATAAATGCAACGATGGCAATTCACGGGTCTACAAATTTAAATATTTTTAACATCTGATTTGCTTTTTAAACATAATTCTAAATATTTCTTTTAAAAAGATTTCCGTTTTTCTCCATGGTATCAAAATGTTTTACAAATGAGAATTACATTTTCATATTTTCCTTCGAGAAATGTACTTACATAAAAAAATAAAATTGAAACTAAGGTTTTTTATTACTCAATTTCATATTCCACACTTCAATAAAACATTGTTTGTTTGGTTTGAACTTTTCTCTTATTGGGGCATGTGGGTAAAAATTATAAAAAAATAATATACTTGAAAAATTAGTCGATATCAATTTATATAGTTTTGAAAATCTCCCCACCGACTTTTATATTCAGATTATTGTTTTAAGTGGGTTTTAAAGTTTAAAGAGCCTAAAGCGTAACTGCGTCACGCCCCCTTTTACAAAATAGTTTATCCTAGCTTCATTTCTTCTGTTTTTGAAATACACATTTTGTACACATGCTGGAAACTGGTATCATTTAGTTAGAAGGTTGTATGCAGGTGCACCAGTGTTGTTGTTTTTCCGGCTAAACTACTGCTGTTTGCTTGTTCATGAGTAGAAAAACGTGGTATAATTGAAATTTGTTTTCTGCGTCTGTAGTGAATATTCCCTCATTTGCTAAGTTCTTCATTATGCCTCGTTTTAGCAACAGAGTGTTAAAAGAAAAGAAAAACTTTATAAAACACTAAAAAGGGAACTTTGTACGTACAAGTTAGGAATGAACTTTCTACTTATATCACAGAAGAGGTTCTAGAAGGAAAATTTGGGAGGAACTTGACTTACCAGGCTATAGGGAAGATGAATATTATTCAGGGTTTAGATTTATTTATTTACCTATTCTTTCGTATACAGTGCTTGTTGTTGTGCATCACGTGGATCAAAAAAACCTGAAACCATATAATAATGCAAATTGTTACGGTGTTGTGTGAACTTTGTGTATACAGTGTCACCGTTTGTGATGCCTCAGTAACTGGCGTTGAACACCATTCAAAAAAATGAACTCATTACAAACCTTTTTGACACAATTTAGAAGCTGCCTATTTGTGTCAGTATATCGCAGTGGAGGTGAAGGCATATTCATTGTTTCACATGCTACATTTGTGCCCTCTCTTTCCACACCAATTCATCTCATGCCATAGGACACCCTGCATTTGCTTCATAAATTTTAAACTCTGGTGTAAATCCACAATCGTCACATTTATGATACATGAGATGAAATGATAAACTGGGAAAGGATTTTTTGTTTTAAAGGAAGGAAACGTTCCTTCCAATTTAAGGAAACGTTCCTTAGCTAGGACTGAGGAAAACCTGAGAAAAAAAAAAAACTCAGTCAGGAAGGACAGTCCAGGGAGGAATAGAACCCCAGACCTCCCGCTTATGAGTCCGCGTCTTAACAACATCGGCCACCGTAGCAGTGTGATGAGTCCATGACCAGTGCAGTTAATGAATGAAATTTCTGTAAATGACACAAATTCTAATGATTTGTGTACAGTAGCGGATGGTACATGGACGAAACATGAATTTTCTTCTCTCCATAGAGTGTCAAATGTTCTGAGCATAGAAACGGCCAAAGTGTTAAATGCTCAGGTGATGAGCAAATATTTCACAGAATGCTGAATAAGAAACAAAACCAACCAGAAGTTAGTGTACAATGATGGTAACAATGGAAGAATTAAAGCTCTCAAAGAACTGGGTTTGAACATGGAGCATTTACAAAGAAGATGCTTCAAGATATTAACAGGAAGCGAAGTCATTGCTGATCCTGCACTTTAAACGTTTCTAAAAAGGGAACAGCACAATCACTGAAGAGGAAAGAAGCTGAATACCAACAGGAGGACCAGGAGCATGGTGCTGGGGATTTTTAAAGGTAACTAGCACAAAATGAATCGTTTCTCTGATTTTACAATTTTCTTTGTGTAAGGAACATTTTCTTAAAACGTATTAAAGATAAAGAAATGAACTTGGTACACTTTTTCTTATTAATTAATGAATACTTACCTGGGGAAAGTTTTTCTTAACTATTCATCTAAATATTTTGACTTGGAAAAAGGAGTGCTTTGTTTCACTGCTACCAATTTCCAGTAATAAATATTTTTCAAGAATCGAGTAATTATTGTAACAAACTTTTCTCTATGTTAGATATAATGAAAAAAAAAAAGGTACACAAAGTATCAAATCCACATCTTTAACACCCAATGAGAAAATTTCCCTTTTTTTGAACTGTCAGGTTAGGTTATGTTGGTTCATTATTTTAATTCGTTTAAAGTCAGAATACTGTAATAAGCATGGTAATTGCACCTATAGATCTTAATAATACTTGTAAATTTCAAGACAATGGCTGCAATGGATTGAAATCTGTGGTTAGTTTACTAATGCTGTGCATTTTGACCCGCGTTTCCCTTTAAGTGTTTCAGTAGAATTGCTATAGAGCATGCAACAGTAATCCGCAATCTTTCATCTATTCCATCGCCCTTATTATCGAACTGCTTTATGGAACCTCTCACCCTAATGTTCACTGGTTTTCAGGAAATACATCCAAATGTGAGAAAATAAAGTAATTTAAACTCATGTTGCACCCTGAAGTCGAGAATGTTACATGTTATTTACGATTTTAGCATAATTAGGGTATTTATTGTTTCGAAGAAATTTTTCAAATACTTTTAGATGCATTCTAAGCTATACAGTAAAACAGTATTTTCAATACACCTGTCTTTTAACTAGTGCTCTGGTATTTTCGACTTACAACATTACTTCTTTTATTTTTGGTTCCGATAGAGCAGGAATTTTGTCGTGAGATGTCGTAAACATCTTTGTCAAGTGCTTTCACAAATATTATCATACCAAGTTTAACATGAAGAGGTAACAAAATAATTTATTTAGAAACCAACAGCATACCCCTTATTATATTTTACTGACTGACTACTGACTGGATTTTGTCTTTGCATTATAACAACAAAACTGTCACAAATATAACAAAATATTTTTAATTATTTAATCAACATCTCCTTTCCATTCTTCTTAACCGTATCACATGAGACAAAGGTAAGTAGCATTTAAGTATTTATTAATAAAGTTCTTACTTTTAACAACTATTTTATGACTCTGACATTGAATTCACTAAGCGGCATGGAATGTATTGCCAACTGTCTGGAAATAGTCAACTACATTTTAACCACGCTAGTTTGCATTGGTATATGGGAATAATGCTTTATTTTCATTTATTTAACAGACTCATAATAACAAATAGGGGATATAAAGTTTCAAAGAAATGGTGTGTGAGTACAGTTAAATGGATTTCATTTTTTTAATCAGCACATGAAAATTACTTCAAAATCTAAAACAGTAAAATTTGTATACCTTTGATATCTTTGATGTCTCGGTGTTCTATTATAACAAGAGAAAACTCATTTCCGCTTTAATTTTCTATTGTAAGGTTCCATCGAGTGCTTAAGATTTTTTTTGATTTTGAGCTCATTAGAAGAAACGCAATAGTCCTGCACTGCTTGGTGCAAAAGGACTTTCAAACTGTTTGTTTGCTGCAGTGCTAAATACGTTATACTGGTTTCCAGATGTGTGCAGTAATTTACCTTTAGTCGGGGTGAATATGAGTAGAAAAACAAGAGTTTCACAGCGGAATACAAATCTACAGGGATTTGCTTTGCCGACGAACATGGAAATTATACAGCAGAAAGAGCTTTAGTGCGTGTTTTATACATCCCGGATTTCAGTTATAGAAGGGAGAAGGTAAAACAGCGTAAATTATGGGAGTCATTATGGCAACAAAACCTTGAACAATGAAAACGAATAAGTTGAATGGCAAAGATATGTATAACAATCGTTCTGCAGAAATAGCCCTCATAGGGGTGTTTTTATAAAAAGCGGTGTCGAATTGCCTACACTCTTGAAAACTGTAAAAAAGCAAGGGAATTAAAGCCAGAGACAGAGACAGAGAGAGAGAAGTGAAAATGTACAAATTAAAAGAATCACAGATACTCTGCTTTCTTTTGCAGTTTCGTAGTGTCACTTACATTCTTCCAATTTCTTGAATTATTCGATTTCCACAAGATATTTTGAAATCTATACCCGCATTTTTGCAAGTGATCTAATTTTGTTGTAACCATATGATTTATGTAGTTAGTTTAGTGCGTTTTCTTTTGTTATTTGTACTAAAAGATTTTTATTGTAGCAGTTTTAAGGCACACTCAAGTAAGTATAAATGTTGCATGGAACCTTACAACCGTATATGCTGATACCGTCCTTGTAACAATCAAAACATACATACATGATATATACAGAAAAGGATATAACATAAGAAAATGACACAGATCAGTAATTACTTGTTTCATTTGTTTTCATGCATAACGTTACCTTCGATATTCAATATTTATTTTTAACACCTTCACTTGTCTTCTTGCCATAAAACAACTCAAGCAGTTCGAAATATAGCGATTATCAATCTGTGCCTTTTTCTTAGTGTTATATCATTTTCTGCTTTCCTAGCTATTGTTATTTTAGTTACATTGTTAATAGCGTTACATTATTTTTCATCATGTCGGTCCTAGTGGTGTAGTGGTAACCATACTTTCCTTCTAAACCCAAGGTCGCGGGTTCAAAACCGGCCAGGATCAATAGATTTTTTCGGGCGTAAAAATCCTAGGGTATGGCTTCCTTCGGAGGGGAAGTAAGGCCGTGGGTCCCGTGTCGTACAATTACGGCACAAAAAAGGACCTCAAGCCTGAAAAAAGTGGCCTCTGAGCAAAATTTGTCGGCTGTTTCACGCCCTGAATTGAATGGGATGCTGATAACCTGAGATGTTAAAGAGCGTCCGTAAATAAAACGAATCAAAATTATTTTTCATTTATATTATATAATGTATACATATATACAAATATTTATATACCTAAATTATGAGCTTTCTATGCGAATCACAAGAAAATATCCTGGAAATCGTGTTGCAGATGCAAAAACAATTTGTAGAGAATTACAAGAGACAAAAATCTTTCAATAATAAGAAGTATATTCCAAACCGCCGCGCTCTTTCGAAAGAAAGTTAGATGAAATACCAGAATTTCCTACGTAGAAGCCAACAATATTGTTGTTGAGGGGCATAATTGTCAATATCTTATATAACACAGATTGTTGTTATCATCAGTTTTAATTATGCTTTCAGTAAAAACATACTAACTTTACGCGCGACGACTCTTAGCTACATTTTCAAGCGACCCGTAACTCAAACAATTTCACTATAATTACATTACTGTGTTGCACACGTGTAAAAAATAGTAGCTGGTAACTTTGAAGTCGTTAAGCACAAAATGATAGAATCAACAAACTATTTGTAACTACGCATTTCTATACATACTCTTGATGGTGATGACGTAATAAAAATATCCACACTAATTGTGAGGCCTTGTATTTAGATAATGTTGCATAAACCCAAACAAAAGCACGTTTTTATATACACAACGAATCTCACGCCCTCTTCATAAATATGGGTGTACTGGTTCAGTTTTATTTTTTCATATCAGTGCAACGTGCGACTGTAGGCTACTCCAATGTCTTGCATGGGCAACTTCACGCATTGCTCCTGCGTGGTGTTCATGTTGTTACCGGCTATGAAGTAGATTTTTACTGTTTTCTATTCAGAGCAAATGTTTTAGCTTCAGTGCAGCAATCTTACGTTTTAATAATGTTATTACAAAATTTCAACCACATTATTTTGTTGATTCTTTGCACCGAAAGTGTGTAACAAACTGACAGCCTTATTTCAAATCCACGTCGTGTTACAGCAATGGTTGGCAACAATGACTTTTTTTCTCCTTTTTCATTTTAGAAATGAAACACACTTCTAAGCAATGACAAAGAGTGTGCCATTCAAAATGTTTTCAACTGTTAATTTTTTTTCTTTCAAAGTTACAGTACGAGGGTAGGTCCATAAGTTTCCGGCCTAACCATTTTATAGATATGATAAAGACAAAACTATATTACACTTTTCAATACAGTAACTCTTTATTGCAATACATTTCTCACATATTTGAATTAACATTTCAATCCCCCCCCCAAAAAAAATAATCAGAAGTCTTGTCTGCAAAATGGGCATGAACAGCATCCATCTCCTCTTCGTCACACTTAAATTTCCTTCCTCGAAGGTCCTTCTTGAGTTTTGAGAAAAGAAAATAGTTACTGGGGGCTGTAGGGTGGATGGTCAATCTCCTTGAAGCCATATTTCTTCACAGCTTCCTTTGCAACAATAGCTATGTGCACAGACGTGTTGTGAAGAAGGCGCTCACCACCATTCAGCTTTCCTCGCCTTTTCTCTTTGATGGAAGCACGTAGTCTATGCAGTAGGCCAGCATAGTACTTCCCATTTATTGTGGTGTTCTCTCATTGAAGTCAATGAAGAGTATTCCTTCACAGTCCCAAAAGATTGCGGCCACGATTTTCTTGGTTTACTGAGTGACCTTGGAGGCGATGCTCCGCCACTCCATTGATTCTCTTTTGAACAAGGGATCATAGCAGAGGACCAGTTTCATCTCCTGTAACAATGGTTTGCAAAACTTCTCTCTCGTTGCCACAGCAGAGCTCCAAAATGCCTGACAACAGATGACTCGTTGCTGCTTTTGGACTGAGAAAAGAAGTCCAGGTACCCATTTTGCACTAATCTTATTCATGTTTAAATGTTCATGAATAATTCGAAGGACTGTTGCTTCAGAAAGGTCCAACCTTGCTGTTATCTCTGTTATTAACTTTGAGGCGCCGGTCTTCCATAATTTCTCGTTCCATAGAGCGATGATTTCAGGAGTGAGCACCCCCAAGGGCTGACCTGCACGCTCTTCGTTTTCAATGCTTTCTCGAAACATTCGAAAAAGTTTGCTCCATTCTTTTACGGTAGAATATAAGGGAGATGCTTCCCCATGTATACTGTCAAATCGTGTTTAATGTCATTTGGTGTAAGTCTCTCTTTTGAGAGGAATTTAATAACAGCTCGATGCTCCATTTTGAACATGTCACAATTTTCTATACATAGCCTTCTTTATGTAATTATATCTGAACAACCGAATACTGCGGAGCAGAAGTTATAGCAGCAAATATTTATTTAACAGATAAGATATGACACCAATAAGGGATTTGTGAAGGCGATAATTCTTATCGGCGAAGCCGGTAACTTATGGACTTACCCTCGTATCTAACTACAGTAAATGAGCTTAAGTGGTTACAATGAAAAGATTATGAATGATTTTTTTCAATTTAATTTTGTTTCTATAACTACAATTTCTATATTTTAATATCTTATTTCTACCATGTTTGCACCATATTCGATAACTAATTTCCTGTTTTTCTCATATTTTTAGTGCATAAATACCTGCAGTACATTTTCGCATGTTGGGGAAAAAAAACAAAAAACAAAAAACAAAAAAAGGGTTTGAAATACAAACATGTAACTAAAATAGTTAAAATTTCTAGTACACACAACAATTCAGTTACAGGCCCTTGTCATTTGGAGTTATTCCATAAACCTGAAAAAGTAAATATGCAATTTGTAAAGGATTTTCATTTATACAGTACGTATTTTATATTTTAACTTCTGAAATTTTCACTGCATAAACTAGCCTAAAATTAGTAAATATTATTATAAACTATCTTCCTTCCTGACTCCGATTTGCTGATGTAGCGATGAAAAGGAAAACTTCTTGCCAAAGTATAGGAATATTTTTAAAAGCAGAACTATTTTTTTTGTGGAATTCTTTATTAAGCAAGCAAAAGAAAAGTTATTTATATACTAAGGGATAACTGCCTGCAGTAAACCTACAGACGTGTCAAGCGAGAAATGGCGCACAAACATTCATAATAAGTTAGGCATGACCCTATGCTCAAAATTCTGTTGCGCTTTCGTACTTCATCCCTTAAGTGTTGCGTTAACTGGTACATAAACATTCTTATTAAGCTCAGCATCCTGCGGCAGTGCATTTCCATAATAGAATTTTTAATGCTCAGAAGCACTGTGTTTATTGAACAGAGAGCAGAGTCCCTTAAAAGCTTTCATAGCGAGGCATGTTCTCATAAGCTTAACGACGAATCAACGTTCGCTGTGTAGCACATTTTTCCAACGCATTTTCTATAAGCATACAGTCTGGGGGAGCACAAAATATCTGCTGTTTCTTGCAGCTACATTTTTATCATAAAGCCCCGAAATGCACTGAAGTAAACTTTTAAAGGGAGAAAGAATGCATCAATACTGCCAATGCTGCTTCTGCACGAATTAGAGGGGGTCTTAATTTAAAGCGGGTAAGTGAAGCACTAACGGCAAACGAACTAAGCGCACTAAAATTCTTTACTGCCTTATGTACCTTTGTGAGAGTACACCGCTCTGTCCTGCCCCCAAAAGACCAGACGATTGCTTTCCATTTCGTAAGCACATAGGATATAAGCGTCCATTTTCATAGTAGTTTAGGTAAGACAATAATAATATTCGTCAGAAACGATATAGTATCATATGCGTTACAATTATTCCCTTTAGGTACAAGAGTATAAAGTGTGTTATACTGCAAATTTCAATATAGAAATATTATATTTGTAGACTATTTAATTTTCTTTCAAAAGTAAATTCATATTAATTTATTGACACTTGTTAATATACACTCACACATTATAAAAACACTACGATAAAGTTTTTCATTTTTCCGATGTGGAGTGGCTCAGGCGGTTACGTCTGGCGTTCACATTCGGGAAGTACAACTCTCTTGGGGTGGTCATTCTGTCCTGGTTTTTTACGAGATTCTCCTGGTTGCATAGACGAATGCTGGGACGAGTCTTTCATTTCATATCGTTTAATTCCGTTGGTTCAGCGAAAGAACGAGGCGAGGTGGGTTAGTGCTATGTGCTGTGTGACGATGGCCTGGGCGTCTGGAAAAGCGTCTGGATGGAAGCGACTCTTATGAGGGGCTCGAACTCCTTCGAAAGGTTTGAAATATTCTATCTGAAAACGAGAGGCACCGCATCTACGTCCGTGCATCACCACCCCTGGATCCTGGATCCTGATTACCTGGTGTCTTCCTCACCACATCCCTTCCTCTCGAAGGTGCCCTCATTAGGGCGTTGACACATACGGCCAACCATTGAGCAAGATTTAAGTGCAAAAAAATTCTTCTTCGTTCATACCAATCTAATCAAAATCAATTTAGGCTATTTATACGCGATAATGGATGCTGGCATTTATTGAAAAGATACATTAAAGCGTTAATTCTTAAATACTAGAAGTTATCACATTTTCAATCGAGCAAAAGTTATCTAACGTTTCGATATATTGCTTGCTGAGATGCAATACACTCTTCTAGGGTATTTAACGTTTCATAATATAATATGCATTTTAACCGGGATAATTAAAAAGTAAATAGCTATTTTAATTCAAGAAATTTAGGGGATATTTTTATATTAATATCATGTACATTAATATACATATATTGAACGTTCTCAATGGTCTGGGAATAGTGAATCTTTTGGGACAACTCTTGAGGTAATTGTAACTTGAATGAAAAATATACATTTAAGAATATATTGAATTAATATATTTTATTTATATTTAGTATTCATACATATCGTTATTTTTAGTTAATATTTTTTTAAAATAGTGTTTAACGGCTGCTTTTACCACAGAGGCACCACAGGCAGTGGACAATGGACCATGTAAAATTGGGAAAGAGTTTTTTGTAAGTGAAGGAAACGTTCCAGGCCTAAGTTTAGCGTGCCTCCCCGGCATTTGCCATTTATGAAGACTAAGGAAAACCTGGAAAAAGCTTCAGTTAGGAAGGACAGTTCTGCGGAAAATGAACCCCAGACTTCCCGCCTACGAGTCCGCACCTTAACAACCTCGGACAACAGTAGCGACAGTTAATTCTTCCGGACTTACTAACATCTAAAAACAAAAAATATATAAAAACATGGATTTTAAAATATTTTGAAAAAAAACGTGAGTCTCTTGTGACATACAGCTAATTTATGAATTCAATAATTGAAATTAGCAAGGGAAATTATTCTATTCAAAGTTAAGGCACTAACAACCTTATTATTAACTTATTCTCTAAATTGCTTTAAAATTATTTTCATGAAAAGTCAATGCATCATCAGAAAGAGCAAAGAACGCTATTTTAGTAGCCTTAGGCACAGTTGGGCTATATTTTGAAAATCTACTTAGAGTTCGGGTTGAAAGCTTCAAGTTTCACGAGTACCCCTGTAATAACGAGTATCTGCTTACGTTAGGTTAGGTGTTCCCTGCCTTAACTTTATATTTCAGAGGTATCCGACATAACCAGTCTTAACCACCTCCCCTTTCTCCCGCCTTTTTACTTGCCCTGCAATCTTTGTACATTTTTATTTCTAGCAACAACAGTTACGTCACCATCTTCACTTGCCAGTTTTACTTCCTGATGCCGAAACATGTTATAATGAAATAGTTTCTGTAGGGTTGAGCGGGTGAGTTAACATGTGATAGCTCCCATTTTCTCTTAATGACTTCTGCTTCATTTTCGTGAAGTTTGCACGTTTCGTTCACTTTTTCCAACCATTGGATGCTTTGGGTGTTTTACTGTTATTAATTTTTATAATTATTAATATTTATAATGTTTTAATTACGTGTTACTCCCATCACTGATCTAAACAACAATTCTGAAGACTCTTTCCATAAGTCATGCTAAGTAACAGAAATTGTTAGGTTTAGGAATTAGTGCTTAGGGAGTGGGCGTAAGCTTTAGTTCTAAGTATAGGAATGACAGTGCTGTAATACACTGCTTTCATATTTCATCCATCATAGTCCTGTCATCCACGTTAATGGTATTACAAGCAGGGGATGTGATATCATCAATTACGTAATTTTGTATGTCTAGGTTCATTTGCTTGCTTATGGCTTATTACTCGTTTTAGCAACGTTATGCAAATTTTGTGTTGAAAAGGCATAGCAGATACTATTCTGGGTTTCTGTTGGCGATTTTTCGGTAAAGAATTATGTCATAGTGCAGGTTAAAAGGAGTTTGAATAAAGGCGATTGTGTTTTGCTACAGTTTTCAGGTGTATTTATTGTTGTTGTTGATTCTACCAAATTCTTTTCAATATTGAATGAGTTATTAGACGTTATTTAATTTTTGTATAAGCGCTTAACGATCTGCAAACTTTCAAGTCCTTCAGTGATGACACAAGAGAATCGCGGCCCTTAGATATGGGCAAACACTAGTCTCGAAAGTTCCAAATGGTGGTACGGATATGTGCCTGAGGAGATCTATTTCATTGACAGGTCTTTTACCACCGCATTGCTAGGTTATTTATTCTAAATGAATGCAAACACTTTGATCGTTTATGATAAATACAGGAAAACATACGAGGTATTAATGGATAGAAAAAACTCTCTAATTTTTATATCAGTACTTGCCAGAGCTGCACCATGTATGACAAGAACTTGAGTAATGGTACTGAGTTTTAAAATGTTGGCAATTTTCATTCCATTTACCAATCATTTGTAGTTCAAATATTACTGTAAAATAAATGTAATTATGAAATTTGAGGAACATTTCCAATTTATACGAATGAATAAACGAATGAATGAATTAAGTCACTTATGACCCATTCAGGGCTAGGGCCTCCGCAAAGAGGGAACTCATTGATTTCTCATATGGTGAGCTAGTCCATATGTCCCTATGAGTTTATTAAGTCTATAATGTTTCTTATTTTACAAGTTTAACACAATTTAACTAGAAGGTTCAAGTGCTGAGTCTGTTAAGTTTTTGTGAAATTACTTTCCCTATTAGTTTGTTGTTCACTTATTTCTGCAGTTCTGTTCCTAGATTCTTTCAGGTAGCTGGTCCAGTGTGGCCCGGTTGTTTTCTACCTAGTTCTCGGTCTCCCTCTTCCTCTCCTACGTAAACGTAGATCCCGTATTGTAGCCTTGTTACATGTCCTCCCCATGGTATTTGCACGTTGAGCCACGTCGTTTAGTCCCCACATCTTTCAGAATTGCACAGATGATATTTTATTTATGAAGGATATCCCTAGTACTTTCCGCTCCCTGCTAATATTATTCTTTTCCACTTCCGTTAGGCTCCAAGTTTGGCACTGACATAATAGTGTTGAGAATATGCAGGAGTCCAGCACGTCTAACCTCAGTTTTTGACTCTAAGTATTGTCCATTAGTAGGAATTTCAATGACCAGAATGCTCTCCATGCTGAGGAAATTCTTTTGTTGATTTCTTTGCCTCTATAATACTGAAATGCAACTGTTTGTTCTATGTAGACATGCTCTGTAGGTATTTTTGTGTTGCTAAGTTGACTCTAACGGGTGTTACTTGACTGTTTGTCATGATCTGTGTTTTCTTCATGTTTGTACATAGACTGGCAGTTTTACTGTACTTGTTGAGATCTTGTAACTTTGAAGGCCCTCTGATGATGTAGCAAATAGAACTATATCGTCTGAAAATCTTAGGTTCGTGATTGTAACCATTTATGTTAACTCCAAATCTGTTTCCCCGCTTTGTTTTGGGGAATATTTCCTCTAATATGTTTGTGAAAAGTTTCGGGGAAATTGGGTCTCCTTGGCTTACCCCTCTGCCTAGTTTAAAGGGTTTCCCTTTCTTCTATGTTGCTACTTATTGCTATACGATAAGGTATAAAATGTAATTTAAAAATTTACAAAATGTCCCTTAAGCATATTTTTTTTTTTCAGATTTCACGTCGAAAATTTCATTTTAGTTATAAAAGATTCATTAATAATAAGTATTAGTATTAATTTGAAACATTTTTCATTTTTATATAAATTTAACTATTTTATTAAGTGGCCTTTGTTAAACTTTTTATTGTAACATTTTCCTATTTGATATAAATATCTGTATAAGTTTGCAAAAGATCTCAAAATGAATATAAAATATTAAACATACGACACTGTAGCATATGTATACACATTTTGAAAATAGAAGATAAAACTGATGCACAAGGGAAATTTTGAATATTAGGTGAACACTAGTTTGATATAAAATCAGCATTCAAGCTATTATATCTGTATACATTTTTTCCTGTACTACACATTTCCCTTACATGGCATATTTATTCTCTTCTGCAACTGTTTCGTATATCCCCTTTGCAATTTTTTTCTTCCTTAATCTTTACAGCATCTCTCCTTTTAATTTTCCTGTTGTGCTCATCATTTATCTCTCATAAATTTCTATCTTTATTTTTTGGCCTACAAGTGCATCCACATTAAACCAACCCACATATTTGCTACTGCCATATAAACTATTGTCTAAGACATAACGGTCTGTTTTGGGTACTTGTATCAAATGAGAAAAAGCAAGCATTAATTTGAGTTTTGTACCTTATCTCTTGCACACTTTTTCAATGGTTTACCAATGTCGATTTTTAATTTATGCCACTGGCTAGATTATGAATTCTTTAATTCATTATTTCACACAATTAAAAGTTATCTATATCACTAAATCAATATTTTTGAGAACAAACACAATTTATACAAACATTTAATAATAACAACCCTAAATAAACAAAAGAGAAACGTCCTGTTAAGTATCAAAACAGACACTATTGATTATAAGGCATTTCTAATTTCAATCTTAAAATAAATTATCTGTCTATAAAATGAAGAAATATTTTTATACTATCAAGTTTTACATATACAAAACATTAAAAACTATACTTGAAAATGTAATATCTTTGTTTAGTGTATGATTCCTGTAAGTACATTATACAAAATGGCAGAAAATAGAGGCACGTCAGTAATGGCAGATTCTGTGCAAATTCAAAGTCAGTAAACTCTAAGATTTAGCATTTTTCTTCTAGAACGGGAGTGTGATCTACTAAAGGGACATACAAGTAGTATTTAATTGGCTCCATAGGATATTTCAAAAGGCATATCTCTATGCAGGTAAACTCTAGTGCAAAAATCTATTTTTTTGGTCTAAAATCTCAGTAGGTTCCCTAAACATTTGCAATATAAGCAAATATGAACATTTTTTCTATTCATTGGTACCTCAAATGTTTTAATGTAATAAATACTTTCTTTATAATGTACACGGAAAATTGTTACATTCATTTAGAATAACCCTGTAGAAAAACATTATGTGGATTCTCCTCTGGCTAGTATTAGACCGTTTGTTTGTGTAAGATCCAACTTGGTTTTATTCTTTGCGTTCATTCTTTCAACCAAACACTCGGACTAAAACTTAAAAAGCAGGAAAAGAGCTGATGGTTACAAACAGAACTCAACTGAATAATTTCCTGGAGCGGTTAGAAAGAACGAAGTGCGTTTTTAATTACAAACTGTCTAATGTAGTAAAAAGCGCCGTCTGATTGTCTTTTGTTAACGGTCGAGACTTTTGTTTTCTTTCTGGCTCGAATTATACGGAATAACAATTTATTGAGACTGTACTGTCCTTCCGTTCGGCTCATTAAAGGAAAAGTACCAATGATATACATAAGCCTCGAACTATTATTAAAACTACACATGTACCTGGTTAGGCAAGAAGGCTGCCATTTAGAGAATTCCGAAGGAATGTAGTAGGTTTTGCGGTAGTACTCATGAAACGATTTTTATCTCCATCGATCCTACCTATTAGGCACCGAAAAAGTCAATGAAAAATTTATATATATTGTGTGTGTGTATGTCTGTCTGTTGATGCTCTAACTGTCAATCTTTTGGATTTTTCTCAACGAAATTCGGCATATAACCATTAATTAACAAGTTTTGTTAACTTAGTAAAATTGGAAATTTGGGTGAGGTATTAACCTAAAGTAAAAATATTACAAAAAAAACACAACAAACAAAAATCACTCTATCAGCCACAATGTTTCTTTTTTTCTCAAAGAAACTTGGTATATTTCTTTAAAATAAATTGATAATAGTAGTTTCTCAAAATCAGGGTGATGGGGCTATTAGGAGGGGGGGTATACCGGATAAACTAACAAGGGTTAAAGCGAAATTTGAAAATCGCTCTAGCGGCCGCGATTTTACCGTTTTTTTTAAGGTAAACTCGGTAAATCTATTGAAACAAATTAAGAAGAATAGTTTCTAAAAATCAGTGAAATCGGACTATTAATAGGGGCATTTACCTGCAATCCAAAATATAAAAATTACTCTAAATTAGAAAAATAGTTGCTGAAAATCAGTGAAATCAGATTGTTAGGAGCTGGGTTTACCTGAAACCCAAAATTTAAAAGTCGCTCTAGCAGCATCAATATTTGTTTCTTCACAACAAATTCTATACATACCATTTAAATAAAATACGAAAAAATTGATATCTGAAAATTAGAGAAATTGGAACATCAGGAAAACCGAAATTTAAAAAATGCTGCATATAAAGATGCATATTTTTTATATTTAACAAAAGCATTGTCGTGAAGATAGCAAATGTAAAATATTAATCTAATATGTATGTGAGAACTACGTTTGTATGTAAGAGAGCTATGTAATAACCTTCAGAAAACGTTTATGGTACATGTTTGTACTACAATAACATTTAAATTAAAGTTCAAAGCCACTGATAATCGATTAGACTTTCCATTGTTTATTGTGGGTATTTGCTTAGCACGTTGCAATTGTTTTTAAAGAGTAAAAGCCTTTGTTTTACTGAAACATATGAATATCTTAAATACACAATGTAACTGGAAACTTTCTATTATTTCTTCAATGTAGAAATACGACGGGTTCAGTTTATAAACATAGTTACCTTAAATTTGTTTAAAAATACTCGCGCAGTATAGCTTTGTCTATCAGTAGTTACACATTTGAATTGATTAATAGATACCATTAATTTTTGTGGTTTAATCTCAATAATAATATAAATAATAATAATAATAATAATAATAATAATAATAATAATAATAATAATAATTCTAAAAATGTGGTTTCTCTTTTGAGATACTCGGTAGATTGCAAGAACTCTAATTTAGTCCCCTAATACCACACAGTAATGCCGTAACTTATTTAATTTCATTTATTAATAAGGGTATAATTTGGATTTTGTACCCATTTTTAAAGTTACACTATAAGTGAGAAATTTGCTTAGATCATTCAGTTTCTGTGAGACGTACATCCCATAAATTAATCTGTTAAAATAGTAAGAAAAAAAGGGGGGTTGTAACAAGAGTAGTAATCCAGAAAAATGCGGCCTTTTCTTTTTACAGAAAATCACCTCGCTATACACACTACCGTTAATTTGCAGCTCTTTACTCCAACTCTTCGCTATGCAAAGGACGCACGACTGGAGTTTCCTAAACCGGGGGCAAAACATTTAATAGCAAGGAACAAAAACACTGTGTGACTTAATGGATTGACTTGAGGAGGAGAGACGGGGCGCACTTGTATCGCAGAAAGCCAGGCGCCCTGCTTCAAGAGCTTAATGTATTACTCGGCCTCATTAATCAACAAAGACAAGTGCAGTGATGCCAACCTCCTGGTAATGCAATAACCTTCCCATCGCCCGTCCCTTCATTTCTTCTGACAGCGGCATAAGAAGGGGAGGAACTTGGTGTGTGCTGCCAGAGCAATAACAATAAAGGCAGGTGGAGGGGGTGAGTTTGCTTGTTGATTGATCGCTCCCAACACGTCCAGCACCGCCCTGTGGCGAGCCGAGGTCAGAGTTCACGTGTGCAATCCCACAGATTCATCACTGCGCCGCTTCTCTGGCAGACGTCATTATCACGGATGTGACACAGCTCCGGAGCCTTCGCCGACTGACACAGGCTCAAGACGGACAGTGAATAAAGCGAAAATTTGTTCATTTAGAACACACGCATTTATTTGCCCTATCTCACCAACCCTAGTCGACGCCTGCAGCCCATACTTCTACATGTATGTGAGAACCTTACGAGAATAGCCCTCACAACCAATAAGCATTTACTTGCCATCTGCACCATTTAAGAGCTACAAGGGATCCATTTATCATCCAACCAGTGAGTAAATTTGACATAGATCTTGTGACTTCGATGTCATCTGAGTACGAACTATGTTTTTGTTATGAAAATAGATGAAAGTAGAATGTTACGTTTTTGAAAGGTATTTCAACAATTCATTTTTAATGAACCATATTCAAAATTCTATATGGAATTTTCAAGCAATATGTATTTACAAAATTCCAATTATCCGGCACTGGCTTTATCTCGTAGTTGCCGGATATGAGAGATTTAACTGCACTTAAATTTGTGTTAATTTTTTTAGTACCATTAAACAATATAATTTCTATTATAAGTACTTTCCTTATTTCACGATAGAATAATCGTCTTAAAATACTCCAATATCAAGCAGATATAATTCCGCACCTATCAACCCTTTATTAATTTTGCATACTCAAATGATGCAGGAGCTCTCCAAGTCGATGGAAAATGTTCAAGATTTGACTTAGGTATTATTTTTGACTCCCTTTAGTTACACGAACAACATCTTGCCGGTAGTCAAGTTCCTTTCTTTATACAGAATAAAACCACAGCTGTAACAATGCACTGTCTGAACTCGTGAATAGTTACGTGAATAGTTAATTGTGACATGTGCACAAAATCCTTGACATAGCCGTAAAGGAAAAAGTCACAAGTTGCGAGATTACAAAATATTGACGAAACATCCGTTGTAACATGATTACCTTTGAAAATTGCAACGCGGAAAAGCCTAGAGGAGAATATTGGCGGCAGTTAGTTGTCAGACATTTCTGGAAGAAAGTCTTGTACTTTAACCTGATTGGTGGTTGGGAGTTCCCCGAACTAGCAGGTGTGGGAAGCTCTAGGAAAGAGTTAATGAGGAATAGACCTTCAAACAAGTAGGTCATATCAAGTGTCGCATTTTTCCAGCTTGGAATGATATAGGACAAGCCATAATTGTGGTAGGTACTAACTCTTTGAGTCTGGAAGAATGTGATAAATGTTACATGTAATTTAGAGAAAAAAACAATAGCCCGGTTATAACAGAATACTTTGATTAGCATAACATAACTAGTAGTTCTTATTTAGAAGAATATTGCAAAGCTGCATTCCAATATAATATGTCTTAAAACGTATCATTTGTGGGCAAAGAATTAGTTCGTGAAAATATTTAAATTTATAGTTACTCGACAGAAAATTGTCTGTCACATAGCAAAAAATTAACAACAGATCGTAATAACTGCCTAGATTTGGAGAGCTACTCTTTTCATTTGATGTATACAAAAGTAATACATGGTTGACAGACGCAGAACTACACCTTATGAAATAGATCAATCGTTTTCAAAGACTTTTTGAGCGGAGTAACTGTGGGAAACCAAGAGAATCGATCCCACAACCTCTAATATGATGCCATCCATTCTTATAACAGTCTAGACTATTAGTAGCATAGAATTGTAAGGCTTCCAGCAGTTTAAACTAAATATAGGTCGTAGACTACATAGAATTAACACATTACGTATGTTGATGGACATACGATATACAAAGAGTGAGGAGATAAAGAATATTGTAGAAACACACCTGTTTAAAAAAAAAAAAATTAACAAATTGTGCCACGTATGGCTCAGAAAACTCCTTTTTGAGATTCTCCGTACACAAATTGGGAATAGGTTGGGTTACAAGAAGACCAATCCTGCAACTCAGTTTTAGCCTAGCGGCACAAGGAATGTCGTCCATAATCAAACCTCGAGAGCAGTTATTACCTGCGTGCTCAATGAAACCTTTCTATTTGGCGTCAAATTTTTAACTCTCGTTTCAACATTCAAATTGTCCTCATGCCCTTTCAACATAAATAAATGTTTAATTTAAAATTGTAATGTTTATTAAATATATATTATTTATAAATAATTTAACTTAGGATATGGGTGAGAAGTGTTACCTTGATGCATTTGTTGTGTAGCGGCCGCCCTACATATGTGGACTATTTTTAACCTGTATTATTCATAATTTTTGGACGTTGTTGTAACTTTTGAATGCAAAAGCCAGTTGATTTTAAAACTATTCAGATATTGTTCAGGCTGTACGCTGTAGAGTTTCTGGAATTTTGATGGATCTTATTACAATTTGTTAGTATAATTTCTTAATTTTCCTTCACTTTTGCATTCTCTTATTCGAGCTGTGCTCTAACATATTTACGATCATTTTCAAGTGCCAAATTTTAGCCATTTCTCGTTGTGAATATTGTTTTTTCCACAAATAACCTTTGTAATTGTTTGGGAGTTTTTCTTCACCATTATCTCAAAAATCTGTAAATAAGTTAAAACCATTGAAATAGCGGATATATCTATAAAATAAATTTCAATCGTAAACTTGCATATTCACTGATAAAACTGAACTCATAAATGTGCTAAAATTCACTTATAATGCCTTTGTGAGTATATCAATTCACAGAAAGAAACGTTTTTCATGAGTCTAGTAGTATACAACATGAACAGATGATTGCCTTTGTAGTGTTACCATAAACACTAGTGGTACTTTGGTAGTAGTAGTGGTATTTACATATACATGGTTACCAAATTATGATTTGTGATGAATATACAATTTTCTAGTAGCATTTTATCATTCAAAGACTTCAATGTCTTACGAATAAAGATTTGTTTGGTAAAAACTATTAGTAATTAACCAAAATGTTACTTTGAATGTAATATTTTTCACAGCTATGTATATATATATATATATATATATATATATAATATTAATGAAAAATAAAAATAAAGAAACACTATTAACAATGTAACAAATTAACACTAATAATAAAAGTAGATAAAGATAAAACACAGAGAAAGAGTCACACACACACACACACACACACACACACACACATATATGTGTGTGTGTCTGTTTATATTATTTTTCCGGAAACACAATAACATTGTTTTCTGTTTATTAATTTAAAATAACTGTTATTTATAACGAATTTGTCCTATGAAAATATTAATTAATTTTAGTTTAGAAGTAGATGTCGCGTTTTCTGCAGATAAGTGTATTCTTATGCATAATAAATCTGACTGTTGTTATATGTTGC
The DNA here is from genome assembly GCA_030762175.1 of Metallyticus violacea. Taxonomy (NCBI): domain Eukaryota; kingdom Metazoa; phylum Arthropoda; class Insecta; order Mantodea; family Metallyticidae; genus Metallyticus; species Metallyticus violacea. The sequence continues at coordinate 38,683,772 of CM060834.1, read as the reverse complement.
TAACATTATTTCAGCACATTGACCCCAAGCTGCCTAATCTACATTTTAAAAGTATAAGTAAATCTATCACACATTGAAATATTAACATAATACAAGAGTGGGAATACAAAGCAGTTCATTGTTTTACATAAACATCCATATTTTCTGAACTAGAAAGCTTTCAGTAAATTACAAACATTTTACGCACCAAATTGTGCAAAAATAGGAGGAAAATATACACTCACTTAAATAAATAGAAGCATAGGAGCAGTAAAGAGGGATGTAGGTAGCGAGGCGTACAGAGCGAAATGAAAATTAGTACATAGTAACGAAAGAAAGCTTTTTAAAGGTAGGGCAGATAACAACTGCAGTCACTGTCTGTGTGAGCAATTTTACAGCATTTTTAATTATTCATAAACAAATAACGTTGGCTTTTATAATAATTTGTTATAGACAAACATTTTAACCTTCCTGGTGGTTAATACCGCGTAGACGGAGCATATTTTCCCATTCATATTCCATTAAATGATATAAATAACTTGGAAAATATTTTAAAGATTTCTGCGTAAACATGAATAGAAAAATGTATTTACTAGGAATAATATTGTAAGAATAGTAAAGCTGGCGCAGCATTCATTTACATTATAAAACCAAATATTGTATTAAAATATTGAAAAATGTCAACAAGAGTCACTATTGTTGAAAATAACTCCTTATGGTGTCCATTACTCAACGAACTAATGCGCCCTGTCAATGATGTTTTCTAAACTATAAACCTATGCGCTCTAGCTTGCATAATATCAGGGGCGAAGCGTCCATTAAGTAAGTAAGGCTGACCTGCTCAAAATTAGTGTACTGGCTTGTTTTGTGTTAAGTTTTATTGACGAACTGAAATACTTTCTAATGTAAACTAGTGCGCACAGATCTAGTTGATCACGAATAATATGATCGAATGCTCAGTCTGCCTTGCGCAAACGTAGTAGTAATTTTCCAAATCACTGTCCGAGAGAGATGACTTTCATGAACGTTTAGTTTCTGTGTAGGCTAGCGTTGGTCTCAATATATGATTATGTCTGCTCTCTTCTGTTATTATGTAGAACCTGAAGCTCAACACAAGATGCAAACATTCTGAATTTAAAATGAAGTATTTCGTTACCTTTAAATCTATTGTTGTAATACGGAATGATATTATTTTGTCTATCAGTGCATAAATGCCATTTAGCATGACTTAATTTTAAAGTTGATTAAACTCCCTGAATTATAATTTAGTGTACCGGGCCGTATGATACATTGGTAACTCCGCAAATAGCTATTTATAACTGGTGACCTCTACTTGTTAATTGTCGATTGCAGTGGAACGGTGCTCTATCTTGCTAGAATTATAGAGAAAGGGACGGTGATTAGATAGTGTATAATGAGGAATTTATTTCAAGAGTGACTGATGTATATGCACAGAAACAGGACCGGAGGACTGACGACATATACAAACAGATTTAAGGATGAACTTTCTTGAATGTCGCACGTACTTTAATTATCGGTCATGTTATATACAGAACGTTTCGAAAATACTTTTACAAACTTTGATGGCGGGTTCCTCATACCAAAACACGGGGAAAAAAAAGTTATTACTTATTATTTAGTTATTATAAACATAAAATAACTAACTTATTTAACTAATAAGTTAAATTAAAAGTTATTATAAAAGTTAAAAAGTTATTATAAACATATGTCCGGAAATTCTTACATTTTGAATTATATGATAGTTTACTTCAACGCGTTTCAAGGTGAAATCTAACAACTCAAGTTCGTAACCGAAAATAAAATTAATTTTGTTAAGTATTCGAATGATATCATTGTTACAAATCTGCTGATGCACTGGCGCATCAGCATTGCATACTTATATGACAAAATGTATTCACAAAACGCAGCCATAGCACTGTTGAAGGTACCCATTTAAGTGATTTGGTAATAACCCTATTAAAGATGTGATAGAAATAGTTTTTAACTCTGCCGTAAACTTTCATTAATAATTCAAAAACTAAGGATTTTCGGACATATATTTATATGGACTTTTTTGTTTGGTAAACTTCTATTAATAATTCATAAACTAATAATAATTTAGGGATATATGTTTATAATGATATTTTTTCTTGTTTTGGTAAACCTTCATTAATAACTCAAAAACTAAGAATTTCCGAACATATGTTTATGTGGACATATTTTTCTTGTTTTGGTGTGAGGAACCCGCCACCAAAGTTTGTATAAGTATTTCCGAAACATCCTGGATATCCACAATTCTTTAATTTTGAAGATGAATTTATTATAAAATTTACACAGCCAATTTCGTAGCATATTTACCGTAAATTAGATTTTTCATTAATTTCGACCTCCTATACTTACTGTGTACAAAAGTCAAGCTTCATCACTGATCAACATCTTTCTGATTCTATGTTTTAATGTTTCAAGGTTTGGTAGCTATAATTTAAAAACTGATTTAAAATATATTCCACAAGGAAAACAAATACAAGACGTTACGTCAAGGAGAAATGTTCGCCAAACGAAAAGGTAGTCTTTGTCCAAATTTCGTTCATAATATGATTGTTGATTGGCATGCTTAATGTGCTGGAGCTCCATCTTGCTAAAGGTATTGATGTTGTAAAGGGCTAATAACAGGAGCATAATCAACAATGACAACATATCGATCTGATGAAGCACTAACTTTGTGGATATCTTGACTTTCAAAATCGTAGATATCAGAAAGTTCTAAATGTTGATATTCTGCTCCAAACTGTTGCGTAGCTTCTTGGAGGTCACTTCGAATCCAATATCGCTCTAAGCCACACAATCAAAGTACTTCGTCTAATGTCAGTCGTGAGAGATCTGACTGCCCCTTTACTTTATAAATGCACTTTCACAGAAATTCTTTATTGCAGCAGCAACACGTCTTATAGTATATGTAGCATCTTAAGTTTGTATGACTGGAAATTCAGATCTAAGTGTATCACTTGTCTAGGGTTGTGATACCTTAAGAGACAAAGGGCACTGATCGCTTGAAACTTTGTTAGTTAACAATCATTACGCCTTCCTGTTTTCCGGTGTGCTTGTTCCAAGTTTTTCATCAAATGCAGAAACTGTAGTACAAATTCAGACATTTCCACTCTGCTAAATTTTACAGCAAATGGAAAAAAAATTGGATAGGTTTCTAAAAATGTAAAAAGCAAGTTTATATATCTCACAACAAGAATCAAATCATATTAACTAAATAATTAAGTTTAAATATTGGAAATATGTGCGTTTGCTTGTAAATAATTATTCCTTTTCTTGAAAACTAAATGTTTGAAAATAAATATGTTTTACTTTGCTTTTTCTTTGTTTACATAGAACGTTTCATGCAATAGTTATATACCTTTCATTTTTAATGATCTATACTCAAATGAAATGAATTCACAATGTTTGCGAGATGGAAACCCGGAAGTAACGTTGCTGCATGAATGTATAAATCATGGATTTAGCGATCAAGACTTTTAAGTAATTAATAACAATAAGATATAACGGGCCGGAATAAGGAAAGTGTGTACAGGATGCCAAAAATTAACACTACAGAAACTCATATCACACCTTTATAACGTTCCTTTTCTGTTTCCAGTTTTCACTATTCCTTAGTATTTTTCTTCCTCTTGGAAATTGAGCAAAGACCATATTGTACTCTGCCTTAATTACTTCAAAACATGATTATTACGAACTTGCATAATTATTATGACATATAATGAATATGTACTGCTATTATATATTTATTGATATTTTAATTAGCATAATAAGAATATACATGTTTCTGGCACCAGAATACTTTCCGCATAACTGTGACTGTTGAAATGGTTTATTTAGGAAAGCTCTTTTAACATCTCAGGTCATCAGTGTCCTATTCAATTCAGGGCGTGAAACGGTCGACAAATTTTGCTCAGAGATCCCTTCTTTCAGAATTGAGATTCTTTTTCGTGTCGCAAATGTACGACACGGGACCCCACGGCTTTACTTCCCTTCCGAAGAAAGCCATACTTGCGATTTTTAACCCCGAAAAAATCCATCGATCCTGACCGGGTTTGAACCCACGTTCTTGGATTTAGAAGGCAAGCATGATTACACTACACCACAGGACCGACTCTGCATAAGGGGTTTTAAGAAGGGAGTAGGAAGTGAAAACACAACTTGATGTTGACCCTTAGTGTAAATGTCTTTAATAACTGAACAGCTCTAATCTTGTGCTCCTAATTTCGGTGAAAACGCAACGTGTCCTAACTAATATACCTACTTGACTGTCTGCTGCTTGGAAAGAGCAGTTCCCTGCACAGAAAATCGATACGTTAAAACTATTAAAACTTCCTAGATTAAAATTGTAATTTTGCTCCTATGAGATAGTCATAATGAGGACATCATGACGTTCAGTGTAAGCGAAACGTTCTAACACGACGTCAGTAATCAAACGTTCAATGCAAGCAACTAAAAATCTGATAAATCAGAGAAATTCTATGTAAATTCATCTAATAAGAGCTGCTTACCTGAAGAAGAGCCTAATATACCAAAATATATGTTCTTTATTATATTTTGTACATCTGTTTTACTTTGTAGGTATAGTTAATAAATTATATGTAAATTACATGATTACCGAACGATTTTAAGAATAGAGTGCCTTTCAAAAATAGTGCATATCATTACAACTAGTATTAAAATTGTCATAAAATGTTTGCAATCGCAAGTGGTTTAGTGGTAGCGTTTGCGATTACTAACCCGGAAATTCTGGGTACGATTCCCGGTCTGATTTTTTCCTTACCCTGAGGTGTATGCCAGATAGCTTTAAGACGCGAAGGACTCCAAGCTCATTTGCGCCGTCATTAATTCATTTCATTTCATAGCTACAGATTTACACTTACAGTATTCACGTGCAATCTACAGACGTCGTCAAAAGGGCAATACAGTCAAAGAGACAATAAATAAAACATTAATAATTTTAATAATTTTTGTTAACACTTTCAAAGTACAAGGTTTTATTTATCTGGGCATTTTGCAGAAATTTTCTCATGTAATTTGAATTGGAATTATGGGTTATTTAAAAAAAAAACTCTAGATATGTTAAAGTACTGGAAAAGTACTTTCAATAAAGGTGAAAAATTAAAAATATATTTTGAATTAAATTTTTATGGTTATAATTATTATAAAATCATTTTGATATATTTTTCAGACCCATATATATTTTTTATTTATTTAAATTTTGAACATAAGAATGTTTCAGGTGAGCCAATGTTTCGCTTAGTTTGAAGGGACATTGAAGACATAAAAACTGCTGGTATTTTTCAGAAGCTGTAACAGCAAACAATCAGAACAAAACATTATACATAAAATGAATACAGAATACCCTTTATCTTTTACGTAGATGAGGGTGCAATCGCAGATGTGATTAGGCAGCAAAGCTAGCTCGTACTGTTCTATGAAACACTGAATCAGACTCAAAGTATGGATCGCGCATTTGCAGGAAAGTTGTGAGAAGTTCAGGCTTCTAGGGAGATTATACCGGCACGAAGGTGCAAGAGTCAAGGATATGAAGCAGGATTAAATTTACGAGGTGCTGGTTATAAGAAAACTTTGCGAAATAAGAAAAGGGAACAGGATAATGTCTCTGTGGATGTAGACGAAATTTATATCCGATGGCAGGAAATGTTCTAGCAGGCATGGTATGCGAATGTAAAATTACCATAAAAATGGAACTTTTCTTGTAGTCACTATCTGTGATTATCACATAAACTGTTGGGGGTTAGTGCTGAAAAATTACGTCGCTTCTATGAGTTCATGTGCTTTGCACTGGCTTCGGACTACAGCATGTACCAAGGTTTAAACAGCTCCTGCATCATTCTCCAACTGCGGTGTCGCGTCCTTAGCGATTAGCAAGAATCAAATGATAAAAGCGATTAGCAAGAATCAAATGATCAAAACACAAAGGTAGAATTAGAATACAGGGTGTCAAACGTCCCGCGCCACATGTTAAAAGGTAAATTTTCTGTTTTTGTTTTGTTGATGCTTCCACGTCATCATCTGCGGTCAATATTTCACACCCGAGTGTGAAGATTGCATGGCAAACTCAAGGAAACGAATACTGCTGTAGATTAGCCTCGATCGGGAAGGGCAACGCTCTAACGAAGAGATAATAATATAGAATATTTTATCTTAACTAGCAGAGTTAAAATCATTAGGCCTTCTGTTGAACTCATGCCCTAATTAATAAAGTGAATGATACAGTATATGTCACACTTCTGAAATATGAAATTGCTTATTAAATACACTCGTGAATGAAGTACGTATGAAAATTGGTGAAAGTCGACATTGAATCACAAACTAGAATTAGTGGTTAACTTTATTTTACTCAAGCGTAGATTCTATAAATTAGGCGTACATAAAACTTCAGTTTATATCTATCTTATTACAATTTAAAACTAAGTCGACATTTTAAGCAAGAGTTTTAAACAATAGCATTGTCCGACGACCCTTAACTTCCCTGCTACACAAGAGAAATATCTGAGCCTATGTGCTCTGAAAGAAAGCAGGTAAAAATGCTATCATAATAAGAAGGCCATGCAGAATGTTGAAAAATGTAACTGCTTCAACATCAAGCTGTTAAAAATAAACTGCACCAAAGAGTACTTCATTCGTAACATACATAGGTTTGCATGGTGCCGGGAGCATGTTAATTAGCATGTAAGCTGATGGTGCGGAGACAGAAAGTTCACAATTTCGAAGGAAAACCATAATAATTTGTGTAGGAAAAATGGCAAATAGAAAAATAAACATTGTGTTTATTCGTGGAACAAATTGAACGAATATTGTTTAACGCCCGTTTTTGCTACAGAGTCACCACAGGCGATGGACACTGATGATACATGAGATGAAAATATATATTGGGAAAAGATTTAATTTTATGGAAGGAATCATTCCAGGCCTAAGTTTAGGGTACCTCCCCGGCATTTGCCATTTATGAGGACTGAGGAAAACCTGGAAAAAACCTCAGTCAGGAAGGACGGTCCTGGCGGGATTCGAACCCCAGATCTCCCGCGCCTTAACGACCTCGGCCACCCGTGGCGGTTTCGTGGAACAAAGAATGCAAACAGAGACATTCAAGGGTTTTAGTAGCCGTGGTCCTTCCTATTGTTGATGCCCTGAATTTCAAGATAATGTCAAAGCATGTGATGCGAGAGGTGTTAATAGGAAGTTAAAAAGACACAATGATAAGAGTACTAGGTTGCCCTACTTAGTTCCTATATCTAAATCCCATTGATACCTTTCAAAAGTATACTGAAAACATCGAATTACACGGTCAAATCTTCAACTATTTCTTATGCAACAGACGGTATTACAGGTAACCAATGGTTTAAGTCTCACAGAAAACTTGAGCAAAAGGGAAATTTGACATACTTCTGTTGCGACTGGATGTTAGTATTTTAAAGAGTGGCATTTTATATAAACACATTTTTGACAGTTATATTATTACAAGTAATATCACAAGAGGATATGAGATTGCCGAAATATTCACGAATGTAGAGAATGAATTTATCTGGAAAGCCTAGATCCCCGAGTGATATTTATTAGGACTATTTCACGAATGAAATAAGCATTTAATATATAATTCACCTAAACTTGGCTTACAAAATTGTACTAATTGTATATTTGTATTAGGAACACTTATATTTTCATGCCATCCTGTAACAGACGAATGGACAGTAATGCCAATAGCGAAGATCCAAATACTGGTTTAGAAGGTCTATTTCCTGAATAATAAGAATAAAAGTTTCGTCTGAAACAGACGAAAGGCAACTATTACAATCCTTACCGTTCGATTTACTAATAACAACTGAAGAAAAACAAAACAGAAATAACATTTTACCATTCTGAACAACGTGTTTATTAAACTTTATGGTTGCTTTGGTAGATATTGTTACATAATTTACAAAACTATTTCAGACTGATAGGTTGAATACGCAAAAACAATTAAGTGAGTACACAGAATACACATTAAGTTAATTAAATATATAATTATTGGAAACACATTTATCAAATTTGAATTTGAGGTTTGATACGAAGGATATTAGGAAATTAGTAGATGAAAATGTGACTTTATTTAGTACTGACCAATGATGTTAATTAACTTATATGATACTCTGGTGTTATAATGAAGGTATGGAGTTGGCTACATTGACCAGAAGACAAATGCACTTCGCGTGGTAAACGGATTTGATAAAACTTTACGATAGTTTCACTGCCATATCGGAATATGATTGGTCAAAATTCAAATGTTCTTTCATTTCATTAGTCGATTTTATGATGACATTGCATAAGTGTAACAGTCAATGTAAGTATAATCCATTCATAATAATTAGCCAGTTTAAAAAAAAACGCTGTGTTCCTTAGACAAGTTTGATGTGTGTTATTTCTGATGTAAAAATAATCGACCATTAGGATGTTGTAATGAACGTGCAGTTTTGTTACCAATTTAAATTCCAATACTCTTATATCGTTTCCTATAAGTTTCTAAAGATCTATCTTTATAGTTCAGGTAACAGGTGACATTGCAAAACTATTATTTATGATGCCCATTTCATGCTCAAATATCGATGGTATTCATATATAGAGAGGACTCTTTCCAGTCGTATTCAGAACCAAATGCCCATTGAATCTTGAGTCGCATCACCGTAAAAATAGCGAGAGTGACAGTGGTCGATGTTATTTAAAATGCTTCCGCTGCTCCGAACCGAAATTACCCTTCTGCATCCGGCGAACTCTTACACAAAAAGTAGGGTAGGCTTTTTGTTGTTCCATTCCCGAGAATGTTCAGTTGTGCGCCTCCCTCCACACCACAAGCACTAGAAAGTACCAAAAATCCGCGAAACAATACGTAGTCCATATCTGCGGCCTACACACTCCACCATTTGCTCATTGACTGAAAAAAAAACCAACAAAATAACGCGAGCAATGTTAACGACAAAGGAGACACTTTCTGAAAGAAATAACAACAATGTGCACACGTACAACTTTTATATAACAAAATATAAAAAGCTGGTGCAATCTCTATTGTTTCAAAAACAAAAACGTTTAACTATTTGCTTTGTCACTCGAAATAATGCACACCATTTTCTCTTGGAGTTAAAACAAATATATTTAATTTCAGGAATAAGCAAACAAAAGGAATGTGGAGACAGCATTTGCAGTTCAGGGAACATTTTGGAAATTAAGAGAAACATAATGAATAGCTTCATTACATATGGATCTCAAACTAGAACAAGATGTCACTAGAAAAGTTCTTCCATATGCAACACTTGCTATGACTTTTCCAATAGACAGGTGCCTTGCATTTGTAAACGCCACGCTCTTATTTAAAATCCGATTCAACGATCAGTACCACTGTAAGGCGACCCATTCTAGATATCGGCTGTGCAAGTGAACGACCGGGAGGTTTAATGATGCTAAGCGATGGAAAACATTCCCACCAGGAAGAATTCCACACTTCCAATGACGTCAGAAATAGTATGGTTACCGGGGTCTGCAGAAATGGAACCAGAGCATCTGAAAGTGAGACAGAATACGTCCCTGGACGTGGCTTTCCCACATTCTCTTCAAGTTCCAGCTATGTGGGTGACATCTTTGATTCTGATATTCTTTCTTATATCCGCGAGGTGCATTAGGCCTCTTAGTGTAGCGTAAAGTTATACGTCTGAACAAGAATCGGTAAACCTGCAGGTCACGGCATGGATACCCTACGAGTCGATAAGGCGCGGACTCGTGAGCGGAAGGTCTGGGGTTCGATTCCTGCCAGAACCGTGTTTCCTAACTGAGGTTTTTCCAGGTTTTTCTCAGTCCTCATAACTGGCAAATGCCGGGGAGGTACCCTAAACTTAGGCCTAGAACGTTTCCCTCCTTAAATAGAAAATACTTTCCAATATATCATCTCATGTATCATCAGTGTTCACCGCAAGTGGTGCCTCAGTAACGGGTGTTACACACTATTAAAAAAAAAAACGACGTGGATCCGAAAAAGGGAAAAGAAACGTTGAATTGTTGAAATAGTATTTATTACAAAGCTGTAAATTAAATACCATAAGTGCTACAAAACGCAAAGAAGCATTCACGTATGGTTCCCTGGGAATCAAACTTGCTGGGCATGAAGTTCTTGCCTTTATGACTTCCTATGTGTTAGCATTTGCCTTTTTCTGATCTGAAAACACTGAGAGCCAATAATGGATCTTTTGGAAAAAATAAAATAATGTATTAAATTAAAATCTGCACCTATTCAAAGTCAATGGACAGTAAACTGCATAAGCAGTAATGTGAGCACTGAAAAATGTGGGTAATTTAATTCCTATTAACGAATGTACTTTGTCATTGTTTCAGGTCATCATCGTCCCATTCAATTCAGGGCGTGAAACGGCCGACAAACTTTGCTTAGAGGCCTCTTTTTTCAGGCTTGAGGTTCTTTTACATGCCGTAAATCTATGACATGGGACCCACGGCTTTACTTCCCTTCCGAAAGAAGTCATACCTAGGATTTTTACTCCCGAAAAAATCCATCGGTCCTGGCCGGGACTGAACCCGCAATTTTGGGGTTAGGAGGCAAGTATGGTTACCACCACACCATGAGGATGAATGGTGAGGTTTTTGCTGATGTCGCTGACACCTTCAAGGAAGGGGAGAACAGAATATTCGCAGTATCAGCCAGCTTCGCTGTCGTTTTTATGATCTTCAGGTAGATGTCAAGTGTGGCAGATTGTAATTTTATTTTGTATTAAAATAAAGAACGCTATGATAACCAGTAGTTAAAAATTGGAATGACTACACTGCGTATAAATGCCTATGAATGACAGGTTTAAGAAATAAAAATAATTTGCATAAGGATAAAATATAGCTCATAACGAATTAAAGTGAGTTTTGACATTCTAAGTCCAAAAGGTAATAAAATGAATTAACATAAGCCTTGCAGGTGAGAGGAAAATAGCCCTGTATAAATAATGCTCTAATTTCTCCAAGTTCGGTGGCCTCTGTTTATTTGACCAAAGTGGTCAGATATAATGTACAGGGAAAAAAAAAAAAAAAAAAAAACCAATGTGGCCATTCCTAGAATAAGTCAAACTTTGGGTAACTTCACAGAGCGATGTGGGTCAGGCGTTCGCATTCGAGAGGTTCTGGTTTTCAAATCCCTTGGATCCGGCCATCCTGACATTTTTCGTGCTTACTCCAGGTTGCTTAGACGAATGCTGCAATGTATCTTGCTTTTACAGAAATTTCCGAACACTCTTTCATTCTGTTGTTTCGATTACAGTATCGAAAGTGCCAGGCGAGATAGACTGGTGCTCTGTGCGGTGTGGCGATGGCTTGCGTATTGGAAAGGTTCGTCTTGGCTTGAAATCCTTAGAGGGGGGGGGGCTTCCACTGGCGTGGGGATGTTCTATCTAGAATACCATCTATATCCTAGTCTCAACTTCCAGTATCTCCCTCACCTCCCGTTAATGCCTGAATTGGGGGCGTAGACACAAGCACCCTGCCCTATAGCAAAACTGAGATCTCGAAATGTTCTCCGTCCCTAACAATCCATCTGTCATACTACGCCAGATTAGCCTAAGTAGATTTTAGTGTTCTCAAGTCTACGACTTCTCGCATCGGTGGTACAGCTGAGATAACATCACGCATGCAAACTTATTTATGATGGAAGCATATAACGGAACTATGGGACTTTAGTTTACTGTAATAAAACGTTGGTATTTTTCGCATGTGAACAAGGCTATGTACTGAATTGAACATTGACATATTCAGTTTTCAAGAGTCAAAATATGTTTAATGTAAAGGTTCGTACAGGAAGATAACTGTTAAAACAGCAACCCTTCAAGCTTACAGTTCATAGTTAGCGTAAAATAAAGTATGGACATGTATAGGTTATTTTTGTGATGAAGACTATGGCATAATGCATTTGTGGGCCATGGTGCTCAGTTAAATACTCACGTAATTCAAGATTTGGAAGTTTCTATACTGACAGTGATCGGCAGATTAAATGGAAATTTTAGAGAATGGTAACTCGTTCTGTCATTTTGCCCCCGTCTTTAGGAACTTTATTTACTGTTCATCTGTCGTACATGAAACAGGTTGATCGACCCAGTGCACACGCTTTGCTCTCTGGTCCAGGAATAAACGTCCTTTCGCTGTTGACGTCAAGTTGGTAAACGGTGCTGAGAGACCTCTGGGGAGGCTTTACCTCATGATAAACACTCTTGCCTAAGGTACACCAGGGACGTGCACCACACGGCAGAAACCCCTTCCGTTGTGAAAACATACCGTTCGTGTTAATTTACCTACAACGTAAATTTATGTCCAGAAATGCAACGACCGCAACTATTAACAGAGATACCGCTGTATGTAGAGCACGCCTATCCTTACATGGCTTCCAATAGAAACTTGGGAGTAAAGCCCATGCCATGTTTATATCCATAATATTTCGTTTAAATTTTGTCTATTATTATTTTTCACGGGCGAATATTAGGTATTCAAACCTGGGTTAAAATTGTTAAAACTTTCTTTAAGGAAAATATCAATCTATTTTATTGATGCTGTAACTGTTACAACAGGAGAAATTTCAATTCACATAAGACTGAAACAAGGGTGCAATTATTCTTGTAATATTTTAATATATGAACGATTATTATTTAAAGGTGAGAAGTGTATATACACAGAAATTAAATTTGGTTTAATACCCTTATGCTTTCATCTTATTTGAGGCAGAAACTGAAATTCAAAGTTCACTTTTTAAAATAGACATCTTTAAAATACATCTTTATTTTATTAAAATATAAACAAAACAAAAAAGCAACCAGGGCGTTAGCAGTAACGGATTCATTGACAAAAACGAATGAAGAAAATATTCATATTAGAAAATACTAAGGTTCCAAAGGTAAATTTTATTATCCGAGTGTAAGAAGAAATCTAGGATAACTCAGGAAACACTGGAGAAATGTGTGATAAGGGCGTAGCGTGTGTGAATCTTAAAATGGTGAGGATTATTAATAGGGATAGCGTAGAAATGTAATAATGTTAACTTCCTTTTTCAGAATTTCTAGACGTAAACATTACAAAAAAAGTAACTATATTCAAAATGTAGCATTAACGCTTTCATAATAGAGAAAATATATATTAAAGGCTAAATGAAAATAAAAAAATAATCTTCTTTCCGTTTATGGCTGTTAGCCTGTTTCCACATGAAGAGATGCTATCTTGCCATCTAGTCAGTAAACGGCCGATATTTATTTTCTTTTTGATTTGTAATTCAATAACATGTTGGGAAATCTGTCATCTGTCAGTCTTTGTGAATGTGTATACAAAAATATCTTTCAAGCTATTTACTCTATCTGTTAAGGAAACATACCTAAAGTCTCTTTGATATTTTCTACACGGCGTTGTTTATCTAAAATTGTCAATCTCGCTACTAATTTTATTTCCTCCATTCAATCCGTTACCTTATGGAACTTCATTTGATTGTATCTTTTTATTTCGTCTTTCAGTGTACGTCGAATGGTACCATACATTTTATTAAATTTATTAATTTTGATATTAATGTCTTCATTCCTGGGAAGAGACACTGTGGTCTAAACTACTTAAGTTGTCAACTTGTTTTATATTATGCAGTTTTACAACAAGTTGCATCCTAAGTGATATTTTTACAAAGGTTTTTGTTTTGTATTGTGTTAATTTTCAAAATTAGCGGTTTCATTCAATTTGTTGACTGCACTTTTTAGTCATTCTTCAGTCTCTCCAAACAAGACATGGCAGTCTGCAAAAATTTTTATACTTTAAAATGTTTAGTTAAACTAATGATATCATCAATATCAATATTACAAAGTTCAGGAGAAAGGGACACCCTTTTGGTTTGTCTGTACTATATTTCTACCTAATAACTTCCCTTAGTCAATAGTAATATTAGACTTAAAATAAAGAATTTTAAAAGTTATCAAATATCTCTTTTAGTCATAATGTTCCCAACTTAGTTCGTAACGATCTATCGAAGACGTTTTCGAAATCAATAAATAAATTACATAAAGTCACGTTCCTGTATTATTTATTCCATGGAAAAGATTCCAACTGATCATGAACGACCTTTTTAACCTGAATATTCTTTCTTTAATACTGACCCACAAATTGCATTTAGTTTTTTTTTTTTTTTTTTTTAATAGTGTTTAACGACCGTTTTTACTACCGAGGCACCACAGACAGTGCATTTAGTTTGCGTGTAAAAATATTTGAATATATTTTATACGCTGCATATAATAATGTATTGCTTCTATAATTGTCACTGTCTCGTTTTTTTACCATTTTTAAAAATACAATATAAACTGCTTACTTCAATTATATACTTGTTCCAACATGTGTTAATTGTAATATAGCTTGTTTTAAATTCTTCAAAAGCTTCATGTTTGCACCATAATTTCCTGGTGCTTTCTTATTCTTTGAAATTTTAAGTACATTTTGTTATTGTCCCATTTAAATATTATTAATATTGAATTTATTTCATTAATGGAACAAGTTCCAAAAAGAAAAAAAATATAAAACAATGAAAGTACTATACATAGGGAAACTCGAACAACGAAAGAAAGAAAAAGATAAATAGAAGTATTTATGCAAATGGAATTTTAAAAACTTAGAAAATAAATTAAAGAAATCATTAAAGAAATGAACATATAACAGAAATCTACCGGTTAATTGAACTTAATGAGCAAATAAAAGTATATACGTGTAAATACAGCTATTCTTATAAGAACATTGAAATAAAGCGTAGAATTTGAATGAAAGGACAGGAATGAATTGGTACAATATTAAACTAATTTTACATTGAGAACAAATGTAAAAATTATACCGTAATAATTGACCTTGAAGAAGTTGAGTGCCTGCTTCGGCTACCGGGCACGCGGATTACCCTGTCTCGAAAAGGGAGGCTCAAATAAATCCCATTTGAGCCTCAAACACTCTTGACTTGTTAATGCTATACGTAAATCCCAAGTTTATAACTGCATCCATAATGAAACACCCGAACAACAAATAACTGTTGTAATATTAATCCCGTTTCAGTGAGCTATGCGACACAGGCACTTAGAAAAACACGCCGAGGGGTATTCCAGAATGAAATTAGTATAATTTGCTTTGAATAAATTTATATTTCGGGAGAAGAGGAAAAAATAATTTATATTCAAGCACCCAAATTAAAACGAACATTTAAGTACATTCAAATTATATATGTTTTTATTAAATGTACTTCATTCAAAAATTAGAGAAAAATTAAGTACAGTGTTGTTTTTTTTATATAATTTAGACTGTCAAATTTCTCTGTAAGCCTCAGCAGTTTTTAAATCACATCACGCTTCTCCCTTAAATCAAGTGCATATGAGCACGTTCAAAAATATTAGAATCATTCTGAAATCCTTTCATTTTTAATTTATTTTATGAGTTATTTTGTTTGATATATTTTGTTTACAAAACAAACAACTATCGCGTGAAACAATTGACAAGTATCTCGCGACATTAGGAAACAATTAGAATGAAACTTTGTTTTTAACAACTGAATTGCTATACATACTAATAATACTAATACAAATGCAGTGACGTGCAATCATGTGTTTAGCCTGAATGCTAGCGCAGATTATTTAAAACTAAATTGTTCATTGGTTGTTAACGAAGAGATTTATTTCCATTATAACGAAGACATGAGGTCATCCTAATACAAATTTTACCTTTAGTATAAAATTGTGAGCACTAAATTACAGTTACTTCAATAGTTTATAGTGCCGATATTTTACCCTGCAACTCCAGGTTTCTTATCTAAAACTGCTTTTAAGACACTCTATATACAGGGAAAACATTTGGAATTTGATTATCAACACTATTTCATTATTTATGAGAGATATCCCATAATGAACGCAATTTTATTTTAATAATAAAACATATCCTTTATTTGAAAAGCGCTAATCTTATTAAGTCAATGTAAAGCACAAACACTGTCATTAAACACGAAACAAAACATCCGGTAAATATTCTCCACGGCTTCGTTGGCATACCTTCATTCTGTTGGCAAATATTTCAATGAATTTATAGCTAAGTTCCGGCTGAAATACATCCATGACACGTCTAATTTCTGCCTTGGTTCGTGGATTGGCCACAAACACAGGATTTTATTTTACATGTCCTAAAAAAAAAAAAAAACAAAAAAAAAACATGGTGTCATGATCTTGGTGGCCAATTTTAAACGCAGTTGGAGAAAGGTAAATGTTCGACGCTGCAAATGGTTCGTCGGCTTCAACTCTTGTGTTAGCTCGATCCTAGAAGGATGCATATGGAGTTCTTTTGTTAAATTTTGCTGTAAAATGTTTCTCGAAATGGTTAATTGCTGAGAATCGACTTAATTGGGTTCATAGCAACCCTCTGTCTGACGATGGCAACATCTCTACCGATAGACAAGTACATCCAGGTTATTTGATGTTCTCTGTCTATGCTGTATCTGCACTGTTGACATATTAGACACATTTCGTCCACAAAAAATTAAACGAAGTCTTCAAACAGTCTCTATATAACATTCATCGTAATTAAAATGCACTTTCAGAATCTGGACGCGTTGATAAAACAAATGACAATCGTTAATCGCAATTCAAGTAAAAGACAGTTTGTTAAATTTCAGGCCCATGAACACAATAAACCACTGAGGCGCTCAATTTAAATATTGCGTACATTATGGGACAACCTATGTATAGATTTATATGTGTATGAGTTGTTTTTGTTATTCCTTGTTCTATTATTGTTATTTTCGTTCTCCTTATTACATTTTTCATTTTAACGTTTATTAGCACAGTTATTTTCAGTCCCTTTCAGGTTTTACATAGAGGTTTCTCTGAGTAAGAGTATTCATTTTGATGCTTTTTACTGTTTATGTTATAATTGCGGTATTGTCATTAAAACTTAGTGTAATTATTACATTGGTATACGAAACGCAAAGCTAATTAGCCTTAGTTGTGCTACAATACAAAAATAAACAAATAAATAAATATAGATAATTACATTAAATGAAATAAAATTCATTATGTTTAAAAAATCAAATTGATAAATGGAAAGCATGTATCCTCTTTAAATTACAGTTCAACCTTTCATAAGTAACCTGTAAAAATTGCAGCCTCCAACTGTGCATTTACTTTTAGAACACTTGCACTTTATATATACTGATTTAATAATAAAAATATAGGGAATTCCGAAGTCGCTTAATTAGAAATTAAAAATAATTGTTTTGTCTGTATATACTCTTGCAATTAATGCATTAGTCAAACCTCTCACAAGTAAGTGATGCTAAAATCAGTGGAAGTGTTGCCCCGTTGTTGTCCTCTATATTCCTGAGTCGTATTTCTATATTTCTAGCATGATATCCAGTTTTCCGTAAAAAATTAAATTAAAATTATCATCAAAATGTTGCAGTACTGGAAACGCAGAAGCTTCCGAAATGAACGATTTTGTGACAGACTTTTTTCCTCTTCTTCTCTGCAATACTAGCAAGTTATTAATATTTTTTTACGTTAAGTTGTCTCAGCACAAAGACGCCTGTATATACAAAAATAAAAAGGAGATTGTAAAGTCTCTATAAAGCTTTAAACGTCAAGCAACTATCCATGAAGCAAAGTTTAACAAAAGGATGGAGCTAAGATTAAAAGATGTAGAAGAAAAGCGGATAGAATTAAATGAAAATTTTTCGGAAAGGAGGAATAAAATGTGAGGAAACTTGGAGAACAAGTAAAGGGAAGGGATGTAGGGGAAAGGTTAAAGGCAGAAACTAGACCCAGTCTTACATTAAAACGACGTGGAGCGAAAGAAGGAGGAAGGAAAAAAATTAAGATTACAGGGGACAATTATTGTTAACAGCGGCAACAGTGCACAGCTTGTCTTTCTGATTGTTCAGCAGGGAAGTAATTATCTGCTCTTAGAAGAAACCTTTTCCAGATTCTAATTATGTTCCGCTCATTTCTTTTGCACGTATTTGAACTTTGCGTATTGAACACCAAGTTTCTTTGTCTTAACTTTCTCTGCCTATTAACAACCTTATGCTGTAGATTTTCCGCGTTAACGCCATCTTTGTTCTTTCCCATTTGCTTTTCAGATATTAGAAAAGCTATTGAGAAAAATAATAGTAAACTTTTAGTTCTTTTTGCTCGTTTCCCTCCCTCAGCGAATTCAGTTATGTATTTAAACGGTTTTTAAGGATATTACAGAGAAGATGAAAGCAGAAAGCTTTCGTACACTTCCTAGATTAGCTTTAAAAGGCATATTTCCTGTAATGTTTTATTAATGTTCTCCTATAATAAAAGTGTAGTGTAATCGTAATATTAGTGATACACTTGGGGAAAATGCCTATTCTGCCTAACAGAATACTAGTTTAACTGTCTCGGGAACTAGTATGGCACATGTTACATCAAAGAAACAACTTTAATCTCTCATATCGGTACATTTCATACAGTGAGGATCAGCCAAGAATTTACGGGAAGAGCGTGGAACGCTAGTGAATGCACCAACTACCTCCCGATTGACGAAAGCGTTCAATGGTAGATTTTATAAGGTGTAATAAACAGCCCCTTCCAAAGGAGGCACTTGAATATATGTGAGCTCGGGTTGAAGTGAGCCAGTGAAATAAAAAATGAAGAAGTATTATAAGGAAAAAAAAGAGTTGTAACCAAATTGGTGCACATTTACCAGAAACTAAGAGATAAAATACATTGTGCGAGTGAGTGGGCGGATTCTGTACGTGAAACTTGCGTAAATTCTTGGCTAGTCCGCCATGAAATTTTGTCTTTCCTGAAACTATAATAAGAATGCATGTACGAGGTAGGAATTGAATGACAGACTCAGAGACAACGAAAATCAGATTATACCCGTTCAACGAACATGAACCAAAATCAACAAATATTACACATTAAAACTATCTAACGAACAATATATATTTTAAATGAAATTTTGGTTATATCTAAACAAATCAACAGTATGTATGACTCACAAAGTTCAGGGGAAAAATCCATAAAGTGGTTATAAAAATAGTTACAATTTGGAACTAATATATGATAGTATAAAATATGCAAGAAGTGGAGTTATTATATTATTTTATCATTGAGAAAACACGGCGATTATGACAAGAACCAGAAAATGCAGAAATCTGCCGCTGAACTATAGGACTATCCAGCAATATATTTGCCTAGCAGTCCTTTGTAATATATTAAATACATTCAATGACTGTGAACAGTTGAAAGCTTTAGTATAAAATAAGCCTCACTTAAATAACGTCTAAACTAAGCGAACTCCTCATCAAGTTGAATAACCTCAAAAATGAATATAAAATATTAAATCCAAATTAGGTCTTAATTAATGAAATGAAATAAGTTACGGATAACTATATGATATTAGGGGAGCAAAATGGGCATTGGGGAATGGAAATTTTTAAATGTAACCATGTTTATGGACTGAGCCCTTGATATAATTTTAATATTCACTAAAATAGAGAAATAATAGAAAGTTTCGAATTAACTTGTGTATTTAAGATGTTCATATGTTTCAATAAAACAAAAACATATTAATATTTAAAAAAATTACAATGTACTAAAAGAGTATACACAATGAATAATAAACAATCGAACGTTCCATCTATTTTCATTGGCTTTGAAAATTAAATAAAATGCTATTGTAGTAAAACATGTAACGCAAACATTTTGTGAATGTTGTTACAGAGCGCTCTTACATACATATATAATACTCACACACATATTAGATTAATATTTCACAGCTGCTATCTTCATGATAATGCTTTTATTAGACATAAAACATACGCATCGTTATATAGTTTATATGCTAAGTTAATTTGTTGATTTATTTTGAAACAACAGAGAGAAAAACACAAGAGCGCTTTTTTTAAATTTAAGTGCTCAGATAACTAATAGTTCTATTTCCCTGATTTTCAAGAATAGTTTTCTTATTTAATTAAAATTATTTTTGTTGCGAAAAATTAAAAACGAATGTCGTTAAAGCGATTTTTAAATTTTGGGTTTCAGGTAAATCCCCACTCCTAATAGTTTGATTTCGCTGATTTTCGGAAACTAATTTAATTAATTAATTTTAATGTCTTATACCGAGTTTCGTAGAGGAAAAAAAAATAAAAATCAGACAAGCGCGCGCGCACACACACACACACACACACACACACACACACACACATATATATATAACAAAATTGTGACCGCTAGAGCGTTAACAGACATATATATTATTTTCACTATCATTTTCGGTGTCTAGTAGGTAGAATCGATGGAAATTTGAAGAAAAATTTCAAAAATCTTTTCATGGGTACAACCGCAATTGCCCTATTACTTAGGGAATTAGCTAAAAAGGATTGTTAATAATGCTTTTAGTATCTGACGTTATAGTCCAAGAATATTGAAATATTTGAGATTAAGAAATAAAATATAAGCACTATCTCATGTTTGTTTTAAGCAAAATTCTTCATGAAATGTTTCTCGAAGGTACACGTTGCTCCCGACCCATGTTGTGCTCATCCCTGATCTATAATCTTGACGTGTCTAGCAGGAGGTTGACGCAAGAATCATACTTTTATATTCCGAAAATGCTCCAGAAGCTAAAACGTCGCAATTTGTCTTTTTACATAGCAATAAGATCTCCTTTTCTTCTCGCGGCTAGAGGGACCAAAATGAATGGGTACTAATGACCTGATCTGAGAGAAGAGTAAAAGGGGAGGAAAAAAACCGCAAGTCAAATTGCTTGGTTGGAAATTCAGAAGTTTCGTTTCTGTAGCAAAGCAGATATCCTGGATGTGCAACTGAATGCTGAAGTTAGAAGACCTAACAATTTCCAAAGTTGAAGGAAATTCTAGAATACCATTGTCACAGATTGCGCAACATTAGCTGCTCAGCTCTACAAGCTATAGAATTAAATAATTGAACGTTAGAAGTCACAGATTCTAGAGCACTACCAAAATACTGAGGATTAATTATTTTTGTTTTTATCTAAAACTAATGAATCTATCCTTACGATATATTACCAGGACTATCCTGTGTTGCTTACAGTTATCACGTATTATAAAACATATTTAATACTCGCCGTGTAAGTTTTCTATCTACCTGTTAACACAAAAACTATTTCTTCTTCTCCTTTTTTTTGTATAGACTTCAGCCTGTTTGTTTTTACGCTGATTATGAAAGTGATAAAAGCTACCCTTCTATCTTTCTCTTTTACTTCATGGTATCTTTCTCTTTTACGCACAGTTCTAATTAATAGTGTACCTTCTGCCATGACATGCCAATCTCTTCGTCTTTCGTTTCTAAATTTCACTACATCTATTATACAGGGCGACACAATAAAGTATGACGGTTTTCAGAACCTTCTTGTGGGACACTCGTATAGAATTAAATAAAAATAATGTTTTCAAGGAACAAGTAGAACAATGCAACCAATTAATCTGAGTTTATTTTTTAAAAAATCACAAGTGACCCAATGGAATATGGCGGTTTCCAAAACGCTGTCGTTTCTAGCGATTTTGCATTACAGTTATGGTATTGGTTGCTATGTAACTATGCAATTTATTCCGCTCATTTACTAAACAACAGCATTGATAATTGAAAGGTTGAAAAGCATGTATTCCTAGTTGTTACAACATTTATTGAATCTAAGTTGATCTCCTATGTTCAGAGAAGATTTAGGATAGAATTTGATGTAACAGAAATGCTGGCAAAGCTGCACCTTCAGATGGATGAAAACGAGTTTTGGTTCCAGCAGGTTGGTGTCACAGCTCACACCACTCGTGAAACAATGAACACTCTGCGGATCCTGTTTCCTGGACACATGATTTCTCCATTTGCTGATGTTGCTGGCCAACCCGATGTGACGGCTGCAGACTTTTTTTTTTATGGGAATACTTGAAAAGTAAAATGTACTGCGACAGGCCACGGACCATCATGCATAATTTGTGAAATTAGGGACATTGATCACGTTTTATTGCAGCGAGCTATGCTAAACTTCCCGAGCCGACTACACGAATGTGTTCGTTGTCATGCAGCCCACTTAAAAATGTGACTTTTAGCAAATAAGTTCAATTAATAAATTGCATTGAGCTGCTTGTTCCTTGAAAAAGTGCTTTTTATTTAATTCTATAAGAGTGTCCCACAAAAATGTGCTGAAAACCGTCATTGGGTCACTCTGTATTACACTCTTGTCTAATTGTTTCATATTGTACTCTGTCTATTCTCGGTTTCCCTACTCTGGCTTTTAAGGTATCCATTTCTGTTGTTTCCGTAATTTATTTTACTAACCTCTGTTTCTATTCCATATTTCATTATTAGTCTCATAACTCTTTGTTAGTGAGCGGGAGGTCTGGCGTTCGAATCCCGCCAGGACCGCCCTCCGTGACTGAGGTTTTTCCAGGTTTTCCTCAGTCCTCATAAATGGCAAATGCCGGGGACGTACCCTAAACTTAGGCCTGGAAAGCTTCCTTCCTTAAAAAAAATATCTTTTCCCGATATATCATTTCATCTCATGTATCATCAGTGTCCACCGCCTGTGGTGCCTCTGTAGTAAACACTATTAAAACTCTTTGTTATATTTTTATTGTTTTTTTACATGAAGTATTCTTTATTGTAAATTATGCGTTCCTAGTATTTTGATATTCGTAATAACTTTTGAACCTGATATCCTAGTTCATTTCAATATTTTGTTCATTGTTACATTTATAATTCATAGCCTGCTTGATAATTTTTATATTTATTTAGAATTACATCTTATTGGTTCGTTTAATAAGCACAGGCATTTGTAATTTTTACTGGAAACAAAATTATATGACTCAACAGTTATAAAAAATTGGTGCAGTCATCGTTTTAAATTGTTCTCCGCCCTAGCTATTAGAACAATGAAATCTGCGTAAGCTATTACAATAAAATTTATATCTCTCATCAAATAACCTAGTGCCTTTTTAAAACTGTGTGTAATTTTATACTATACTAGAATAAATAGAAAGGGACTAATGAATCCTTTTGTCTGATCTTTTAAAATATTTTATTTCATTTTGCATTTGTGCGCATGGAACTTGTGTACTATTTTAACTATTTCTTTTGGCACTTATGTTTATTTCAGGCATTTTGTGATATCTTACTCTAATTCAACCGTATTCTTTGGTTAGGTAAAAAAAGAAAAATTGGTGTTGAATATTCGATCGCTCTCTGACAGATAATTAATCATTTCTAAGATTAATAATATGTCATTTATCTGAAGCTCTTTTGCTTCAAAAGAAATCTTCCACATTTAAGTGTTACTAAGCCAATAACACGACAATTTGAAAATGTATACCTTTTCCAAAATCAATAACTCAAATAAGACCCTAAAATACTTATTTTACGGCATGCAGACATAAATGGCTCAATGCTTTGGCATAAAATGTGACTGCTTTACGAGACAGTAAACACAAACAAAAGAAATGCAATTTCCGTTCATCCTTTCCTTGGATAGGAAAAGTTCATTTTATAAGCGCACTTTTAAAGGCTTCAGCAAAAGATGCATTTTATTTAGTGATTTAAATGTTATCTGGAAGAAAATATGACGGTGTTACCAGTACTATCATTCTCAAAAAAAAGTTTGTTTTTTATCTGTTGGAAAAATATATTTTTCCGTGGTTGTAAGATTTAGAAGCTTTTCCTGGAAATTTAAGGGATGTTATTATCACTTCCTGATGAATATTAGTATTAGACTCTAGTTCAGTACTATTTTCTCAAAGTCACTATTTTAATACCTAATTATTTCTTATAACTTTCAAATTAATAGATGTAAATTAGTGGTATCTTCGATAATTCCTTTCTCTTTCAGCATAATTCATAAGCACAATCATGGTGTGGTGAGGCTAGGTGATCTTGATTGTCACAGTTCTTTAAAAATGACATGGACTTCAAAAGAGGACAAAAAAAATTAAGCAATTCTGGAATTAGTAGTATGAAACGTGACACCATTTTGCTAAAATCATCAGTATGATATTTGTCAACTGATTCACAAACGTATGAAACATTTCAATATAGACTGCGATATCTACCGTGTATAGGAGATTCAGGCCATAAGATCACGCGATACTTAGCTTTCTTAAAGTGACTTAGAATCATGCCTTGTTGAAAACTGCGGGTAGTCCAGCATTCCTGCAGTGCAGAAAAGGCTAATCATTTTCATTGTTTCCAAAAATTTATCTCTATGCTGAAAACGACGACAGTAGTTAAACCTCTTCTGTTTGTTGGTATGTTTCAACAGCATTAACGAATACAAATGGAGATTTACTTTTATTCTTTTGCTTATGGTAAACCTCATTTCTTGAGACAATTTAGAAAACGGCTTTTGTGAGGAAGCTTGCAGTCTGTTTTTCACCTCGTGCACTGTTGCTTCTGACAGTTTCTGAGACCTCCTTCGTGGGCATTCAACAATATTTTCGTGGTTTCCAGGCTCTTCTAAAAGAAGGATTTTCCCCTGGTTTCCGAAACCCAAACTGCGGAAAAACTATCTTTGGCACTACATTAGCTATGAAAATTTTCAGTATGTGCGGAAAAACAAAACACACATTGTTCCAATAAGTACTCGTTCATACTGTATTGTACGTACTGTATTGCTCGTAACACAAAGGCTGTTGCTGTTGTCTTAAAATCAGAATTAACAGCCGCCTTCACCGACATGGTCGAGAAATGGCTTATACCAATATCATCCAACTGTTTTGCAACCATGGACCACATTGTTTCAGATGAAAGTCCATTCTTAAGTTTTATAATTTATTATTATTATTATTATTATTATTATTATTATTACTATACTACTACTACTGCTACTACTACTACTACTACTACTACTACTGCTACTGCTGCTGCTGCTGCTGCTGCTGCTGCTACTGCTACTGCTACTGCTACTGCTACTGCTACTGCTACTGCTACTGCTGCTGCTACTACTACTACTACTACTACTACTACTACTACTACTACTACTACTACTACTACTGCTACTGCTACTGCTACTACTACTACTACTACTACTACTACTGCTACTACTACTACTACTACTACTACTACAGGCTTCAAATACTGTCAACAAGTTATATATATATACATATATATATATATATATATATATATAAATTATGTTTACTTGAAGTGCTTGAGATCATTAATATAGAACTGTAACGTCAACTGTAACACGTTTATGTTCACACAACTCTGCTAACACGCGACTCGTGCTACAGAGCCGAAGACACAATGAAAGAATTTAGGGAAGGGCATAATCTCTACTTACCTAAGAACTATCAAGCTTCTACCTCCTACGGACTTCACCCGAGTGCTGAAGGGACCTTGTATCAACATTTCTTGGTTGTTTTAGATCCAACATTTTCTTGGGAGCCAGTAAGTTTTTAAGGAACGAGGGCCAGAGAAAAGAGCCCCGGAACAGCCTGTTGGACTACACTGGCTTAAAAGTAGCATTGCCACTCCTCTCCTTCCACAGTTATGTTTTGCATTCACCAAGGTATGTACATGTTCAAATGCCCCGAATTAAAATTAGTGTGAAATATATAAGGAAAAATAAAGGGACGGAGATTGACTGATATATTCGATATATTCAAACTATAAGATAGATCGCCCTTCGTCTTCTTCTTAGTATACTTTGTCCTTAAGAACATTATTTACTATCAGTTAAAGGAGCACTATACTAGGAATATTTTAAACAATTTCAAGTCACGGCATTTTTCCAACAGTCATCTCACAACAAACTGTGAAAACATATATATGATTGTAGGGTCCTCCGCCATTACTAGGTCATACAATATTAATTTAATTTTCTTTAGTTTTCAATATGTGAGAGTCGCCTGGGGTGCCTCAGTAGTAAAAAGGAGCGTTAAACACTATTAAAAATGTGTGTGAGAAAGTTGTTAAACATAGTTTTTAAATTAAACCTAAAATACAATGACTTGTGGTACCGTTTTTAATATGTTAGCATTTATGCTGCTGATAAAAACGTGTAATATTACGGATTACTAAAGAGTGACGGAATACAAAAATTTGAAAAAGGACTGGGCGTTAAGTAAACAAAAAATAAAGAACTTTTTATCCATTAATTAGCTTCATCATACATGACCTTAATTTTCGCGAAGAAGATTTTAACCAGACGGATGTAATGAGAACGTGGCTTCTATCAAAAGATTAAAGTCAAACATCAAGACTAATTTAGCGCCGACAAACCTACTGCGTCCTCAGGCGAAACATTCTCCAAAGAAAAGGGCCTGTTCCTTCCTTAGGATGAAAATGATATCAGAGCTGTTGCAAAGCACAGGCATTAGCAACGCACCAGAAAATGAAGGTTCTGAAATAGGGGAACGTGTTAACTAAGCATTGAGAGGTGTAGAATACATAAACTATGAAAATATTTATAAAGTGTAACATTTAAGATCACCCTTAAAGAAAAGAGCTCTTTTCTATTTTCCAGATCTGCATGAGTTGGTTGCATTTTGAGCGCAGTTCATATAAAAACGAGATTTAACTTCAAAGACTTCTTAAAATATTTGCTGAATGACCACATAAAAGGAAATTCGACAAAAAAATAATGGCAACAGCTGGTTTGTGAATGTGCTGCAGAAATTCCCCCAAAAAATAGAACAGGTAGAAGCGAAATTATTACCTCGTTCATCAAATTATTGATGTATTTAAAAACAAAGAAAAGGTTGTTCGTTTTCATCAGGACTTCGAAAAAATAGCACCCACTCTTTAACAACATTGGATCACTCAATTATCTATTGGAGGGAATAGTAGGAGCTTTGTGAGGTGTTTAATGCAGCAGAGATACAAAGGAATAAATTGAAAAATACAAATTTAATAAAATGCTGCAGGCATAGGCCAGGTGAGTTGTATAACACAAATTGACGAATTTTCTTTGAAAGTATGATCTTAGAGAAATTAGCAAAGAGCTTCAAGGAAATAATACTGGTGTGACCGTTCATTCTAATTACTTACAAATAAAATGTATACAAATATATACAAATAAAATGTGAAAAGGACATGTTATCCACACAAGTTTATTTTTACTAACAGAGAATATAAGGTGGGCTATGAAAATGTTTCAAAGATTATTGAGTCACTAAGTTTCATATACTCAATTACTGGGAATAAGCAAGACATTACAGTGTTCATTATTAAACCAATAAGTTGACTTTTTCTCTTAAAATACTAGAATTTATTCTTTTCGCCTCATGTTTAATGATACTATGAATTCATTCGCAGACTCAGATTTTCAGTACATATGAAAGTGCATATTTTGACATTTTAAAGTATGTATTTAAGATATTAAGTGCATATAATGATGACAATTGTGTGGATCTTATCGAAGATATATCCAGGCAAGGGGTTATTGGGCCCAATACTAGAAATAGAAAATAAATGTATTTATTAAAAACATTAAAAAGAATTATTTGTTAAAAGTTAAATTATGATAAATACTTTAGTAAATTTCTTTTAATAGTCCCTATTTTTACAACACAAGTTTTTGTTTCTTATACTTTTACATATTCGATGTGAAAATATCACGTTTGTATAATTATCACTTAAGGTAACCAGGAAGTGTAAATCTAGCAAATAATGCAGGATATACATTTTGTGCTATATCTCAGAAACTTATAAAGTTATCAATATGAAATTTTATGAGATATTAAAACACTTAACTAAAGATATAATGTAAATTTTAACTTTCTCATAAATACATAGTTTTTTAACTAAAATAAATCTTATTTCCCGATAACTTAAAATTTTGACGTACATTTCTCAGGATTGGGTGGACAATCTTGTTGGAAAATTTCTCACATATAATGTATGCAAATGTGAAGTGCGGTAAATAGAAGTATTTAAATATCACTATTGGTTGATAAAAATAAATGATAATAAAATTTTATTATTTTTATTTTATTATTTTTTTTTTCCAGTATCTGAAAATTAATTTCTTTTCAAGCACCTAACAGAGATATATTATTATAGTTCCCAGAATAGCATGCTGCCTGCAGTTTAAGTGAAAAGAAAAAAAAAGTTTCAATCCCACCAATAGTTTATAAGGAAAATGCCTAATTATGTCACGTGTTTTCAGTTTTTAACAATATTTTATTTTGGTTTAAAAATTTAAAACACTTTTTATGCACATTAGAGTGTTAAATTTTATAGAACATCTTTAATATCTCTCAAAATGTTCATATTGATAGTTTTAAAACTTTCTGAGATACAGCGTAAAATGTATACTGCTGCATTATTTGCTAGGTTTACACTTCCTGGTTACCTTAAATAATAATGCGGTTTTGAATGTTTTGATATTCTAAGGCTTAGACTGTTTCATTTGCCTCTACTAGCGACGCGGAACTCCAATATCCGTCAAACAAATGAACTGACATTAGACATCATGGTAGCATTTCTGTCTGACATGAGGGGTTAGTTGACGTCACTGTTTGTTTGTTGACATAGTGCAACGTTAGTGCTTTGCAGATCCTTCATCGGGGATGTTAGGTGGTTATTGGAATGGGGTGTGTGACACGTTCACACATGACGTATGTCAGTATGGAGATTGAGGTAATAACTTGTGAACAGGATAAAGAAAAAGGATACACCATACCCCAGAGGACAAAAATAATTAATACCTAGGAAATTACAATCCGTATTACAAACTAAGAACATATGAACTAAAATATCTCATTATGGGTCTATAAACCCAAAACGTGACATAGCTAAAGATCGTTTCTTGTTATCGCACTTTTACAAATCCGCCACTGACAGTCACGCCAGTACACAGTGATGCACACACCCAGAAAACCTTTTTCACCTATTAAGAATTAAATTCATAAGTTTATTATTTTATTATGGAAACAACAACGTTATTTTAGGATAAAAATAAGAAAGTAAAAGTCCATAATTAATTATTTTAAATATATTTACACTTTAGAATACATTCATTCGAAATCGAGCTTCAGGATGCTAAGAACAGATAGCTATAACGTCTAGAGTTATGTTATGAACCATCGGCTCTCTCAAAGTGACATCTTTGAGTCACTTAAGAACATCAGACGAAAGAGTACATCTCTGAGAGTTTTCTCTGGATACTCTTTCATATTATGCTTGTTTCTCACCTCTCGAACCTCTTCCCACATTTACCTCTTCGGTAAAAGTGGGAAAACGTAGGGACCTCATGAGTCAGACTTTTAGGCATGGAGGCTGGCACAGTGTTGTAGGTAGAGATCACTAATATATTTGCCCAAGCTTAAATTTCTCTAGGTTGACATCCAGCACACAAGACAAGGATTATAAGAACAGAATTCATCTCAAGCAGCTCCTCAGTCAGACCTGTTAGTGTCAGGTATTTGGAAGAAACAACGGGCCATCAGTTGAAGTTGTGCTTCCGTCTTGTTTCGGCTTGTCCATAATGAGGCCTAATTCAACCTTCATGCTCTTTCGGTTTTCTTCTTTCTTCTATTTTATCGTCTCCTGGGCTTCTTTCCCGCGCAACTGCCATACCTAGAGAATTAATCTGTAAGCCACTTGGATCAAACCTTTCATAAACCTTATCCACACATGAAGAATTTCAGGTTTTCTGTTCTACTGAAGCCCTTCTTTCTTTGGAGTCCTGCACACATAGCAAGTGCCGACTTTATATAAGTGATGGTGTTGCAAAGTAAAAACTTCAATGAACGCCTAGGATACTTGCAAGTTTCTATTTAAGCTGTCTTGTAATATAGCGCAAGATACTAGACTAGTCCTATTTACGATAACATATGGGGGGAACTTTAGGGATGGAAACAAACGGACTTCAAAGAGAACACGTCTTTGAATGGATTTAGGGGCTGGGGAGTGACAGAGGGAGTTGCGAAATTAAAAAGGAACTCGGAGCATGCAGTGAGACTATGGACTAAGTTAAGTATTGACTGCAAAATATTTAAGGGCATTTTATTGCAATGTTCAGCTAAGGTTGGTAGGGAAAATGATATGAGCATTCAAATTAAAAAAAAAAAAAAAAAAAGGACTGTAACGATAGGGCTTTGCATAGCAGCTCAAGGAAGAAAAAGTGTATGGGGGAAGGTTAAGAACCACTTGAGGGATATGGATAGGCAGCAGAAGTACTCGGAATTAAAATTTGAGTGAAGGATGGAGCCGGGTACCAAAATTGGGTCAAACCAACTAGAGTTAGACTTGGTGGCATGGGAATAATTAAGCTCACAATGGTTTGAGAATTTGCTCTCTCTCTGAAGAGGTGGATCACGCACACACATACTAGCCAAATGTAAATGTACGGAAAAATGGAGGGAAAAGTATATCTATCGCGATCTTTTACCGGATCGAAGAGAGGGGAAGAAAGAGGTAAATTTCTGATGAAAGTGAGACAGGTCAAATCTGAAAAGGCTGAGAACAAGAAAGGAGGGTGGGGGAAACATAATGCGTGATTTAACTAAATGTATGCCATTCCTATTGTTATTTCATTACTTAATTACTATTGTTAAATATTCATATATTTTATTTTATATTTAATGGAATTCATTTAATATATTGTTTTAAATTGAACAGACCTAGTATATTATAAAAGTACGAATGTTCCGTTAGATCCCAAGTACTTATTAACGTTTTGCTGTAATGGAAGCACTGGAATAAATTCAGTTCTACTACTACTACTATACTACGACTTCTGACTGTCTGAAGAATCAGAAATCTGTCATCGGCAGAGGAAGATTTCCTTGATATTTTTCCTTACTGCCTTGGAAGAATAATGATAAAAATATGGGACATTCCAAAGACAAATGATATATAAGAATCTAGTATAATAAAGCATGTCATGCCTTAAGCTTTTACTTATTATTTCAATGTTAGATAAGTAAAATAAATATTTTCCGATATTATTAATTTTATAACATATTATTGTTAAAATGGGAACAAAAATAAGAAGAAAATTGTGAAGTGATTGTTAATGTAATTGCCGAAGGATAAGTGTGTGTAGTTTAAAGTAGTAGTAGTAGTAGTAGTAGTAGTCGTAGTAGTAGTAGTAGTAGTAGTAGTAGTAGTAGTAGTAGCAGCAGCAGCAGCAGCAGCAGCAGCAGTAGTAGTAGTAGTAGTAGAACGCATGGATCTTACTGCCGTTGACGGTAATACCATATACAAAAAATGGTAACATGAATTACTATAATTAACTTTATACATATATTACATATATACTAACACATCAATATACTTACATCACACATTTTCTATGAATAATTTCATATACATATATACAAACTTGAATGGAACCCTTACCCCTCAGGCCACTTCCCTTTACCCCCTCCTCCCTAACTCCGCTCTCTTTGCTTTAGCCATATTCACCTTCATTGTGGGGTCTTCGTTAGAAATATTCCCGAATTTTGTATCTCTCATGCGCCATCACTTCCCAGCAAAAGTTCCAACTTCTGTGGAATTCAGAAATTGTGGTAGTAAATGCTATCTTAACAGCTCTGTTTTCCTGCATTCTGTCAGAATATGCCTCCAGATATTGCTTTTTCCGCACAGTAGGAAAATTCTTTCCTCGAAAGCAGACTAAGCGATACTTTATCTGTGCATTGAATTTTAGTATTGTGCCTGTCTATATCCCCAAACGTCTGTTAACTATTTTCCAACTATTGCGCCTAATGTTCCCTCCCCTTAATCAAACATACCCTAGTCCAATTTTGTCTAAGGCTTTCCTCATTTTTGATGCCCAACCCATATTCTATCCTCCCGTTATTTGCTCCCTCAGACAAACTCTCGAAGAAGTGTTTGATCATTCCCGTATTATCTTAACCAGTACTTAATTGTTATTTTTAAATTTACACTTTCATTAAAGATACTAAACTCTTTAAACTGTTGTACCCCTCCCTACTTGTAGCAGTCGTTTTAGAAACTGTGTTTGTACCTGATTAAGTTCTTCGGTGTTTTCCCTACTCCGAAATTTCGGCCTCATACGTCATAGTTGACTTAACAACCACCCTGTACACAATCTCTAATGTTCTCAGCGGTGCTTATGGTGTTTTTACCAAGATATTTAATGCCTCCATGTTTTTTAATACGCACCATTTTGTGGTGCCTATGTGTTTTGCCCAGCTCCCGTTTATTGTGAATATTTTCACATTTTCTAATGTGAACTGCACACTCCCACCTCTCTTTCCTATTGACACCGCACCGATGTTTTAGTCTTCTCTTCATTAACTGCCGTTCCTCATTCCTCACAGTACGCCTCTAAGCAGTCTAGTTCCCTTTGCAGACCGTCAATTGTTGTGTATATCAATATTAGATAATCCGTATACAGGAGAGCTGGTATGGATATGTCTTCTATATTCGGGCCGCAGTTTTTACAACACACATTTCTCCCGTATGTCATCTACAAAGATTTTTAAAAGAGCGGTGACAGCATATATTCTTGCCTCATTCTTCTGCGTGTTTTTTTACTCTTTGAAACTTTATCACGATAACTTTTTATACAAAACTGAACCTTTCTGTTTATTGATTTTAATGCCTCGATCATTTTTCCTGAGTAATTTATACCACTGGAATTAAGTAATATGGAAAAGAATTTCATGTATTAAAACAAGTAATGAGCTTTAAAATATTTAAAAACGAAGTAATAAATAAAATACATTTCAAATTTACGTTCAGTTTGAATGCAAGTACATTTTATGCCACTTTTCTGCTAACGCGCCGAATGGAAGATATGTATATATTGAACTCGCCAGGGGCTTTAGCTATGATGTCTCTACTTGCATACTTTTGTTCCTCACCATTTTAATGTGCAGTTTAGGTTTACTCTTGTGCATATTTCTTGTTTAGTTTTAAGTTTTGGGCATGATAATGGCCTTGCAGTAATCAATTACATCAATGCTCCTGTGCTTTCCTACTGGCTTAAGCTCAGGTTTGCAATTCCTACAGTAAACGTAAACAGTTAAAGTAGAAGCATAAAAATGCTTAAATTTCAACTAAATACTGCATGTCCCATTCGTACGTGCCTGTCATTCTGATTTACATTACATGTCACAAAAAATCATCCTAATTTAGCATGTCAGTAGGCAATGTTAGACATTTTCACATTTGTCATCACTGTCACATGTTGCTCAGTAATGTTCGCCTGCGTTAATTAACGCTCGTGCATTGCCTTTGAGTGCACTTACTTGTTCTGTACATGTAGGGAAGAGGGAGAAATATGAGCCAGCTCATTTCATCCACCTTAGAAATTAAGAGTAGCAGAATGTTGAGACCAAATGTGGTTTAAAAGAGGAGAGAATATAATTAGGTACTTACTTAAATAAAACTAAGGACTTTAGAGCAAAGTTGTTTTAAATATTTATAATTTTAAAACCTGTTAATGATTACTTTTATACGAAAATTCTTAAAACTTTACGTTACTAGTTCACCTCTTTAATTCAGTTGGGAAGCAAGCACCAAAACTACAAAAGCAGAAGGATCTGGTTCGAATATTTCTTAGTTGAAGGTACCTGGAAAATATTTCAAATGGAAAATTTCTATAAATTATTAGCAGAATTCTAATTCAGTAGCTTCAGGAATAGCATTTAAGCTTTCACATCCGTTTTAATTATTATTAAAATGTATCATTTCGGGCTACTTTGCCGAAGTCGTACATTTAAATGAAATTTAAAAACAAAGCTTTTGGTGGCTCTGCGGTCAGCATGAGCAGTGGACTGAACGCGTCTGGAGGGGCAAGGGACAAAACCGTTAGAAGTGGGAGGGGGTAGAAGTGATGATAGAATGATTATTAGTTGACGAGTAACGAATTCCATACTTTGCTTGATTAGAAACCTCTGTCTTTGGTTATATTACCTGGATGCTGGTTTATTTCAAGGCCTCTTTCATAGGTAGATTAATACACGGTTCTTTTTATAGTTATTTACTTGTTTAAATTTCATTCCATCACAAGTGGATGAGATGAAATAAGTTTTAAAAATTGTTAAATAATTGTAAAAGCAATATTTTAATCTGGCTAGCAGAGAGACCTTAGAACTAGAGCACCATACAGATAATATAAATGAAGATGGAGGATTCCAATTAAGCAAGACATTGAACAAACATCTGCATCACAAATCTTCCTCCACTCTAACCTTTCTACTTCTAAGGTTTTGTCTCTATGCCTCTCCAGACACTTTCACTGAGCATTTTGGCCTCAACAGCCACCGAAAGCTTTGGTTTGAAATTTAATTTAAACCTACTACCACAACAAAGTGATCAATTTTAATATTAACCTTAGAAATTTTCCGGTTCATAGCTACCGTAAAAATAATTTACTATTTATCACTATGAAAACAAACTTTTTTAATGCCTAATTGTCTTAGAATATACAGAAAGTAAATTTGTATATGTACCGTACTAAACTAATGTGAGATTATCTCCCTCGAGGAATAAGTACGAAAGATTCATGTGTGGCCAAGATACCCAAACATTCTTCTCCACACTATCAGCCTGCTCTACCCTAACAAAGAAGACAATTGACAATCGCCGTTAATTATTAGAAAATTATGACTGACTTGTAATGTTTTATTTCATATTTGAGTAAGACCTCTAATCATATTAAAAATTATGTAGCAGAAGTTCTGTTTTTTCCAATTGTACAAACTTTCTGAAGAAATATATATTTTAAAATTTGTAGTTTCTTAAAATTTTCTATCGCATTTTGATACATCCTTTTTGCAAGTTTTCTATAAAATCTAACCAAAAATATGCTATGACAAATCGCAAATCTACTGCGAGTTTGAAGTTAGCAGTGTGAAGCTGATGGTAAAATAAGCATAGTTAGCATTAAAACGATCAAAATCGTTCAAGCGATTCAATAATGAAGATACGAACCTTGAGTCAAATCTCATTCAATTAAACAATGCTTAAACGAGTCTCTGCAAACATTGTTCCAATAATAACCACTTGCTAACAGCTGAAAATTGATGTTTCTTAAAACATAGAGGCAGCGAATCTTCACCAAGTCTACATGGACTCAGAACCCAAATATTTACAGACAACTAGATGATTTTGAAAACGTATTGAAAAATTATTTTTTTAAAGAGAAACCCGTGGTTAGCTTGTAGGAAAGAACTTAAATCATTCACTCACCAAGGTTGTTTTGGTATTAAAGGGTTTTGCATTCAAATAAGGTCCCAAAGGGCCTGCACAGTTGACACTGATTTGTACTGTGAGCAAATGGACCGAGTTTATGAAACATTAAAGCACCGATACCCTGTGTTGAATTTAAATCGTGTTATTCTTTAGCTAGACAATACTTCTATCCATCGACTCAAAAAAATTAGGAATTAGGTGTAAAAGAATTCCATCCTACAGTCTACATTTTTATTATTTTTTCTCCAGTTTATGACAATTTTCCCCGAGGGAGACGAAGATGTCATAAACGAGTTTTTGCAGAATTTGTTGCCATCATATTCAGGTATCTACTGGTTGTCATTCACAAATTACAATGCTGGCAGAGAGATGGTGAAAGTAAAATAAAATAATGATAGTTTTTTGCTTTAAAAAATAATAATTATTAGTTTTGTTCTCGTTCTGGCATAAAAAAGAAAAAAAAAAAAAACTGTCCAGGAAACCTAGTAATATGCTGAATTTCTGATGCCAAATTATGCGAGCGCTCCGAACTAAACATTTTGTGGAAGGAAATGTTTCATTTCGGAGAATAATGGTATTTCAGGTTTGCTGTAATAGCGGTTTTCTGGATTAAAGAGAAGGATTCGCTCGCCACTACAGAAATACAAGAGGTTTTCTTTTCTTCTACACTCTCTCGTTCGACCACTTAGCGCTACTTCAGCAACTTTCTACTTCCTAATGGGGATTTGCTAGAGAACAGCAAGCAATCTGTGTGCAAGTAAAGTACAGTAACCCAGGCTGAGAATGAAAACCTCTATTAGTGACAAAATGCGAGGGCTAAAGATGTTGAATTTACACAGTGATCCCTGGCGATAAACGATAGGTTAAATGTAACCTTGCAGAAAGTAACATTGATTATGCAGTCTGTAAATATATCTTTTAAAAATTTAGTGCATTTAGGTACGTTTTTGCAATGATTAATTAGTGTTTCTTGTGTGACTTCTTATAATTGTTTTCTATTATATAATATATACTTTTATAAAATGTCTAAGGCGTATTAGTTTACAAAAAGCTGGGAAAATAGATTCGCTAATGAGAATCCGATATTTCATATAGTACAATTGTGTAAACTAGTACAGTTATTAAAATATGCTATTTCAGGTTAAAACTATTCATTATTTTTCAATTAAAGTTAAAGTGAACATTTCGTGCACAAATAAATTACTGTGAAGTTATATTGTTTTTCTTATAGGTTGAGAAAAATACATGCCCTTTAACAACATCCTTAATGTATGGAAAATTGAGAACGAGGTTTCAGTAATGTTCTTATATCATTGTTGTGGCTAATTAACATTTTGATATCTTGTATTTAAATGTTTTTAAATGTTGGAATATAAACAATGCATTTGTTTAAAACTTGATTGGAGATTACATTAGAGTAATTCTAGTACTCATAAGCGTTGAATGTGTTATCATGAAAAACACCTCATTTATTTTTTTTTTTTTAGTAATGTTTAAGGCCCGTTTTTACTACACAGGCACCACAGGAGGTGGACACTGATGATACATGAGATGAAATGATTAATTGAGAAACGATATATATATTTTTTTTTAAGGAAGGAAGCGTTCCAGGCCTGGGTTTAGGTACCTCCCCGGCATTTGCCAGTTATGAAGACTGAGGAAAACCTGGAAAAAACCCCAGTCAGGGAGGACGGCCCTGACGGGATTCGAACCGCAGACCTCCCGCTCACTGGCCTTAACGACCTCGGCCACCCGTGGCGGTCACCTCATTTATGAATTATGATTTCTCATTAAAGAATAGTAGTTTAGTAAATTATACTGGGCAACAATGAAAATGTCTCGGGCTTAAAAATAGTGATTTTACATGTATTTCCATCTGCTGAATTCAAAAATCACCATAAAATGATAGATTAGCTCTTGTTTTGAATATAAAGTGACATTTCATTTTTTAAAGTGAAGATTTTAAATTTGGGGGAATTTTTTTGGGGGGAGTTGGCACACCTGTCAAATAACAAAACACAAATGCTCTTCAGCTGTTTGTAAGTCATAAACATAGATACTGTTTCTATGACTGTGAATTACATGTAGTTTCTACTCAAATTAATGCAAAATTTCTGGTTCGCGAGTGCTTTTTTAGTGTAAAATTTGTAAAAATGCCACGAAAATGTGTAAATATGGTGAATAACTTTTGTTATATTTGTGGTGAAAGAAGACTGGCCTGTAAGAAATCTTCACCCTAGCGAGAAAAATGTCGTTGCCAAGCCTCTTGTGGACCCAAAAGACGTTCTTCTTCCACCCCTGCATATCAAGCTGGGTTTGATGAAAAACTTTGTCAAAGCTATGAACCGAGAAGGACGGGCCTTTAAGTACATCAGAGAGAAATTTTCGAAATTAAGTGATGCAAAAGTTAAGGAAGGCATTCTTGTCGGACCACAAATAAGAGAACTTGTTAAGGATCCTGCATTTGACCAAGTTTTGGAGGGGAAAGAAAAGGAAGCTTGGGAAGCCTTCAAGGGTGTTGTTCATGGATTTTTAGGCAACAAAAGAGATGACAACTACAAGCATTTGGTGACAGTGCTCCTGCAAAAATACCGTAACCTTGGATGCAACATGTCCCTTAAGATCCATTTTCTCCACTCCCACCTAGACTTTTTCCCTCCTAGTTGTGGAGCTGTTAGTGATGAACATGGGGTGAGATTTCATCAGGACATTTCTGTTATGGAACAAAGATATCAGGGCCGTTGGAATGAAGTAATGCTTGCGGATTACTGTTGGTCTTTGTATAGGGATTCTGCGGAACTCCATCACAAGAGGCAAGCTAAAAGACGACGAAGTCAATAGGCCACCACATGATTCTCTTCAGACACGACTATCTGCGAAGTATTTTTCCAGCAATTTAGAACTCTTAGCATGTAATTACCAGTTAAAAAAATCAAATGCACTTTCATTGTTGTTAGCATGTATGTAATTAAAATGTATCCTTTTCTCTCAATCCGTTAATATGTAATACTTCCACCTTGTGTATATCATAGAAACTAGAGCTAATACAATTTTTTCATTGTCATATTTGTTTTTCTCAACCCAAAATTAGTACGAATTGCCTCATGAAGTGCTGGAAACATTCAAAAATTATTTTTTTGTTGCCCAGTGTTATTAGAGTGAAGTTTCTTTACAATTTACAAGCGTTGCAGCTCATGTCATGAATATTTAAAATAAATAAATATTATTCTAGACTCAAAAGTGTAAAATATCATTTAAAATACAACAACAAATTCATAAACCGAGAAAATAGCAAAGAGACAAAAGTATACATTTTTTCAGATGAAACTCCTTAAAAATAAAATTATTACCGCATGTTTACATGGTCATTGTAAAGTAGGCCGAAAAGTGTATTAAAACAATAACTTACACATCTAAGACGTTACGTTTTCAAAGTTTGAACAGCAAGTACAGTTGTGGTCTGACTTCCTGGCCCCCTCAGCCACTCTTTGGACGCACGGTGCTCCATTACCGTGCTAAACCCACTACTCGCATCTTTTACCATAGGGTCAATGGAACAAAGTATTTAAAATCAGATCACATTAACAACAATTCTTATTAATTTACACTGTGGATAACTAAGGAGCTCCTGTAAGATGCTTGTCGAAGCTTAAAATTCCTCCTTACCGTCATAAGAATTACTCTGATAACAGGCCGAAGATGTTGTGAAGGTAGAGGTCAGTCGCACATGCGCAGAAATCTTGTATGGCTCCTACTTTCCTTTCTCTGTGTCTCATCCCGAAAAGAAACGGACCAGGAAGTCAATAAATTAAATAAATACTAAACGAATTACAACATAATGCCATGTTAGATAAATTGGCAACGAAAGAAATGGAGAAAGGAGCTAACTGTTGCATGTAGTGTTTTTGCTTAACCACTGTGTGTTATACTTTTCAGGCTAACCAGAATTTTATATTGCAGCCTTAAGAATGTGAGGAAATGGTGAAGTTCTTATTAATAACAACAAGATTGATAACATTAAGAAATTGACCCAATACATTCCAACTGAGGATGAAATACAGGCATTTTATGAAAAACATTGCCAATAGCCTACCAAATAATAACAAAATAAACAAAGCAGCCTTGGTATTGTTATGCATTCAAACTAAACTCTACTGAATTATATGAAAACTCTAATTTCAACCTTAAAATTGTAAGGTTCTTCTTAAATGATATTGCTCTTATATTCATATAATAGTACGAGGACTGTTCAATAATGGAGATAACTGGAGATATATTCCGTGCTCTTATGCCGCGGTCTACTGCAGATAAGAGTGATTCCGACACAGCAATACCTTCTCCAAAGAGACTGCGTCTTGCTATTGAAGAATTGGAGCTCTATCTCCAGCAGACCGCGCCATAACAGCTCGTAAAGGTGTCTCTAGTTATATCTACGACTCCGGTAGTGAACGCTTATGTTCCCTCATATTCAATAAAGATTGAAATATTTTATTTTTACTCGTGCTTGCACTTTTGATGATCTTTCTCAAAGTAATTCGTTGGATGCAATGCACCTGTCCCAGCGTTTCTGCAAGTCTTCAAACGATTGCTGGGAAACATTTTGTAACAGGTCTTTTAGAATTAGCTTCGCAGCCTTCACCGCTTGATGATGCAGAACGCCTGCCACGAATGTGTTTCTTCAATTTGGAGAAAAGTAAAAGTCATTTACAGCATTTGAGAAATGCGGCCATCCAGCTTGTAGCACGAAAATGTGGCCTTGCAGAGTTTTCAGGACATCTCTGGCAGGTAAACCATTCTTTGAATATCGAAAAAACAACATGATCAGACACTCCCAGCAGAACATCTACCTGGTAGATATATGTGGCACAGAAAGTGTCTTCAATATGAGAGATGTTGCGCTTTGTACCGTGAGAACAATTCACAAATGTTGAATTGTAAAAATTTGTGATGCCATTCCTTCAAAATATTGTCGGGATAAAAACACGAATTGATGATTAGTGAAATAATCATTGGCAAGTGGATGATCGGCGGACACGTTGAAGATTACAGGGATACAGAATATACTCCATGCGGTATTTGAAATGCAGCATTGGCTTTGTGCTGATACCTGGTCAACTCTATGAGCAACCTTTGGTCTTCCTCGATCCGCAGTTTGTGGTGCTACGGATCCTGTCTCAGCATTCGAAGTTAAACTACAGGAAACGTTTTATGACTCGGCTGCCTTTGGTCTGGGAGCAGCCATTACAGCCGTGCAGCCAACTTCGCATCCATTACCACTTGCCCAACCGTACATCTGTCTCCTCACTATGGAAGTATTCTGCCATAGTGAGCTGTTCAAATGAAACTAATCTCAGTAGAAGTCAAACGCAAGCAAATGACTAACCATGTAAATGTAAACACGTCTCTATGGAAATATAACGTCAGAATCGAAAACATCACTTGATTGACTGGAAAAGTTAATTATTATTTCCACAAGATGTTGCATCATACCTCGAAACACATTGAAGGTTGTTTTCCAATTACAACTTTCAATGATGATGATTGTTGTTTAAGGGGCGCACAACAGCTAAGGTCATTAGCGCCCAAACATGCTAAAACTGCGTCAGAACTAAAAAATAAATAGTTAACACAAATCAAGTCGCAGTAGCACGTTGTGCAACAAAATAAAAACCCATAACAAGGAACAAGTGGGTGCAATGGTCAATAAAGGACTGGTATTAAAAAAAAGCCGCAAGAGCGAAAAAACGACAGTCCTATAATAGTCTAAAAAGGGTCAATAAAACCCTATAACCATCAACACTAGAACATATAAAAACTGGTAGTAAAACACATCAGCAAAAGCTGAAAATAAACCAGTATTGTAAAAATCTAAACTGTAACAATAAAACCCCAAAAACAATAACAAGGGTTACATATAACAACTCAATAAAAGACTGGTGCTAAAAACGATGCATCAAATGCTGAAACAACAACAGTCTTAAAAGCGTCTAAAAAATGCCGTCATGAATAAAAAGAGAGCACCTCACACCTTGCTCCAAAAACCACAAACACGGATAAAACGGAGCACTCGCTCAACAGCAACCACATCATCTGCAAGTAATTCCTCAATAGAGGAGGGCATACCTAGTCTATGTCTAAAAGCTGCCAGATGATGGCATTCAACTAAAATGTGACTCACTGTAAAGGGGTGGTCACAGTGGGGGCAAGCTGGAGCGGGTTGACCATTAAAAAGGTGTGAATGACTAAAACGGCAATGCCCAATTCTAAGACGAGCTAAAATTACTTCTTCGCGACGAACAGCGCGAGAAGAAGTCGACCAGTTAAAAGGGGCTGATTTACACTCCCGAAGCTTATTGGTGGTTAGTAAATTCCACTCATCGCGCCAGCGCGAGAGAACGCCTCGTCGTAAGGAATGTATAAAATCCCCGAAGTAAAAACGGTGCTCGTGCCCAGCAGGGTCTAAAAGAGCGGATTTTGCTGCAACATCTGCGGCCTCATTTCCTGGGATTCCGACGTGCCCAGGCACCCATAGCAGTGTTACCCTGACGCCAGCGTCGAAAAGGGCTAAAACTACATTCTGGACCATCTGTACCAGAGGGTGGAGGTTGTACAGATTTCTAAAACTTAAAACGGCACTCAAAGAGTCGGAACATATAACACTGTTCCCTAACCCCTGTTCAGAAATAAATAAAACCGCCCGATAGATAGCATAAAGCTCCGCCATAAAAATAGATGTTGCAACGTTAAGACCATACGTAAAACTTGCCCCATTTAAAACAAAAGCACATCCTACACCTGTGTCACATTTAGAGCCGTCCGTAGAGATAAAATTCCAGCCATTAAAAGAGGATTTGATCTCGCTAAAAGAACAACGAATAATATGTGCTGCGGTCGAAGATTTCGGACATGACGTAAGCCCAAGATGAACGGGGGCCTCTGCTAAAATCCAGGGGGGAGAAGAAGTATCCCCGGCTAAGAAAAAAGCAGGTAACTCCATGTCCAACGTTCGTAAAATCTCCCGAAAGCGAAAACCAGCGGGCTTAGGAGTAAAAGACCGAGCAGCATAAAATCGATCAAAAGACACATTAAAAAACGGCCCATTCGTGGGATGACGAGGTTGCGCAGCTAAGCGACAACCGTACGCAGCTAGTAAAACATCCCTACGATAAAACAACGGAGGTTCTCCAGACTCCGCACATAAACTCAACACAGGACTGGTGGGGAATGTCCCATTGGCAACACGGATACCCCGGTGATGAATCGGGTTCAGGCGGCGCAGAACAGAAGGCCGCGCAGAGCCATAAACGACACTGCCATAATCTAATTTGGACCGGATAAGAGTGCGATAAAAACGTAAAAGAACAGACCGGTCAGCTCCCCAAGATGTGCCACTTAAAACACGTAAAATACAAAGAGGACGTTCACACTTGCCTCTGAGTTGCGCTATATGCGATGACCAGCATAATTTCCTATCAAACACCAAGCCAAGGAACCGAACTTCGTCTGCGAAGGAGAGTGTGTCTGGGCCAAGATGGAGCGAAGGTGAAAGATACTCCTTGTGGCGCCAGAAGTTCATGCAGACGGTCTTCTCTGCGGAGAAACGGAACCCGTGAGAGACACTCCAAGCGTGAAGGCGGTCGAGACAGCATTGGAGGCGGCGTTCCAAGAGACAGGTTCTCCGAGAGGAAAGATAGATGGCAAAATCGTCTACAAATAACGACGATTGTATTCCTGGCGGTAAACACTGGGTGATAGAGTTAATAGCAATGGCAAACAGTGTGCAACTTAGTACCGAGCCCTGAGGTACGCCGTTCTCTTGAATAAAATTCGACGATAAAACTGATCCCACGCGAACATTAAAAACCCGGTCTTTCATAAATTCCTGAATAAAAACAGACATACGCCCATGTATGTTCCAATCGTGAAGCGTTCGGAGGATACTGCCTCTCCAGCAAGTATCGTACGCTTTCTCCAGATCAAAAAATACAGCAACCGTTTGGCACTTGCGCACAAAACCGTCCATTACATGGGTAGTTAAAGACACCAGATGGTCGACTGAGGAACGACGACGCCGGAAACCACACTGGGCGTTCGTTAATAATTGCCTCGACTCCAACCACCACATGAGCCGTCCGTTAATCATTCGTTCCAACACCTTGCAAACGCAGCTGGTGAGAGAAATCGGACGGTAACTGGAAGGAAGATGTGGGTCCTTTCCAGGCTTAGGTATGGGAATGACGGTGGCCAATCGCCAAGCGCAAGGAAATGTGCCGTTACACCAAATAAAATTAAAAGTTCGTAATAAAAATGCTTTGCCTTCTGCTGGTAAATGCTGCAACATGGCAACATGAATGTCATCAGGTCCCGGTGCGCAATGTCGAGAGGTAGAAAGGGCATGCTCCAGTTCCCTGGCGGTAAAAGGAACGTTGTAGCTCTCCTGATGGTCGGAGGCAAATGAGAAACCTTTCCTCTCAACCTGCTCCCTTAATGCGCGAAATGTAGCCGGGTAATTGGCGGAACTAGAAACATCAGCGAAGGTTCGCCCTAAAACATTGGCGACGTTAACCGGAGTAGTGTGCACGCGATTTAAAACCCTAAGACCGGGTATAGGTGTAAACCTTGGTTTGCCAGCAACGCGGCGTAGCCGTTCCCAAACTACGGATGAAGGCGTTGTGCGGTTAAAAGAAGAGGTAAAAGAAATCCAAGAAGCCTTTTTGCTATCCTTAATGACTCGGCGGCATTTGGCGCGAAGTTGTTTGTAGCAAATCATATTTGCTGATGTAGGGTGGCGACGAAAAGCTCGGAGAGCACCTCGGCGTGCACGCAATGCATCCCGGCATTCATCAGTCCACCAGGGAACCGGCAAGCGTCTGGGGTGACAAGACGACCGGGGAATAGCCTTATCTGCGGCCGTCAAGATGACCGTACGAAGGTGCTCGATCGCGATGTCGATGGATGGAAATTCACACCCTGAAAATTCGGCCAAAGAT
Source organism: Metallyticus violacea (assembly GCA_030762175.1). Lineage (NCBI taxonomy): Eukaryota > Metazoa > Arthropoda > Insecta > Mantodea > Metallyticidae > Metallyticus > Metallyticus violacea. The sequence goes on along the minus strand of CM060834.1, from coordinate 38,639,563 downwards.
CGATAGAGAGTCCAATTCGCCTTATCAATGAGCCATTTTGGTGTGCGCTGTGAATGTGCGTTCGGAGAGAGTACATGGATCTGACACGGAAAGTGGTCACTGGAATGTAAATCAGAGATGACGTTCCAGGTGAAATGTACAGCAAGTGAGGCAGAACAGATGGATAAGTCCAAGTGCGAAAAGCTATGAGTGCTGTCAGAGAGAAAAGTAGGTTCACCAGTGTTGAGAAGTATAAGATTGTGATTCAGCAAAAAGTCAGCTAAGAGGTTACCTCTTGCACACTCCGTGGTGGAACCCCATAGGGGGTGGTGTGCATTGAAATCCCCCAAAAGAAGAACAGGGGGTGGTAGCTGAGACAAAAGATCGTCCAGGTCAACTGTGGTTATGGTGCCGGACGGAGGTAAATAAACATTGCAGACTGAAAAACTAAGGCCAGGAAAGTGAACTGTAGCTGCAGCAGCTTGTAAAGGAGTCTGGAGCTGTAATGAGGTGCTGTACACGTCGTTTCGAATTAAAAGTAAAACTCCACCGTGAGCGGGAGTGCCATCTTCGGGAGGGAGATCAAATCTCACCGAAGAGTAACCGCGTAAATTAAAAGAATCACTTGGGCGAAGCTTGGTCTCTTGGAGACACACAAGCAAAGGGTCAGTAGAACGTAAAATTAATTCGAGGTCAGGTCTTCGACTACGGAGACCACGCACATTCCACGAAAGGATAGCCATTGTTAAAATTAGATAAAAGAAGCTAAAAATTTACCACCTTACTTTTTGGACGGTGCAGGGCGAAACAAACGTCCTTTTTTCAGTCGCGTGGGACTCGGTGGTTTTGAAGGAGCAGGCACATCCTGCTCCATCACATCCTCAGAGGGAGGGCTCTCCCGCTGAGAAGCATCCACCGATTCCAACGCCTGGAATCGGTTGGATGTAGATATAGGCGGCGACGGCGACCGCCTAGCGGGTTTGCTCCCATCATGGGAGCGTGACCTCCGAGGAGGAGAAGGGCTCTTTTTCTGCTCTACCTGAGTTGATGACTTTAAAAAATCTGTACGCGTAAAACTCGTCCTGAACTTAATTTCAGGGGCATTAAAAACAACCGCTTTGGGCTTCACGGTAGAGCGCTTCGGAGAACTAGGCGTAGGTTGGACCCGTGTAAACACAAGATCGCAGGTCTGCGTACTGCTATCGCACTTCTTGGGCGCAAAAGAAGCTGCTGCGCTGTAGGTGCCGGTCTTAGGCACGACAGGTTGGCGAGACTGGAATCGCTTCCGGGCTTCAGTAAAGGAGAGTTTTTCCTTCACCCGGATCTCCTGGATACAGCGCTCCTCTCGAAAAGAGGGCAATCGCGGGACGAGGCTGGATGTTCACCGCGGCAGTTGACGCAGACAGGAGCGGATGGGCATGCTCCCTCGTGACTTGCTTGACCGCAGGTTGCACAGATGGATACGGCAGTTTTACACGATATGCGAGTGTGTCCAAAACGCTGACACTGGAAACATCGCAACGGGCTAGGGATATACGGGCGCACTTCTATCACCTCGTAGCCCGCCTTGATCCTCTGCGGCAAATCGACCCTGTCGAATGTGAGGAAAAGAGTCCGGGTCGGCTGTAATTCCCCCTCTTTCCTTGCCTGTACACGATATACTGAGGTGACCCCTTGGTCTTCCAGACAACTCTGGATTTCCGGGTCGGTCATTCCGTCTAGAACATTTGTGGTAACAACTCCTCGCGACGAATTCATGGTCTTATGTTTCTCGACACGGACGGGATATCCGTGGAGTAGCGTCGCCTTGAGCAACGAGTTGCTTTGAGACAGGCCTAGTGTCTCCACCAAAAGTGATCCGTTGCGTAGACGGGTACAGGACTTAACGGGTCCAGCTATGGCATCAATGCCCTTCTGAATTTTGAATGGATTTACGGTCGTAAACTACTGATTCTCTTCAGTACGACTAATGACTAAGTAACGAGGGAAAGACTTCTCGATTACTTCTTTTTCATCAACTCTTTTACGTTTAAAATGTAAAGGATTATTTTCCAGTACCATAGCGATTTATTCCTCCACCATTGCAACCGTCTCCGATGGCGGGCTGCTTCCTGGGCGCCACCCCGGCTTAGGTTACTGGCTCTGGCCTGAACAAAGTAACCTCAGGGTCACACCTTCCTGTGGGCTGACGAAGGGACCCAATCGCCTGCAGGAAGACTACAGCTCATGCAATGGCCCTTCCCCGGGCCTGGCCTTTACCAGGGGATACGCTCCTGTCCTACATGATAACCCTGTGCTGGGAGTTACGCCGTTACCCAGTCACATTTTACCGCGTCAAACACGGGGGCACCCATCAGACAAAGAATAGGGAAGTAGGACAAATAAAACAATAAAAGAGGCGAAATAAAAAGGAGTCAAACGCGCCAAGCGCGGACCTGAGGGAGCAGCTCGGGTGCCTCGGGGTCGCTACGCCCCGTACCCAATAAATCGGGCCCCTGAGTACAACTTTCAAACCAGGCATTTCCAGACATATGCTAAAGACATTTCTTTCTTCTTTTGGTGTTAGGAACTCTACCGCAAAGTATGTTCCATTATTTTGTTACACCCTGTATACGTATATTATTTTGCCATCTTTGATTTTCCATCCTCATCTAATGTCCAAATTATTTCAGTATCCTTTAATATAATCTATCTAACACATTTATTCTATATTCATTATTCTTCTAAATTCATTTCTGACATAATCAAACCTTGAGCTCATTCCCAAATAATACATTTTCATTTTCAAATAATCCAAACTTCCAATATTCGTAAAATCAACATATTTCATGTGCTCAGTAAAAACAATATATAAATATATTTACAGTTCTATAGTTACAATTATAGGAAAAGTTTATTATTATTATTATTATTATTATTATTATTATTATTATTATTATTATTATTATTATTATTATTATTATTATCATCATCATCATCATTATTATATCACCAAAAATAAATGAACAAACATGTAAACTCATCATCAGAGTATATTTACTTTCCTTTAGATCAGCTCTGACAAACTTTGTAGTCTATGGTAGTAGTACACTTTTTTTTCTGAATTATTCAAAACTGCACTTCAGGGTGAAGAAATATAAAACAAAAGCATGACGCTATATCCAGCACGTTGAGCTCTTTTATCAGTTTTTCATATTTTTAAAACGTAAGTTTCTGAACTCAAAATCGATTTATGGGTCATGGTAGGCATTTTATTCCATCCCGCACTTTTAGAGGTACATCTTAGCTACAGCATCTGCTCAGCCATTGAATTTAGTACCAGGGGGTTCGTCTCTTGGGGTTTGAGTCGATGGAGATGCAGGCAGCCTGGCTCTCCTTTTCTGGAATAACGCTATGGTCTAAAGGGTTGGTTGATAACAGTAAACTCTGATATTTTTTTTTCCGATCATTTATCATAGTGATGTTACTTCCTAACATTCTAAAATTATGTTTAAAATTTGCTGAAAAATAGACAATACATGTAATTTAACAACGAATATGCATTATATACTATTGCCTTGTGGTTTAGTGATAAGAACCTGTGTTGATCTGCCTTACAAGAATTGGAAGAAGTAATAAAAAGTCCGTCATGCCAGAGCTGCGTAAAGTAAGCAAATTTCTTGCCAAGTTGAATAACTTTAAAAATTAATATAAAATCCAAATTAGGCCTTATTAATTAATGAAATGACATAAGTAATAGTATACCACATTTTAATTATTATTATTATTAATATTATTATTAAACCAAAAAAACTAGTGGTATACTATTAATTTAATGAAATAGGTGACTACTGATAGACAAAGCTATACTGTATATTTTTAGACATTTTTAAATGTAGTCAGGCTACGAACTGAGCCCTTGGTATCATCTTTACATTTACTTTAATAGAGAGAAATTATGGAAAATTTCGAGTTACATTGTATATTTAAGAATAAAACGTTCATATGTTTCAATAAAATAAAGACATGTTACTATTTAGAGACAATTACAATGTACATAGCCAATATACACCCTCATCAATAAACTATTAAGTTCCATGGGTTTTTATTGGCTTTGAAGTTTAATAAATGTAATTACAGTAAAAAATGTAACGTAAAATTTTTCTGCGGTTATTATAGAGCGCTCTTACATACAAACATATTTCTAAAATACATATTGGATTAATATTTCACATTTGCGATCTTCACTACGATGCTTTTGCTAAATATAAAACATATGCATCGTTGTAAATGCAGTTTATACGGTGAATTAACATCCTTTTATTTTGAAACAATATAGAGAAAATTAAACGCAACAGAGCTTTTTAAATTTCGGTTTTCAAGCACATCCCTACTCCTAATGAGCAAATTTTCCTAAATTTGAGAGACTGTCTTTCTTATTTTATTTAAATGATATGCGGAATTTTTTATGAAGAAACAAGTACTGGTGCCTCTAGAGCGATTTTTAAATTTTGGGTTTCAGGTAACCCCCATTCCTAATGACCCGATTTTCCTGATTTTCAGGAACTATTTGTTTTATTTTATTTAATGATATATAAGGCGTTCGTTGCGCTAAATAAAATATTGGTGCTGCTAGAATAAATTTTAAATGTTGGATTGCAGGTAAACCCTTACTCCTAATAATCTGATTTCACTGATTTTCAGAAACTATTTTTAATAGTGTATGCCAAGCTCTTTTGTGAAAAAAAAAAAATTGGTGTTGCTAGAGAGATTTTAAATTTTAGGTTTTAGGTAAACCCTTACTCCTAATGGTCCAATTTCCATGATTTTCAGGAACTATTTTTCTTATTTAATTTAAATGGCATATACCGAGTTTCCTTTAAAAAATTATAATTACGACTGCTACAACGATTTTTAAATTTCGTTTTAACCCCCATTCGTTTTTCAGATATGGCCCCATCCCTAATGACCGATTTCCCTGATTTTTGAAAAATACTTTTATCAATTTATTTTAAAGATTTACCGAGTTTTGTTGAGAAAAAACAAAAATTGCGGGCGCTAGAACGATTTTTCATTTTTTAAAAACTTTTTGCTTTAGGTTAACCCCCACCCCCAATGGTTCAATTTTGCTTATTAACGAACTCGAGGAATTGTTTGTTAATTGTTATATGTCGAGTTTTGTTGAAAAAAAATGTGACCGCTAGAGCGTTAACGGACACTCACAGCCATTGGACAAGAATTTTAGGAATATTACTTATCTTTAAACTAGATTCTATTTTTTTTAAAAAAATTCAAATAAAATCTAGTATAAAGATAAGTAATATTCTATTACGTTTTATAATATAATAAGAACTTAATTTCATATAATATATTTTTATTAAATTACATAATAATAGAGTTATACAAATTATTAAATATTTATTGATAAATGCTCTTTCTAATTCTTTTTGTATTAGGTTACAAACATCCTATACATATATATATATATATATATATATATATATATAGTTATTGTTATTTTCGGTACCTAGTAGGTAGAATCGACGGATATTTGAAGAAAATTTAAAAAAAAAATCATTTTATGGGTACAACCGCAATAGCTTACATTCCTTCGGAGGTAAAAACTTAGAATTTTATATCCGATAAACCACAGTTGGTTAAACACTAAAATATATGTAGAATGCCTTATAGCAAAGTCTAACCATTATTTAAAATAGCAGACAGAAGTAAAACTTCAAATTATAGAAGTGTTAATATGCTAAATACAGCAAAGCAGATTGTAGTATAAAGTCATTCCTCCTCTAACATTAACCAATGTTTATATTATAAAAAGGTTAAGGTTAACATTACATATAATACGGTTACAGCAAAGGAATAAGTAGTGTGTGAGCTATGGGGAAAGAATTCAATGATTAAATGCAAAACTAGTTGATCTTTCAAATAAACTCGGAGGTTAAAAACTAATTAAGCCAAGCGCATGAAAAGTTAATCTGCAGAAGCCGCCACTGACTGTCATTCGCTTTATAGCATCTTTTGTTTTCAAGAGAAAGGAAAGAAATGGAACCAAATTAAAGATAAGAGAAGTAAAATTAACATAGGAATAAACTACATTGCAATATTTTCCTGAACTTCCATGAGACACATAAAAACTTAGCCAATTATGCTCGAATGAACCTAAAGTCCTAGAGTTAAAGACATAGGGCACTATACAAAAAGTAATATAATGAATGATACATATATACGAAGACAACGAGAGAGACAGAAATACAGAACAAAGAAGGCAGAAGAAAAGAAGAGATGAGATGGCGCGGTGAAAGGAATGGAGTGCACAACTTCGTTTGACGAAAAGAAAACACATTAAAAGTTTCGGAAAATCAAATTAAAAGCCTGTTAGTTTTCAGGGAAGCTTGGGAAAGCAGAACGTCTTCTACGGCCAGTGCTGACAGTTGTGAAAAGAGGCTCTGGGTGAAATGAAACAATGTTGAGTAGGAAGAAGTACATCAAGATTAAACACGCGATGGTATCTGACATTTGGCTTTCATTTGCTAATCAGGGTGCTTTCTTCACAGAGCTGTGCTGTTAATGCTGTCTGTGCAAACTAAATGTTAATTAATTAATTATACTACGCTCTTAATATAAAGGAGAGAAATATACAGCTTGCGCATAACACTATACTGCAGTTCTTGGAACTTTTGGAGCAAGCTATTCACTTGAATTGTACGAATTTTGCAATCTAAACTTAAGGGGAGTTGGAGGGCAAAATTGTGAACACTTGTATAATAAATTTAAGACTTTTATTATTTATTATATGATTTTATTATGATATGCATTCTAGTAGCAGTTTTGTTGATTTGTTTTATTTACGGATGCTCTTTAACATCTCAGCTCATCAGCGGAACATTCAATTCAAGGCGTGAAACAGCCGACAAATTTTGCACAGAAGCCTCTTTTTTTTCAGACTTGAGGTTCTTTTACATGACGTAAATGTACGACACGGGATCCACAGTTTTACTTCCCTTCCGAAGGAAGCCATACTTAGAATTTTTTACGTCCGAAAAAATCCGTCGATCCTGGCCGGGTTTGAACCCGTGATCTTGGGTTTAGAAGGCAAGTATGGTTACCACTACACCACCAGACCATATATTTGTAAATGCATCTACATAGATTAACTCACTCCTAATTATGACACCAAATACCTAGCCTGAACCAATTGTGCTAGGAGGTTGTATAATTTACCATTCACTGGAAGAAATTTTACTTTTACTGTTGGCTATCCTGAAGTAAACAGTTCAAACAGATACAGAATATGGGACAGGCATGCACTAAATTCTGGGTTCAAGCTTTGAGCGAGTTTTTAACCAAATATTCTTTGATGCGGTGCCTGCCACACAAATGTAAATGAGCATTACTATAGAAATATACTGGAAATTATTTAAGACTACATTTCCATGCAACAAGCTGGATGCTGCACCATGGTAATACACGGCAGTACATTGGAAATGTTGTTATTGAATATGTTATAAAAATCAATGTGAAGGTGTCCCTCATCCGCCCTATAGTCCAGATTTAGCCCTTGTGAATGTTTTCTGTTCACTAAATTGAAGAAACACCTTCGTAAGAAGCATTTTCCATTATCAGACGCAGTTTGAAGGCTGAGGAAGTGATTCTGAATGGTTTACAGCATGTCTTTGAAGAGTGGCAGAAAAGCTGTGACATATGCATGGCATCCAACGGGGACTATTTTGAGAAAGAAAATAAAAATTATAAGGTTGAGTAAGGGTATGTTTTTTTTTTTAAATTGGATTATTCTCTATTGGTATTTTGGGTGTGAAATAAGCGTCTAGTGGAATTGAACACAGTGCCTTAGAGGACAGAGTTACGGTGGGGCAAGCCACTAGAAAGCCACTAGAAACAAAGACTTTGCCTCAAAAGATATGCATTTTAAAACTTTCACATCTATAGGTACCAAGGTGGAATCAACATGAAGAATTAACATAATTGAAATGTCACTGTCTAATTAACAGCTATAACTGTTGAAAAGGAGCTGCGTAAACTAAGCGAATTCATCACCTAGTACAGTAACTTTAAAAAAGAATATAACATCCAAATTATGGCCTTATTAATTAATGAAATGAAACAAGTTATGGCATTGATGTTTGGTATTAGGGCAACAAAATTAGAATTAGAATCTATAAGCATCACAAAAGAGAAACTGCGTTTTTAGAATTATTATTATTATTATTATTATTATTACTATTATTACTATTATTATTATTATTATTATTATTGATATTAAACACAAATTAATGGTATACTATTAATTAAACGAAACATATAACCACTGGCAGACAAAGCTCTACTGCGTGGGTATTTTTAAAACTTTTTAAATGTCACCATATTTATGAACTGAGCCTTGGATAACATTCTTACATTTACTTTAATAGAGAGAAACAAAAGAAAGTTTCGAGTTATATTGTATATTTAAGAAGATTTTCATATGTTTCAATAAAACAAAATCATGTTACTATTTAAAAAAACAATTACAATGTACTAAGTAAATATACACAATCAGTAATAAATGACGAAATTTCTTCGATTTTCATTGCCTTTGAAATTTAATTTAAATGTTATTGTAGTAAAAACATGTAATGCAAACGTTTTCTGAATATTATTACAGAGAGCTCTTACATACAAATATAATTTTCACACGCATATTAGATTAATATTTCATAGCTGCTATGTTCACGACGGACGTTGCTTTTATAATATATAAATATGAAACATTGAATCGTTATAGAGCTTATATGTTGAATTAATTTTTTCCTTTTATTTAAAAAAAATGTACAAACAATTTTATTATTTGATTTAAATGGTATATGCCGAGTTTTGTTGTGAAAAAAATGTTGGTGCTGCTAAAGTGATTTTTAAATTTTGGGTTTCAGGTAAATCCTCCCTCCTAATAATCCGATTGCACTGATTTTCAGAAACTATATTTTTAGTTTTATTTCAATGGCAGATACCGAGTTTCCTTTAAAAAAATTAAAATTGGGGCGAAGAGAGAGAATTTTAAATTTCATTTTATACCCCACTCGTATTTAAGGTATATCCCCACTTCAAATGATACGATTACCCTGATTTCAGAAACTACTTTTATCAATTTATTTTAAAGAAATATATACCGATTTTTGCTGAGAAAAAACAAAAACTGCGGGCGCTGGAACGATTTTTAAACTTTTTTAAAAAATCGCTTTAGGTACCTCCCCCCCTTAAAGACAAATCGTTTTTTAATCGTTGGTTATATGCCGAGTTTCATTGAGAAAAAAACAAAACTTGCGACCGCTAGAGCGTTAACAGACATATGTTTCAAGGGTACAACCGAGTATTCCTTCGAAATTCGCTATAAAAAGTTAATATTATAGATAATTACTATTTCATAAAATGGTGTCAAAATACTATTGTTTCAATATTTAAAGTTATTAATGTTTCAAATGGGCCATCATAGGTATCCGCACATTTTCCCCCGTGGCAAAATATTTGCCGTTTTACAACGAACCACAAGAGAATTCCTCCCAGTATATTTGGCCCCAGGCTACCTCTGGAAGATCCAAGAGAAAAGTGACGTTATAAGACAACGAACAGGATACCGTAATGAGCAGCGTGGGAAATTTCCAGGTGTATTTCTTCACTCAACTGCAAGCTCTACAGCCTGAATTGATAAAGACGTGGTTATATATATAGGCAGAGTTACCTCGGGCAGTTGTGCTGTCTTCTCACCCGAATTAAAACTCTTCAAGAAATTTCTGAACAGTTGGTTTGTTTTAAAATATGTTCTTTTGGCTTTTAATGTTCATTTCCCTTTCCAGTATTTTGGAATTTCATACAGAATATCAGAACCAAGAATACAATATTAATTTCCTCCGAGACACAAAAGTTCAAGAAAAGTAAATTATAACTAACTTAGCAGTTAATACATTTTTTTCTTTTATTATAAACCAAGAAGTGGTCATCTAACAGTCTACACCATAAACATACTGATATATGTCTTAGTAGATAGCACGAACAGTCATAACAAATGGTGATAGCGAGAGAGAGATGGTTATTGTAATGACACCGTAGGTGGCACATTTAGATGCAGAAGTATCCATTTATGCCCTTGTGGATGACAGACAGCCAAAGAGCAGTAGTATATATGCAGACATTACCTTGCAGAACAAGTGTAATGCAGTACAAGGACAAGAATAGACTACTCACTATACCATAAGACACTTAAGAATTCTTCGAGTTTTCTAAAGAAAAAAAAAAAATACTAGGAAAATAAAAAAAGACTGATAAAATGTGGTCAAACTCTTGTAAACTAACTTTTTCTATATTAATGCAAGTGCCGATATTTGCTACAGCATTGTTTGGCAGCAACCCATCCCTTTTACACAGCTCTCCTACAGAACTGTTTTGATTCACCGATCTCTCTGTTCAAAGCGAAAGTTCTGTGATTGACGAACACAGCCTGTATTCAAAGTGACTAAAGGTAAGTTGTACTTATTACTTCTTGCTTTTCTATTTTAGCTTGAATTGGGGCAAGGTAGCTCTCGCTTTGGCAGTTTCTTCATCAGATGGCAGCCGCAATTGCGGGGTTCATATTATAATTTAATCATTCTTCGCCAATGGTGTCTCTTGTCTGTGGTTAAATTAACACTTGTTAGGCCAACTCTCATTTTTATACAGTAACCCAGATTTTACTTTATTTAAATATTATATAGACGCTAAACGTATGAAGTGTTTTGTATATTATAGTCCTTAAGATTCAGTAAATTCAAAATGGGAAAATTCTGTATCTTCATGGGAATTTCTATGGAAGTAATATTAGACACTTCCACTGGAGTATTTGCAGTTTTCTAATTGTCTCCGTATCTCCTTATACATTTTCAAAGAGGAGAAATTTCTTGAATATGCATGATGTTATTTTAAATGTTAAATAAATGAAAGGCAAATATTAAACTTTTTCTTTCTTCCGTTCAAAAGACAATTTTACCTTTCCTAGTTCAAATCCTGGATGTTATTTCATGTAGTGTATTGCTGTGGAATTTAGGGGAGAATATCAAGTTTGGAAGTTGCAACATGAACTTCCTACTTTAATCTATAACACTGGTGCCGTAAAAATCGTAACTCACTGGCTTTATTAGCAGCTGGGAAAAGTGAACTATAATGTTTTTGGCTCCAGGCAGCTGTTTGTTTTGTGGAACGCTTTTCACATTTGAGGTAAGAAATAATATTTTACTTCTTGGAAACTATAAGCTGTATTACTTGCCTCAAAACAGTGCATTTAATTTAATATACTTTCCAAGTACATGCACTTTTGATATAAACAACCATATTGTCAATGTTCTAACTAGAACATATACCCTATAAAATACCACTTTGTTTCAAAATAGCATAATGTGAAATAAGTAAAGCAATTTTAGTGCATTATAGTTATTTTAATTTTTATTATTATTATTAAAATTTTGTCACATTAAGTACACTTATTGCATATGGCTTAATCACAGCCCTAAATCAGTTTCTCAAGAACCAGATAACTGAAAACATATTAAATAAACTGCTATTGATTCGTTCTACAAATGTAGAAAGCAGAATTCCACATTCTTAGCATGAAACAGCCATGATAATGTCCCAGATATGATGTAACGTGAACCAACATTTTGTGATGGTCTGGATAAGACGAGTAGCCCAATAGCACTAAGCCACATGTGACGAAAAAACAATTCTTGTTGCTACTTGTGTAGTTTGTGAAACTGGCTATTAATTGCTCTCAGCAGCTCCTCGGAAAGAATGTAACAGATTTAATGTTTGAAATGGCCCATGCAATATCCTGACTTTAAGTGAAAGAAGTGGATGGATGACTAGAGCAAGATCGCTGCGGCTGCTGAAGACATTAAAGCGCAGACCGTGAGCGGGGGGGTCTGGGGTTCGATTTCCGCAAGGACCGTTCTCCCTGACCGGTTTTTTCCAGTTTTCCTCAGTAGTCATAAATGGCAAATGCCGGGGAGGTACCCCAAACTTAGGCCTGAAACGTTTCCTTGCTTAAAAATCCTTTCCCAAATTATCATTTCATCTCATGTATCATCAGTGTCCATTGCCTGTGGTGTTTCAGTAGTAAAAACGGGCGTTAAACACTGTTAAAAATGACTGGAGAAACTTTTGTACTTGCAATGACACATTTTGTGAAGCACTCGGTAAGTAGAAAAGCCAGCCCAAAACAGAAAATTTTTAGATAACGATGGAAGTCAATTGGATCCAAAAGCATGAGATATAGTACATGAAAACTGGTTACAGTCATCGCAATGCTTCCATAGGATGTTACTTGCTTTGGGCTATTTCCAGTATACTTTGTTCTACAATATTACAGAGCGTGTGCTCATATGAGGTCCTTGCCTCTTCAGATATAAAATCTGGTTTCAAGAAGACTGGAATTTTTACTTTCGACTGCCCTATATTTACTAACATTACTTTTCACTAACGGACCTTCAGCCAAAGACAATGTAACCAGTACAAGCAAAGATCCCCTTTGCTTTTTTTTAATGGTGTTTAAAGCCCGTTTTTACTACTGAGGCACCACAAGCGGTGAACATGATGATATAAGAGATTAAATGATAAATTTGGAAAGGATTTCTTTTAAGGAAGGAAGCATTCCAGGCTTAAGTTTTAGGGTACCTCCCCGGCATTTGCCATTTATGAGGAGTAAGAAAAACCTGGCGGTGCCCGATGAACCTGAAAGGAGTACCAGTGGAGATTAAAACTGCATTTAAGAATGCAACTATCAAAATGTCACTTCAGGAAAGCAAGCAACACGTTCAATTATTGTAAAAGTAGCTGTAGAGACAACAAAGAATTATATAGTTTTGTATTTCCTCAATGTTCTCATATTAACATGACAACGTATCCTAAACTGAAGAACGGAAGAGGAAAAGGGGAAAGAAAAAAGTAAAAGCATCATAGCAACAGATACGAGAATGAAATATAAACTCAAAAAAAGAAAAAACAAGAAACGGAAAACAACTGAAGCACATATCAAGTCAGATTTTTATTCAGATGTAGACTCTAAAACTAGCAGCATATTAAAAGATTTTTAAGATGATATCTCTTCCATATTACCACAGTGTACACGATGAAGATGTGGAAATACACGAACTGTAGCTTAGACTTGAAAAACAATAAAAAAGATTATGTACTTGTTGGGTTAAAAGGTGAAAAGCATCTAAAGAAAGAAACTCTGTGTGTTGCTCAATTCATGAAGAAAGAGATGAGGGAGGTAAATTTGAAGTCAGGTAAAAGAAAGTACAAAACCAGTTTTATTTACGAATTACTGAAGAAAGCATGTACTCTTTACAATATAACTGTATAAAGAAGCCTGTATACCTCTAAACAGTAAAGGTTGTCAACAAAAGACAGAACGCGTATATACAAGAACTTGCATTTGTATTTAAGGACATTTTTAGATAACTTACATGACTTATACATAACTTCCAGTAACAAAGATTGAAAAATCTCCGTAGTTACATTTTAGTATTATTTGAAGATATGTAACGAACTATCAATGAAATGGTATTTTTCCACTGAGCATGTGCACATGTATTTACTGCAGTTGACTGGAACAAGGTCACAGTCTAGCTGTGACAGTCTGGCTGTCAGTGTGAATCTTGAGTTCAGTCCAGTTATTACTAGTGATGTATTTTGTTCTGTATATAATAGCGAAGTGAACTATGACTCAGCATGTTTTCTACTGGACAACATGTTTATAATTCATATACTGTATGACTAGTTTTGTTTTCTCCCGGGTGTTTTGCCAATGGACGAATGCGCTGCCTGTTAGCCAGTTAGCCATCCAAATGGTTCTCGGCGATTAGTGAGACGGTAAAACAATAAAGCAAACCAACAATACGCAAACTAATTTACGAGCCTCATTACTTACCAAATTATCAAATGAGGGAAACATTCTCCACACATTTTTGGCATCTCTTTAGGAAATCATTCATCATTCACTGCTGTTTATTTCGAGAAATTCCAATAATTTCGAGAGAATATTATCTTTGAATTTTTGTATGGTGTGCGGTTGGTCTTGTACACGGCATTTTTTATAACTTACCCCAGAGATAACAATCGCAGGCTGTTGAATCTAGGATCGAGGGGGGGGCACAAATTCCTACTAATAATTCTAGAAACACATTGTGAGCTGCTCTCGTGGAATTATTCGCAGTGTGAGCAGTGGCAGAGTGTTGTAAAAATGCATGATCACGATCCGCGTCAGTTAGTTCTCTGAAAAAAGAGGCTAGTATGGTATTCACATTAGTAATTGAATCAACTATATGTTTAAAAATTATGATTCTTTAACCACTGAGTTAACACATATGAATCGTACATGTAGAGACGCTGTGCCCTTGTAAACACACGAGGCATAATACTCTTTATGTATACTGTCGAATTAAGAAACGAACAACACAACACACACACCCGGGAATAGCTGCGACTGCGACAGTTAGCAATGTCAACAGTAAGAAAGCAGTCTTACCACCCTACTACGGCGCGGCAAACGATTTGGGGCTCGCTAATAGGGGGAAAAAAACTCTGATTGCACGGTATGTTAACTTAAGTAAGCCCGACAAGTTCTAACACGATTTGAAGAAAGTTCCCGGATGTATAAGTTCCAGATAGTACAACAATGCAAAACTTTAATAAATTTCAGGCACCGGTAAATGTTCTGTCTAAGAAATCTAAGAGACAGCACAGCTTTCTCACCGAAGAAACATGAGATAGCATTGGTCAACGTTTGGAGAATTCCTCCAAAAATAGTTCAAGGCACAAAAAAGGTATTTCTGTGCTAAGAACTAATAAATTGTTAAAGCTAAAGCCATATAATCCAAGAAATTTACCACAGGGAACGTGATTTTCACCCTTTTCCAACAAGATTTTCCCACAACGATTATTTTCAATGAAAACATTTAAAACAGCATTTCAGAAGGTTATTAGTAAACATTTGTGACGCCCTAGGTCCCTTGCGACTTTATCTCTGGTGTAAATGCAGAACTGAAGAACTGAAATAAAACATCTGCCAGGAAATAGCCAGGGCTGTACTCAACGTGAAGTACACGGAGCGATATTTTTTTTTTTACAAAGGTGTCGAAAATGTATGGATAACGAGGATGAACAGTTTCAGCAACTCCTTTCATAAGGTTGGCAAGTAAAAAAAGTTAAAGTAGTTAAGAAAATTGTCGTATGGTTGTGTGAGCGTCCCTCCACAGACGACAATGAGCATCACTATGGCCTATAGACAAAACACCTCTAGTTGGTCCATCGTTAATTGGGTCGCTCTGTATTAAATCAGTTCATAGTTATGCAATGCTTGGTTAATTCAATTACCATGCCTGGGACAAAGTGAACTATAATGCAAACCTTCAGAAATTACAATATCATTTAACAATAAAGCGTAATATATTTAAAATTCAATTAAAATATTCAAACTTATACGTTTTGAATGCTATCAATCTAACTATAACATTTAAAAGTGGCTCGCTTTATTGCTTAGAAGTCGCAGACAGGAAACAGAAAACGGAAGGGAAGATCTGAAGATACTTCCACTTTAAGCGCTTCGAGTCTTCTCACAAGGTTCTTGCTGTGAGTATATAAGCCCCTTCACACAAGAACTTAGTTATATCGGTATGAATTCTCTTTGAGAAACATTTCAAGCAGCTTCTTCTTGCAGCTCTATACTTGGAATGGGTTAATGCAGTATTCTTACTCAGTACTGCATTAATGTCATAAACAAAATCCGAGCGAGTAATCTGTCTTTTCACGGTATTTAGAGCCTATTTTGCTGTGCACGCAAACTCTAAGTGTACTGACAAACTTGAAATTTGTCCTTTTTAATGATGTAAGAATAAGAAACTAACTTTGCAAGGGCGATTATAACTTAGTTATTGCAAGGTTTTAAAAAGAAAAAAAAAAAATGCAAATTTAACTGCATTATCTTCTTGTTTTCTTAGAAGCATCAAAGACAGATATACAGTCTGTTCCTTTCCTTGATTGTTTAGGTAAGTCGGATATTTTTTGCCTCTGATTTCATATTGGAAAAATTTCTAATTGGAATGGGACTCGATAGGTACCTTAAAACCGAAACACCACAGTGTGTGTATAATATTTACGTTTTCTTATGATCGCACCATTACAAATTTCCCTTTTCGTTCATTCAGTGACCAAGTATAATACAAAGACAGAATAACAGAGACATTTACCTAAAATCTCTTCTTTTTTTGACAAAAAAAAGGTGTGACAAGAGTACTTGTTTTCTTTTTATTATTAGCATCAGAAACGTGAAAGGTGCATTAATACTGAACTCTTGTTACAAACCTAAGCGCTTCGCAGCAAGCGTTCCCATACTTGAACGTGGTAGAGCGCAGACGTGTTTTTGTTTTGTTTTGTTTTTTTTTTTGTTTTTAACCTCCGGGGCACTCCGCAGTTAGCAGCAGGTGTTAGCTATGGCTACGCTGGAAAGAGTTTTAGAGGAGCTGAAGAAGGGAATTAAGACAGGTTTTGAAGTTAACATAGAACTACAGGAGCAACTGACTTCAAAGGTTAATTCGATAGTAGAAGCTTTTGAGAAGTCCCGAGAACTGAAGGCACGGCGTGAAATGCTGGAGAACAATTAGGATTATATCGAAAATCATTCATGAAGTAACAATTTAATCATATATGGTGCGCCGGAGGCTCACAACGAGAAATGGCAAGAGACGGAAGATAAAATAGTACGGCTGGCATTACTATTGGAGTATAGGTACAAAGCGGAGACATCAAGAGGGTACACCGGATAGGCAGAGCGGGTAGTTAAAGATAAAGGTATACTATTGTGTCTCTCAAGGATAAAGGCCTCCTAACAAGCAGAGAAAGCACGCTTTTTCATAACGTGGTGAGCCATTCCACGCTAGTTGTTCGTATGCTGTTTAAGACACTCTGACTGATTTGTTCTTTGGTTACTCCATTTCTCAGTTGCTTCTCGAGAGATTTCCATTTTTCTCTTCCTCTTACTACTCTCGACTAATCTGGACCTGCTTGTTCCTTGAAGAGGTCTGTTCATCTTCTTCTGGGTCTGCCTCTGCCTCGTGTCCTTTTTCTTATCCGAGGGTCATACATCCACCTATTATCCTGCATTTTCGACGTGACGGTCTCATTGCCATTGCTTCTGGTAGCTTTTTGTGCGGCATCTGATGTCTGAGATAGCTGGTTTATTAATACTACAGGTATTTCATCCTTCAAAGTTATTCCCAGGACCTTGCGTTGCATTTTTCTTTGGCATGTTTGACTTTTGAGCGTGTGGTACCAGGCAAGCAAGAACAACGTTCTTCCTACATTCTCCATACACCATGAGCATTCGACTTTTTCAGCATTATTAAATACCATCTTCCAGCACGTCCTACTTCAAATACTATCTTAAAGTACTGGCAAGGAAGTTCCAATGCAATCAATGCAAAGAAAAACATGTAAACACACTTACTAACATCGTAGCCGAGTAACTAACAAAAACATTAATGACGTAGTTTCATTTTCTTGATGTATGTATGTATGTATGTATGTATGTATGTATGTATGTATGTATGTATGTATGTATGTATGTATGTATGTATGTATGTATGTATGTATGTATGTATGTATGTATGTATGTATGTATGTATGTATGTATGTATGAATGTATGTATGTATGTATGTATGTATGTATGTATGTATGTATGTGTATATATAAATTAACAGTAATTGTAATAGTAGAAAAGGATAAAGTACTAAGAAAAAGTCACACTTGAGATCGCAACATCGTGACTTTTTCTTTTTCTTAGTGTTTTATACTTTTCTACTATTATAATTACTGTTAATTTGTTACATTGTTAATAGTGTTACTTCATTTTTATTTTTATATTATATTATATTATATTATATATATAAAGGACTTTAAATTTTTCAAGAAATAATAATTATTAACATCTGTGTGTATGCTGCAATTATGAGCTCCCGTCTAAATTTCAATTTTGTGAAATCAGTATATCAGTAGCACCTTCCATTTCAGCAACACTTCCGGTGCAAGTTTTCATCCAGTATACCGCATTAAATTTGTTTAAATTCGTCTGAAACTGTTCTTTAAAATAATACCTTAAACAAATATAAACAAACCACCTCTGTTTAGTAATTCAGAGATGTTTATAGGAATAAATCTTTAGACCAACCTAATATCATAACTGACTCTGGGGGTGAGCTTCCGTAATTTGTAAGAAAAGGGGGATTTCTACCTTGCTGAATTAATAATAACCTCAAAGTATGTTGAATCTGAATTTGCCGGACGTTTGTGCAGCACACTTTACCAAGCCTCCCATTTTATAAAACTCTTTCCCTTCACAAAGGAGAGGTAATACAGTCCTGGAACCTGCGGCTTATGAGAAGCTTACCTTATCTCCTCCCATATAATAGCATTAAGCGCGTAAAGAGGTTTGCGTTATTATTAAACATCTCTTTCCTTTCTTTTCGAAGAAATCTCACATTAATACCCTGAAAAAGTACATAGGCACGTGCGTGCTAACATCAAATATATGCGTTTACATAGCAATTTAAAAACAAAAAGGCTTGTTTAGCAAATAAAAATTAAGTAATATAATTTGTAGTGGTATCATCTTGATTTCATTGCTATTTAAATAATGGAACAAATTCCAGGGAACCCGAATTCAGATAAAATATGCATGACTGTAAAAATTAGTCCGGTGCTCATATATCTCCCAATTTTATTTTATAGCTAATAGGGAAAGGCTCTCAACTGCAATTCGGAAAGGTTTCGTGGTAGATATCAATACGTTTACCTTTTCGGTAAGTACTTGCATTAAAGTTTTATGATTTAAGACTATTATGGAAGGTGCCTTTCACAGATATAGTTGTGCTGTTTTAGTGCCAATTACTGTATGTTTATTTGACAGTGAAGAGATATAGAAAATTATTTTCCAATAAAACTTCTATTAAATAGTAATTTGTGTCATAATTCTGAAACCCAAGCATACAATAACCCCATGTTGATATATTACTATGTTTACTCATCTACTACTTTGTTATTATGTGCATTATACAAGTTTATCATAAATTATCACAAGTTATATCATAAGAGGGTCCAAGTTTGCCGATAAATTCACGAACGTCGTCAGTCTGGAAATCTCAATGATATTTATCAACACTATTTCACGAATAAAATAAACATTTAAATGTAATTCCCATAAACTTGGCTTAAAATTTGTAATAATTGTATATTTGTATTATGAATACTTAATTTTCAAGCCATCTTACAACAGACAAATGTCGATTGTCAGTAATGTCAATAGAGCAGAGTCAAATACGAATTTAGGGCTATTTCGTGAGTAGAATAAGAATAAAAGTAATATACATTTTAAATAAGCGCTTATTAATTGCATAAAATGTTATACTTACTTATGAACTCAGGAATAGTTTTATTATTATTATTATTATTATTATTATTATTATTATTATTTATGGACGCTCTTTATCTCAGATATCAGCGTCCCATTCAACTCAGGACGTGAAACGGCCGAGAAATTTTGCTCAGAGGCCTCTTCTTTCAGTCTTGAGGTTCTTTATCATGCCGTAAATGTACCACACGGGACCCACGGCTTTACTTCCCTTCCGAAGGAAGCCACACTTAGGATTTTTACGCCCGAAAAAATCCATCGGTCCTGGCCGGGTTCGAACCCGCGATCTTGGGTGTAGGAGGTTCTAGTGTAGTGAAATGATCATCACCTTAAATTTACTTTATTAACATAATCATTTTAACCATAGCATTTCATTGGAATTTATCATATAATAATATAATATTACAGATAATTAGTAAATAAGGCCAAAATTAAAAAAAAAAATTATGAGATATTATCTTTGAGAAATTTAAAACAAACTAAATATAAAATGTTATTAATACAGTTGCTTTCTAAGTTTCCTAGACACAACATTTTTCTACAAAAGTGATAAAGAGATTCTGACCCATGCCCAAGAATAAGGCAAGAGATTGCTTTAAAAGTCCCTGCAGATCTGTTCCAATAAACACAACACTGTCTTCAGATAAAGAGGAAAATGTAACAATTGTGAGAGGTATAAGTGAGATTTCAGTAAATACTGATATGTTGTAATAATATATGAATTGAGTGAAAATGCAGATAAGTATTATCAACACAGGCTGTATCTTTTCTGTACAGAAGTTAAATCCTAACTCTATGTGTTTACCCAGGTTATATCAAACAAAGAAGTTCTTCTATTATTATTTAACTCTCTGAAAGTTTGCATTTTAACATTGTCTAACATTTCATAATTTATGGCACACTTCTAATTTAAGCTAAATGGTGAGTTGTATTGTATCCACAGGAAACACCAGCATTAACATTGGAAATATATCATATTTGTTTATTTAAGGATGCTCTTTAACGGCTCAGTTCATCACCATTCTATTCAGGAAGTGAAACGGCCGGCAAATTTTGCTCAGAGGCCTCTTCTTTCAGGCTTGAGGTTCTTTTGCGTGCCTAAATGTACGACACGGGTTTACTTCCCTTCCAAAGGAAGCCATACTTACGATTTTTACGCCCTAAAAAAATCCATCCTGGCCGGGTTCGAACCCGCGATCTTGGGTTAGAACGCAAGTATGGTTACCACTACACCACCAGGACCGACATCATCATAAAGACAGGCAGTATCTTACTTGTAATAGAGTTAAACACTGACCCTAATATTTTCCCCTCAAACTATTATAACAAATAGCAAATACTTTCTTTCCACTTGAAGTTGGTTCTCTGCCTTATAAGGGGTCCTATTTTAAGCTCATTTTCTTATCTTATTTTATGTCATCGAAATTTCACCAAGAATTACGGTAATGAAACACAATTCAGAAAGATATCTGCATTAAAAGTTGTTCCTAATACCGTTAGAATTGATCAACGCTGACAGATAACAAAGAATTTGCTTTGGGTGTGTGTGTAAATGATACAACCTATTAGAGGTTATTTTTAATAAATATAATGATGCTATACAATGAAGGATTACAAGAAATATAATAAATATAATTTATAATGATAAGTCTTTCTTGTATAGAATTACCACTTACCGTATAACGGCACAGATCTTCTTTTCTTTCACTTATAAGTTACGAGTTTTCTACACCGTCCTTACAAACAAAGAGATAAACAAACAAGTGACTAACGAATGGCGCGCACTGTTGCGAGAAATACCAACCTTACAGAAATACGAGGAAAGTAGAAGTGTAATATACTTGAAAACGTACACCGATATTAAATACTTTTGCATCAGTTATGTTAAGTAATATATTAACAGTGTAACTAGTGAATAATCTTGGTAATTGTGAAAGGAGTGAGTGTTTATAGCCCATGCAGAAGTGAACGCGCTAATTTTCACAAATGTTTAGAATAAAGATTACAAACAACATTTTATGCAATTTTGGCATTGAAATATTTTTAAAACATTAAAATTTGTCAAATGTAATGTTAGGACGTAGTATATATAACGTATCATATAGCACGATTTCATAGTACTCGTTTCTTTGACGATGTTATTTTGTTTTTATTTTGAAGAATTCAAATGGAAATGGATGCTAGTTCCGCAATGTTTGATACTGAATATATGGATATCGTTCCAAAATAAATTATAAAGGAATCTGAGGATTTGTTAATCCCCCAAAAAATCGAAAAATATATACTCATACTAAAAGGAATATGATAAATTCTGTACATGGGGAAAAGAGAAACGTGTTAGTTCAACTATTGAAAAATATAGTTGGCAAAATTTTCAGAGCTGGTAAATATATAATATAACGTTTGTTAATTATTATTAGAGGAGAAGATGGTAATGTTCCTGTTTGTAACATGGCACCACTGCTTTTTGCCCTTTATTATGCTGATATCTAGTGAATGCCATTTCAAACTGTTTTTACCCCGACAGTTAGCATGCCAGTCGTACTGCGAGCTATTCTTGCAAGTATTGTAGACACATTGAAATATTGATAGGTAAAGAACTGTATATTGTGTCAAGGTTTGTATACTACTGAGGATCCTGTGCTACATGAACTAGTTTTATTAATAATGCAACTTGAAAACCTGCATAGCTAGTAAAAATGTATTTCTTTTAGGTGTTGATGTAGCATGGCGGTGATGGTTAATATGGCACACCTCCATATTTAAGAATATAAAAGGAATATGGCACAGGGGGAGAAGAAACGCAGGACTAAGAAATATAAACCTGCTCAGGCATCACTTCCTGATGCACAGAATACGGCGAAAAATGCAAGAGAAAGAAATAAAATAACGCTTCATGATAAACATGACGAGTCTGAAGTTTCTGATGAACATGTACCCATCGCTACTGACAGCACTGAGGTGAGAACTGTCACCAAACGAGGATGACACAGAGTTTTTTTTTTTTTTTCTGCAATGGAGAACTTTTGGAAGACAACCGAGGAGAACATTGGGTAAAATGTGATGTCATATACCTGTGCTGGATGCGAAGGAGCAGGCTGTATTTGCAACTACGGTACAGTATAGTGAAATTGGTCTATGCTTCTTCTAGAGGGTTATTTTTAATTTTTTATGATGCTTTACATAAATCGGCGTGTTAGCAAAACATATAATATAGTTTACCTCGTTCAGCTTAGTCTCACTTTGTTTATTTCTCTTTCCTACCCAGTAATTGTATTTAATATACTGGGGCGGGGGGACATATTTCCAGCACATTTGGTTGTGAGAGAATAGTTACATATGTTTACTATAAATAAAATATATAAATACTACTTGAGATACATGCTTTAAATGATTATATGGGATGCAAAATATATTATTCATCTACTAATCTATGTTTTGAACATATAATGACGAGGTTTCTCCACAAAGAACCAGAAGACCAGTGGATGACATATTATCATCTTTTCCTCTACGGTAAATAATTTAAAATTTAGATTATTAGATTTATTTATTTTTTAAGTTAAGCTTTATATGTTGACGCTCCGTGTGTGTATTCGAAAGTTAAATATGGTGAAAGTGGGTAAAGAAAAAAAAAAAACATGGAAATGTTTTATCTAATGGTAAGTTATATGATTTCTTGATTTGATTTGTTTATTTAAGGACGCTCTTTGACATCTCAGGTCATTAGCGTCCCATTCAATTCAGAGCGTGAAACGGCCGAAAAATTTTGCTCAGAGGCCTCTCTTTCAGGCTTGAGGTTCTTTTTCGTACTGTAAATGTACGACACGGGACCCACGGCTTTACTTCCCTTCCGAAGGAAGTCATACTTAGGAATTTTACGCCCGAAAAAATCGGTCCTGGCCGGGTTTCAACCCGCAATCTTGGGTTTAGAAGGCAAGTATGGTTACCACTACACAACAGGACTGACTTTGATTTCTTGAAGAATTTTCAGTGGGATATAAGGTGAAAAAAATCAAATTTGTGCTCTAGATCCGAAATTGGTCAATTCATGATAAAGGCACTTGATAATGTGTGTTTACCTTCTTCTTCTTCTTCTTCTTCTTCTTCTTACTTCTGGGGGTTGTAGGCGCCATGAACTACATGATTTGTGTGTTGATGATGTTGAGATTGAAGGCCATATTTTGAAGGTTCATTTTTTTAAAAAAAAACTATTCTCGTGTTTGAATGTTGTTATACTTGTTAGGGTGTGGAATTTAGATTTTTCTTACAGGTACGTTGTTTGAAATTTTATGTGAAGGGGGCGGTTATTCGTGGAAACCTTTTCTAGCATCAGTGGTAAAATTAGGCTAATTATGCACGATTTATAGCGCCATAAGCGTATTTTATTGCAAGGATTGCATGAAAGAAATTGCATACGTCTTTTTAGCTCAATTGGGAAAAATGCATACACAGAGAATAATTAAAATAGTTGTCAGTATCGGACAGAATATGGAAAGCAGCACCTTTAATCGTACTTTTAGATCGTCCCAGAAAAGGTAAAGTTTGTTTCTGTCTCCACGTGAAACTATTTGCAAGCTCACAAGGAAAGCAGATATAGGCGCGCTCTACAAAAGCTAATATTCATGCAGCTTCAACTCAAATTTCTCGCTGCCCTTCCAGAACAAATGTTTCCGCAGGGTTCGCTATGTACGCACTAATACAAACAGAGAAAAACATATTTTCCTCTCTGCACGCTTGCCTCCTTTGGGAAACCCGTATCACATGATATTTACAAAATGATGACAAAGAAAGGATTTTCCGCTCATAAAACGAGATTGTTTTCCCTTTGCTTCCGATGTTTATGAATAAGTTACTACGTGCACTGTCAAGGAAACATCCACTGTCAGAAGCGTATGTCACTCTCTCTTTTTAATAAATATAAGGAGAAACATAAGATGACGTTCATAAATGAACGCAAACGCAGTTATGAAAAAGTTAAGTCAGCTTAAACTGAATTGGAATGAATTTGTATTCACAAATGCAAAGGAAGAATTATAATATAAAAATATTCCCTAAAAGAAAGACAAATTTACAAACTGGAATTAATGCATGTAGACCATAAGCAAGGAACTTTTTAAGTCACAAGAAATCATTTGAGATTGTGCCATTTTAACTTCATGATAAAATGATTTGAAGTTCATTAAACATAAATATAAATGTAAATAGTGTCAATACATAAAAAACAGAGTCTAAAATACAAAATTAACGTAATGTTTTATTTATTTCCTTTTTGTTGTGACAATTCTTTAAGGATATGTTTCATAAGTTATATTTTGACAGGTTGTGTTAATTACTTTAGGTTTGGGTTTTCTAAATCACAGAAGTCAATCATTTAATTACTTACTAAAGATTTACAAAGAATATCTGATATCTAAGGATACAAGCCTTGTTGAATGCGAAACTCTTAGTACTTAGCAAAAATAATGAGGATAAACTCTTGAGAATTTTACCGTCCGAAGTTTTCTAAAATGTTATTCTTCCATCAACAATTATTTAAGCAAAGAGAGTAGGTTATGTAATTTATTAAATAAATATAGAATGTTAATGCACTACAGCTTAGAGTTTGAAGAGGTTTTTAGTTGAAGTAGCCCCACGTTGGGCGCCAGATTTCCATTGGATGTTGATGATGTTGATGTAGGCGGCTCACGGGGGCGGCGTTAATTCGAAGATAATCGGAATCTGATTAATTAGTGCCGGAGGTGAAAGAAATGATGTAAATCACAGGACAGTGCCTCGTTCAACGCCTAGAAGTATTCATTTATAGAATAGTTTGTTGAGGCCTTCTGGTTGCTTATCTCATTTACGATGAGATTAGTGGATTTCGCTGAACTGAACTATAGCTCGCATAACTGTGACGCTGCATAACTGGAGTCGAAGCTGCATCTAGCTGTGCGAACTCAGTAGTAAAAAGGGGCGTTAAACACCATAAAAAACTTACATCACTGAACTGGCCTATACCGCTGACCTGCAATCTATAAAAACGTATCTCTCATTTTGCACTCTACTTGCCCGTTAACTTGCATACACTGACCGACTGTCATCTCGAAAAAGCGTGCCATCTCTGCGTCTCATAATATGTACAATGTCTGACTTTAAATCTAAAAAGCGTGCCTTAGGAAAATTTGTTCTCCTTTTATACCAATTCCGAAAATTTCCCACGTGGTCCTGAGAGCTCATGGGGTCCACAGAAGGGAGCTCACGGCTCATCTAGCCTTCAAAATATTGAAAGTTATGATGAGCTCTCATTCTCCTATACGCGTTAACTTTAAACTTTTCAACATGTTGGTCTTTGATTGGTGGATTTGCGATCATCCGATGTAAAAGTGAAAGGAAACCATTCTCACAACACTGCTACTGTGGTACTTTTTAACGAACTAGGGAGAATCTTCAGCAAGTGAGAATACAAAAAGACCTACTGTTACGACTTTATGCTGCACACCTACATACACGTAAGTTTTGTTAGCTTTGCTACAACAGGCGCCTTTCGCTCGGTGCCAAAAAGAGTACGCGATTAGGTAACTTACATACTTTTTCCTGATACATGAAATTTCCTTATCCTACTGCAGGCTATATAAAATATTTAATAATTATTACCATTAAATTATATATATATATATATATCTTCTTTAGGAAGATTTTATTCTGCATTTATATGACAAAAATGAAAAGGTGCGATTATGGAAATAGTTCGTAAATATTGGTTTTGAGTTCTAAATCTAAATAAAAGTAACTTAAATGTTTAGAATTTCTAGAAAAGAATGTAGGGAGCAATGGGGTGGAATAACTGTATTAGGACTTTTGAAGAATAATGGATTGGGAACATTTGTAGAAAGAGGGAAAAATATCAATGGTTTTTGAAAAGGAGCAAGGAGATTTGAAGATATATACGTTTAATGAGATAGCTGGGAAAAGATTCTTAGTGTTTTATATATCGATAAAACAAAATGGGAAAGAGAAACGTATATTGATAAATCAAACAAAGAACAAAGAGAGAGTATCACATGGGTAAGGGCAGGTGTATGTGCAGATTAAAAGAAATACGGAAAGGTTTTATGCAGAGGCAGTGTCCAATACTTGAAGGAAAGTAAGATTTATATATATATATATATGCGGAAAAGAGTTTACAGATGGGAAATGGTATAAATTAGATAGAAAGATACTTTAATGAAAAAAATTATTAAAGGTAGCGGTAACGTTTTTGCGTAAAGTTAAAAACAAATGGAATTTGGCACTGAGAAGGAAATAAAATCAAGTATAACTTAAGGTGTGGTTAAAGTTATCTATTTAAATGATAAGAAAAGTTTGGTGTAGAAATGTGGCAAAATAAGAGCCTGTGTTGAATACTTAGCCATATTATCGTGTATTGATTAATGTAACAAATAAATAAATTTAAGAAGGGAATCATTGTTACTGGAAAAATATCTATGACTTGGGAATGGCCAAGAGTGGAATTAAATAATTCAGCTTGTGATGTTGGAAATTTTTAGTATGTGAATCAATATATTATAGTAGGTATTTAAGAAATAAATTAGTAGGGTGTAGAGATTGTATATAACTGGTATAAAATGGTGTATATAGAGTTATTGAAATACTTAATTTTATTTTTTGGTATCTTTGAACTGGAGACTGATGAAATCAAAGTAGAAAAGTTACATTTTTAATTATTTAGTATTTAAATAAAATTGATAGTATATAGCAGAAAAAGTATTGTAAAACAAATGTAATTATCCAGTGTCACATCTAAAATGGCCTTGGTCAAATGGGAGGAGGACTCTATGAAACTTGTATTTTTTCTTAGCATTTCAATAAACCATTTCATTTATAATATGAAAATATATACGTCCTTAAATTTTATTTGCATAAAATAAAATGCATTAGACATACCACCTGATGGAATTCATGTCTAATTTCGTTAATATGATTTAGAAACTTCAATGGTGTGGTCCTCATATAAAGAATATAGATATTAAATATTTTACTTCTGTTTGAAACATACCAACCAATCTTTTAGACAGGTTAATGTATAGTAGAGGTAGTAAATAGACTACAGGAAAATATGAAATGTACTCCTGAAGGAAGTCCGTAAGGAAAAGTCTAGACAACGTCAGAAACACATTGTAAGATGCATTACGCTGACGAAATAAATCCTTGAATTGAAAGAGAAAAAGATAATGAAGTAGTTCAAATATGTGAAAAGAATAAATAACTCCGAAGAAGCAAGGAATAAATGTGGTAAATAAAAATATGATAGGACTTGATGTGACTGAGGAAGATGCAATGACACAGATCTTGTAAAAATAGTTAGACTTATGAAAGGAAAGGCATTTATTTATAAAGTATATGACTAAAACAAGAGAAATTATATTTAACCAATACAGCTGGTGTTATTAACAATACTAGACTAAATAAGATTTTTTTTTTGTTAAGGTCATTACTAATAGGAAAGTGTAGCCTAGAGTTGACTTTTATTTTAGCTACACAGATTATTTAAAAGAAAACAAATAAATGTTTCACTATATAATTTTAACGACTTCAAAAATAATTTCTGTAGGTAATAAGATATTGTGACCTACTGAAGCATAGGTATGGAAAATTAGTGTTGTTAAATTAATTTACAAGGAAAATATATTAAAATAAGGAACTGTATAGCTATGAAATTGCAAAAAAAGATTTTATTCTTCCATTAACTTAATAAATAATGGAAATGATGGTGAAAGTGTTGTTGCAATAGTGTTGGTGTTGATAGTATATTTATTCTCTCAGCGACATTACAATAGAACTTTAACAGATGTAATACACTCAGTGTCTTTGATTAAATATAAGTTATTATATTAATATTTAGTAATTAATTGCAAAATGTGCATAAAAGTATATATTTGACAATAAAATACAATAGATCTAGAAATAACAGTAAGAATGCCACACACAGAGCTGCATTTACTCTTTTCCATCCGGAAGATACTTTCCCTCCATTTTCCCTTTTCCCATGACATTCTCAATATGTTTTCCTTGGTGACCTTAATCATCCCTGTCTGAGTCAAACGGGCCCCTGGCTAACGGACTTAGCCCTTGTTTTCATGCACTGCTCCATCCCTTACTCAGTTTTAATCCCCAATTGTACTTAGTGAAATTCTCTCTCTACATTGCGCAAATATTCGTTGTTTATCCATATCCCTCAAGCGATTCTTAACCTTCCTCCATACGCTTCTATTACCCCAACTCTTGATTATATCTTTCTGCCCATGATAAGAAGGTTAACCTTTCAATTGTAACTTAACTGTATGAAGTGATAAATGTATAAAAACGATAAATGTTAACAAATTTCTTTTGCAACACATTGCCTTCAAAGTATATCACTTGAGTTTTTTAAAAAAGTAAATCATTATTTTCACTACTTTAAGTTGCTAAATTGTATCTGAAACGTGTAAAATGTTATATTTCAATAATTACTAACATCAAGCGGACAAATGTTTACATTAATTTTTTTTGCTTACTTTACTGTGAGGAACTGACCCCCCAAGTTTGTCCGTGTATTTTGGTTACATTTTGTATATTTACATAAAAGACTTCTAGATGTGAAGTAACTAGGCGAGTGCAAAGGTGATCTACCGCATTGGTACCTCTTGATAAGAAAACAGTAAACAAGCTTTCGTTTCGATTTTCAAAGGTCATTTATGGTATAGCAACAAAATAAAATACAATCACAGACAAGAAGGAAGTTATTATCCACGTTTAATAGATATTCGGAATATTCTTGACACTTTTATGGCAATGTTTCGTAAACGCCATGTTCGTGAGACAATTCAAAATATTTGCACGGTGATTTCAAATTACAACACCAGTATGAATATCGTTATCGCTCGTGAAGTATCTGCCGTGCGGTAAAGTGGCTTGTATCAATTTTATAACCTACAGACATGTACTTCTGCTTGAGTTTTTTCCAAGGTTTTCTAACAATCCTTGTCAAAATCCATAAGGTCTTCTCTCGCCGTATGTTGTGCAATCTTGGTTTGAAAGAGCCAGGCTCTCAAAGGGTCTCTTCAGTACTCTGAACGTCTCGTGCTGGGGGTGTGACGATTCGAGAAATTCTCTTGGTACATGCGTCGTGCTTCTATAGAACTCGCTTCTGCTCTTCCATATTTGCCATCTTGTTATTAGTATATCGATGCGCAACTGTTCCCAAAGAATGACGTGCCTGACTGACTACTGTAATGTTCACATAGCGTAACCTGCTTGACTCGTCTCCCTATTCTCCCTAAAGGCACTGCTACCAACTACAATGCGCATAAACAACTAGACTGCCTAATCCAAAGTATTTCGTCATTTTATTGTTTATTCTAATGAGACTTATATTAGGTTTTAAAGTTATTAATTGATAAATTCTTGTATATAAGTATACTGGATTGCATAGGGAATTCATTCCGCTACACAATCGCAAATTGATTTTGCCAACGAAAAGTTATTGCTTAACGACTTCGTCCCTACGCAGGCTGGAACTCATAGAATGCCCTTTTTGTTTCTTTCGATAGTTATCAGCAGTAAATAGTCGTTAATATTGCATCACTATCATAGCAGTTTCTCATGTGTCCGTATTCCGATGTAAGGTATGCATGGATCATTTAGAAAATATTTTAAAAAGCAAGCCAGAATTTAATCTATCGAAATCTGTAAACTATCTCCCAGATATTTTGTTTCAACACCTCCATCGGTTTTATTTCAGGTACTGCAGAAATTTTTATATGGATAAAGATGCTGCAACTGATTGGCTTTATACGCACTGCCGACAGATGCACCAAATTGCTGGGCTAATTGTGTTACAGAGCTTCGAGAAGAAGTTTCTAACAGGTTCTCTGGTTTCTTCTCTGGTAAAAATCTGGACTTTTGATCTCTTCTTTTTTCTGCTGTTGTACCACATTGGCACTCCCTCGGCGCGGCTCAAGTAATAACTGGTACTTCGGCAGGTGTTTACCCGTTGGGTATCACCTTCGGCTTCTATTGGACTACTGTACCTGTGTTGTTTACTTTACATTATGTGTACTTTTTGCTTATTTTTCTCTGGCACTTTTAAGGCTAGCATTCTTGGATTAATTTTTGTTTTTACCTGTCTTTCTAATCCTAACATTCTGAGCTACGCTCCTCATTCCCCTTCGTACCGAATTCCTAAATTTGTCCTTCTTGCTTACAATTAAAATTCGTTACTGAAAACAGCAACTGTAACAAAATTTTATATGAACACAAAGTTAGATACTTACCCGTGGTTTTATGGTACCGTTTATGACTAATAAACCGAGCTAAACCTGAGTTCGAATCTCGTTCAGATAAAGTTGTCTAGGTAAGGAATTTTTCTGAATTTTTCTTTATCCTGAGAAGGTGAATACCAGATAGTTTTAAGGCGCCAAGGACTTCGAGCTGATTTACGCCATTATTATTTCCTTTACTTTTATTCATCCCTATAGACATACACTTTCATTCCACAAACTACAAGTGTCGCGAGAAGACCAATGCAAATAAAGCAACGATAAATAAAACATTAAAGAAAAAAGTTAGATGCTATGCAGAAAAACCAGCAAACAAAACACATTAAATTATGAAATAAAGAAGTAGAGTGACATGCTGAACATGTTTATGGACTGATACAAGTACTTTCGAAAACCTAGCGATAGGTCGGAACATCAACGAAATAATAAAACGATAATGAACTACATGTTTTAAAAAGAGCTATAGCATGAACATTGAAAACAGAACAGGAAAAAAGTATTTGCTTCCTCAAGGAGATCTCTCTAACTTCTGTTCAGTTTCTTGACATTATAGAGAGCTGTTGTTGATTTGGTTTATTTATGAACGTTCTTTAACATCTCAGGTCACCAGTATCCCATTCAGTTCAGGTTGTGAAACGGCCCAACAATTTTGCTCAGAGGCCTCTTCTTTCCGCTTGCGGTTCTTTTGCATGCCGTAAATCTACAACACGGGACTCACGGCTTTACTTCCCTCCCGAAGGAAGCCATACTTAACCTTTTTACGCCCGAAAAAGTCCATCTATCCTGGCCGGGTTTGAACCCGCGATCTTTGGGTTTAGAAGGCAAGTATGGTCACCACTACACCACCAGACGGACCTCGGAGAGCTGTAGAGATGTACATAGAACGCTATAACCTAGTTTCTGAAGTGCTACTGGTTTACAAGAAAGCAAATTGAAGCACTTAACATTATTTATAATCACCAATTTTTAGAATCGAGAATTTCGCTCTTCAGGACGACTGATGATCAGATTATGATACTCCTACTGTATCATTCTGAAAACTACAAACGCTGGAAGCTGTCGGTATTTATGCTTTGTGTGGGACAGAGATTGGGGAA
The DNA here is from genome assembly GCA_030762175.1 of Metallyticus violacea. Taxonomy (NCBI): domain Eukaryota; kingdom Metazoa; phylum Arthropoda; class Insecta; order Mantodea; family Metallyticidae; genus Metallyticus; species Metallyticus violacea. The sequence continues at coordinate 38,607,709 of CM060834.1, read as the reverse complement.
ATGATGGGGGGAAGCTCATACATAACTTACTGGCATCAAGTTGTATTAGCAATGAATAGCTAACTGTTCGACTCCTTTTTATTCTCCTTGTAGTGTAGTACATTTGTATCTCGGCACTGTGATTTCTTTGTTAACAAGATGGAAGAAACGTTTCTCTCTCTCTCTCACTCACACACACACACACACACACGAACACACACACACACAAGAGGTGCCGTTAAAAGACAGGAGTGACGTCACGAAACGAATCAACAAGGGATTCATTTGTTGCAGTAAATCCGCTGTTCCATAAAGTGTTCCCTGTTTATCTCGCTGTCCCGAATACACCTGCTACCGTTTCAGTATTTTATGTGAGCTGGCACGCATTTACCTCCATCTGACGGGAAATAACTTCAGAAAATACGTTATAGCAAACTTGCACTTAACACTTGTTTTATAGCTCAAAATATCGCTACTCAAGATGGAGACAGTTCTAGCCTTTCTTCCATTTTGCTGTCGTAAAAGGAGAATGGTATCTGACCTAAGAGTATATAAGCTTATTAAAGCACCATGAATAACCTCAAAGGTGGTCAATAAAAGCCTGAAGAAAACAAGAATTAAATTTCATTTGTAACAAAATTTTTAGCCTAAAATAATAATTAAAACTTAAAAGATATATAGATCTTTATAAGTTAAAACAACATTTATTCCAAAATTTACTCTTTAGATGAGAACAATTTAAAAGGTCCGCAATCGGTTAGATCGGTTGAGCAGTGGATCTACACCCTCCAATCGCTGAGATTTTCCGCGCGACACGCGTGGCGTCATTCTTTCATTCACTCGTTAGAGGGAATTCGATAGAGTGGGGCAGTTGTGTTGTACAGCCGAGAGTGATAAATGTGCAGTAGTGTTGTGCAAAGGTGAATCATTGCATATTTATCAGATATATCGCATACATCAAGAAAGTAGTGTGACAGAAAGGGCGGATTCATTATTTTCCTTGCAGCCTAGCCCTAACACATAAAACATTTAAGTTAGCACAGAAGTTTAATCAAACAGGTTTTGCGAATGACCGGAAAACATCGACTTTGAAATGTGCTAACAGAAGAAAAAACTTGTGATACAAGAGCTACCACTGAATACCTCGTTCCCCCAGACCTTGTAGTTTGGAATTTTTATTCTTGTGAGATATGGAAAATGGAATGTATTCAACTAACCCTCGCACACTGGAGGAACTTAAAAGCAAACATTTGAAACGAAGCTATGCACATTAGTGATAGGAAACTGATGCTTGTCTGTGATCATTTTCCAAGAATAAGTGATTGTGAGTCTGGGAAAATGGGCAACATTGGTAGCACGTACTGTATTTTAACGCATTTCACTCGTACCTAATTTATAAAATAGTACAGTGCTTGAGTGTCGGGAATCTATGCAAGAAAACCCGGCGGCAACGAGGGTTCCAACAGCAGATTGGCGAATTAATAGGGACTTTTAAACTGTTATCACTGTAGTATTAAATAGGAAGTTGGACATTTAATTTTTTAAGCGCAAATAAAATTTAAATATTTTTATAAACTAATAGTAAAATATTTTTTCAATGAAATGCTTCGAATAAGGCCCTATATTGTGCTTATGGGTAATTGTAAATTAAAAAAATAAATTATTATTTTAAGGCAGCTACCAAATAAAACTGCCTGTAGAAATGAAACATTTGAATTTCATTCTACAAAACAAACAACTACCGCCTCCCCCTCTCTAACTCAGTTAATATTGACCGACCTTGACTCTTAAAACATACATTCATAATCAATATTGTTGCAACCTTAGAGCAATCAGTGCTGATGATGCTAGATGCAGGTGCTAGTGAAAGTTTTGGTTTTGAATGAAACCATATTGACACGCCAAAGTAGCTCGGAAGTTTTTAACTGTATTAGTAACAACACTGGCTGTGAAGGCCTAAGAAGTAGCATAAATATCTACCTGCTAAGTGGTTAATATTAGCAATATACATTATATGATTTTAAATTCTAACAGAGGTTTCCATACCATTTCAACTATGCTCCATAAGGGAAATGTAACAATTACAATTCACGGCTAACTTGAAAAATAATACAATTATTTAAAAATCTAAGAAAACGATATTCTTATTTGTATTTAAATTATATTGACAATATTATTGTATTTATGTTAAAGTGCAAAAAACTTTGATTACTAGAAATTATTTCATCAAATGTTTTCTATTTTGTGAATATTATAATGGTTTAAAATGAGTTATTTTTAGTATATGCCTTAATTATTGTAAAAAAATACTGTGTTTTAGTTATGACATTAATTTTGTATTGCTGTTTATATAATAAAAACTACCATGGAGTTCACATAAAATGTTTCGAAATATAATACAAATCAAAATAGAACTTTTTTGTTAATTTTTTCACCATTCCTGATATCACATGTGCAATTATGATAACAGCTATTTAATATGCTAAAAGCCTACACTTTTGCAAATGTCTAGAGCTGGACTGCACAAAATGCTATTGTCATTGAATACAACTATGGGATAGCGAATACTTCCTTGAAGATGAAAGTTGTGATAACTATCGCAGCAGGAAGGCAAGAAACTGTTACTCTATCTTCAGTTTTTGATTGGTAAAAGCTTCTCACAAAGGTACAGGATTCAGGAAGATGAGCGTAGTTCTGGGACACCCCTCGAGCACTTTTTGTACAAAAATGTTACGAATGTAGGACAGGGTATTTTTTAAGACTGCCTTTATTGTTCGCAAAAATGAAAACTAAACTTCCGTAGGAAAAGAACTCAGTCGGTCTCTAAAGAAAATAAGTTATAATGCTACGGCACAAAACGCCTCCTAAGTAGGTTGGAAAAATGTTTGAGGGTTGCCCGTGTGATTCCGAAATAAAGACCTCGGATACACAAGTCAAATACTTTAATATTGTGAGGAAGAAAAGTGCGGATATTTCACAGGATGGTGGTAACAAAATCACGTTTTCATTTTTTATGTGCAGATGTTGTTTAAATTTTTTTTTTCAAACATCTATGCCACATTATATTTCACTGACAATGGAAGTACAGGGTCTACGAAATCATAATGGATATGGAGTCTTGCTTAACTATTTATTTTGCTTTTTAATCCATTTTGGCTCTGCTATTGTCTTTCATATTTCGAGCTTAAGTTTAGGTAATTATTCACCTTGTACTGAGAGGTATTTTAGGTCAGAATCTGTAGCTGAGCGCAGCGCAGCGTGCTGGACCAAGGTCACCCCCTTGTCCATCATAGTAACAAACAGTTCAGGCACTGATGTCTACACATGTAATTCGTTATTAGAAAAGAAGGCATTTTTTTTTTGTTATTTGTGCCAGCGAAACTCAATTTACAGTTAAAACGTAAGCATAATTCGTCTTTTTGTTATTACAGTGTTTTAGTGAAATAAATGTTACTAATGAATGTTGCCATTAGAAGAGAAGAAAATAAAGTCTGCTTTAATACAGTGTGTCCATAAAGTCATGGTACAGTTTTGAACACATATGGATAGACGAAACGGAAACAGAGGATTTTTTAATAGTGTTTAACGCCCGTTTTTACTACTGAGGCACCACAGGCGGTGAACACTGGTGATATAATAGGTGAAATGATATATTGGGAAAGGATGTTTTTAAGGAAGGAAGCGTTCCAGGCCTAAGTTTAGGGTACCTCCCCGGAATTTGAAATTTATGAGGACTGAGGAAAACCTGGAAAAAACCTCAGTCAGGGTGGACGGTCCTGGTGGGATTCGAACCCCAGACCTTCTGCTCACGAGTCCGCTGTCACTGAACACTGAACACTGTCTCTCATTTACATACTCTAGCAATATACGATGATGAGTCGAAATGTTGTGAGAATAAATTAATTTCGTATCACTAATTGGACATATGGCGGTAAAACTAAATTTCGTTTGAAGAACGTATTCTTGAAACGTGCAAAAAAATGAATGCACCTATACGCATGCGCATAAGAACAATGAGTATGCACAAAGCGAGTGGTCAACAATCGCACACAGAAAATGCAATCACTTTGTGATTAATAGTATGCAACTTTGAACTTTTGCATCCGTCTGCAGTAATCCACCTCTTAATCATACAATGTTGTTCCATAATCAATCGGTGGTTCAGACGTTAAGGAAGATCGTACTTTGGATCACAAAGCAGGACGTTCCTGGCGCTCTGGCCACTGCAGCTAATGAGGTTCCGATTACTAGCACAGCTGGCATCATTAGCCAGGAAGATTACCGAATAACATTAGACAGACTGCTGGATATGTTAAACATTTCTCTTTACTTTGCTCACTTGGGAAATGCAGCTCAGGCATCTGCTTAGGAAATGTCGGTATTTTATCAAACACGGCGGTTCAAACACGTTACTTGTCATTGAGAGATCTTCTTCTAGTAACTTTTTAACAAATTGAACAGTTTCTATATCTGGAACACGATTCCCAGAGCATGTTCTTGCGAATCGCCTAATACCTTCTATGTAAGCATATGTTTCTACATATGTATCGAACATAAAAACCTGTTCTTCAAATCTATGTAGTGGCATAACTAACGAAGAACAACTAGCATATAATTTACACACAATGAAGTAACAACACACAACCACTCCCTCAAACTAACTACATAGTGCTACCTGCGCATGAATTATACGGCCTTGATTGTCATCCCAGTACGCAGCTGCGTCTGCCGGCTTATAACTCAATAACCCTATCTATTTATTAGATGCCTGCATCACGACCTCTTATTTTCAAAGTTGATGTTCAATATTTGCTCCGACAAAACGTCGAATGTGTGTTGCACCCTCCATACAACCGGACTTCGCGCGACTTGTTTCCCGTGTAAATTCGGACCTGCGGGGTAATTTCATCTAAGGCGGTTCTGAACAAAGATTTTTTCCACTGTATAAAGCAAATTTTTGTAAAGGAAGAAAACATTCCAACCTCAGTTTTAGGGTACCTCTCCGGTATTTTACATTTATTAGGACTGAGGAAAATCGGGAAAAAAATTAAGGGAGGACAGTCCTGGTGGAAATCGAACCCCAGACCACCCGCTAACGATCTGCCCCTTTTATCTATTCATAGTCCTATTGCTTTATGCGAAATATAGTATGCCTTGCTCTCTCAGACTTCAATTATAAACTAAAAAGACATTTTTGTAATCTGCCTGCACCGATTAATATTAAATATTAACAGCACACATTTTGAATCCACAGCGACAGTGTTGATATAACGTACTTTACTCTCGTCCTGGGAGCCCAGTATGAATCCTGGTTGGATCATAATGCCTAGCTGATTCAGAGTTTATGCTCTGTTCTTAGCATGACTATCAGTAAACTGTAGCATTATAACGGGCCATCAACAAGTTCCTCCGCATTCGAGTGATGTATACAAGAAAATTGGTACTCCTACGTTTCTGACAATCCTTCCTTCGAAATCGGTTTTTAATAGGTAATCTGCCCACCGTTGCTAAAATATGGACTTTGGAGTGTGTGTGCTTGCCTTGATGGTTAAGTGAACACAACAATTATACGCTCGGCGCGCTACTCAATGGCTGCGGAGTGACTTCTCTATTACCATTTAGTTCTCTAAGCTCATTTTTGCTGTCATAAATTCATTAAATCACTTATCGTCTAATATGAGCGTAAAGAAATTCATCTATCTTCCTCTCACAATCTTAACACACGTTCTGAATCCCAGCACATACTATTATTACATTGCATTTTCTCATCAGCATTTATCGTAACTACTGCCCGTCTCATTGCCACGGGATGCCAGGGACTGCCAAACTTTAGGAGTATTTCATAAGAAATTGTTTAATATTATTAGAAATAACCCATTACCCTAAATTCGGATTCCTTTTGTTACAACACATGTATTTATTTGTTTTATCCTCCTGTAGAATTATTCATTTTATTATTTTTATTACTATCATAAATGCTCCTATCTCCTTCACAGTATTGTTGGGTTCTTAATTTTATATTTTGTTTTGCTTGTATATTTATTTCCACTTTCAGGCTTTACGTAGGTTGATATATATATATATATATATATATATATATATATATATGTATATATTGTCATTGTTGGTGTTTGTTGTATATTATTGTTCTTTTATTTTCTTATTTTTTCTTCTTAAGTTTAAATTTTTCGTTATCCATACTTATGTATTAGTATACATTTATTTATATAAGTCATGTTTTACATTGGTTTATATATGTACGAGTATTGTCAACTTTACTGTCAATGTTGCGATTGTAATATTGTCGCTAAAACTTCATATAATTATTATTATATTGGTAGAGCGGAAGACAAGGAAGGCCTAATGGCCTTAGCTGTGCCAGAATAAATAAATAAATAATAAACTCACAGGAAAGAAAGAAATGAAAAAAAAACGTTAAACTAGCATTATTTTAGAAGAAAAATTACTGCATTTAATTTAAAATTAATATACTTTTTTTAAGGACTGAAAAAAACTCAAACTTTATTAATGAATTCATTAAAAATCTTTAGGAAAATAACTCACAGACTTTACAATTCTTTTATCACTTCAGCGTAAGATAAAATTGAAGGAAAATGGTATAGATATACGAAACAGATGAAAGAAACGCTCTGATATGAAATACCCGTTCAAATTAACAGGCGCTTTGGCCATACGAACAGTGAAAGCATCAGACCTCTCAATTATATACGTTTATTTTTGATGGTGCCTACTGCTGCAGTTAAATGCATAGTTCTCCGAAACTTGATCGAGAGACACGCAACGATATTGCAAAACCGATATGATTCACAAAGTAATACTTCATAAGTTCAGTCAATGGAAAAGTTGCTCTAACTTTCTGTGAATCCGCAGCGTGACATGCAGGCTGCAAATAATATAAATACAGTGTGAGCTGTGCCTTGGTATGTAATCAACTGAGCTTTTACGCCTGACTGCATTAGCAATATGAGGGATTAGGGACAAGGTTTAAGTTTAAGAAATTTCCAAGTTCTCTGCTTTATTTGTCATTTTGAGGTTACATTTCTTGATCTTAAGCATTTCATTTCTAACGTCATTCTTTAAGACACATTTAAAGCCTGCTAATTCCTGGGAAAAGTGAATTGGGATGTTATAACATGATGCTGTAATAGCTAAGCGTGACTTGACAAATCAGGGCAACAGCAGAAACATGCACAGAAAATATTTCTCGTAGCGATGTAGTTTAAATACGCTGAGCTTTGTGTTTACTCTGGTATGTGGTGGCGTTGTATGTAAGAAAGAAAACTGGTATGATCTGACGGCGCAGTGTTCAGAAGCGGTTTGAACTGAATACGTTCACAACATGGGTTCGTCCAAACGAGCCCAGTAAGCAGTAAGGCAGAAGGTATTAGTGGAGCCAGAATTGAGCGTCGTATGAACAATGTGTATGGGAATGCAGCACGTGATCAGATGGTGTGGTGAAATTAGTGACTGACCTGCTCACTAAACCATCACCAAGGAATCAATTGAACTGTAGACAATCCAAGAAACTGCAGAAACATTGTCATTGAGTAAGGCGTGGTTGGGACACCACAATGTTTGCGTGCAGTGCATCCTCAAGCATCGGCGAATGGTGCATGTATGGAGCATCTACAGCGTTACCAAGCAGAGGAGAATCCGTTCCTTTGAAGATTTGTTCTGCTGTTCACCACGTATGTTCTTCGCTCAGAGCATCCATAACCTTGTGTTTGAACAAGTGCAGTGGATGTGTCGCTCAAGCATCACTTTTACTTCCTGTGTGTTCATATATTGCAACCAATAAATGCCTCACTTTCATTTGGACAAACCATATACATAGTACGGGACAAGCTTTGATGGCCTTTTATTCCTGGAATTGAGGTTACAGCTGTTGTTACGTGTGTAACAACACGTTATGAGAATAACGATTGCGGGCTCGAATAACATAAGATCAGTTGCCTAGGTAAGTTTTTCTGAGTGTTTTCTTACCCTGAAAAGGTGAATGCCAGGTAACTTAAACCGTTGTAGACTCCGGGCTAATTTACCTACTCATTCCATCAAAAATTCACTCACAGAGTGCTGTTTAATGTGCAACACTAAAAAGTACAACTTTGTCATTATTTGCCTTGATGAGAATGCATCAGGTACTCTCTCATAAGTGAAATGCTGACTAACCGATCTTCTTACTGTATCCAAACCAGCAAATAGGGACATTTCACCATTTTAACGTGCTTTTAAGGAGCACGGAAACTTATTTTTTGACTAAAAATTACAAAATGAATGATTTTTAGATTGATAACATAAAAGGGCCTATCAGCTTTAGGGATCAAATGAATAAATAATTTGTTATATTTCGCCAATTTTTAAGATCCAGTTCAACATATAAATGTTAAGAGTGCACTGCCTTAAATGGCAACTGCACATGGCCACGCCTGTTTCTTCGTATAATAGATGTAAAATAATTTTTAATGTCGTTCATTCTCCACGATGTCCACAAACAGGTTTGCTATTTAGTGGTGAGCCACAGAGTTATAAAGTGCGTTTTCAATGCAACTAAATAAAATAATATTGTTCAATTAAATTGCAATATATCGCATTTTCTGTACAGTTACATATTTCATCTATATATTTTTTTTTAGTTATTGCATCATTTCTTTCATTTTTACACATATATTACACATACTCTCAGTCTTAGAATGACAGTTTTGAGGGTATCAGAGGTAGCTTATAGAATATACTAAATGAATACATACACAAACTTTTTATTTTTAATACAAAAAAGTCAAGTGCATACATATTGGTCAAATTTCAGAAAAAAATGCATGCTCTGCAGAGATATGTTAACAAATCTAGTTATTATTTTTTGTTTATACTTATCAGTTTGTGAAAAATTGTTTTTTAATCTGAAAAATAGCTAGCGATTTTGCAAAAAAAAAAAAAAAAAAAAAAAAAAAATATCCTTCAAGAGGAAATCAAATTAATATCCCTGCAAGTAATATATGTTCACAAAATCAATAAGTTTTGATTTGATTCATTTCCGGACGCTCTTTAGCATCTCAAGCCATCAACGTTCCATTCAATTCAGGGCGTGAAACGGCCGATCAATTTTGCTCAGAGACCTCTTCTTTGATACTTGAGGTTCTTTTTCGTGCCATCAATCAATGGCACGGGACCCACGACTTTACTTCCATTCCGAAGGAAGCCATACTTAGGAGTTTTACGCTTGAAAAAAATCAATTAACCCTGGCCGGGATTGAACCAGTGATCTGAGTTTAGGAAATAGGTGTGGTTACCACTACAACATCAGGAGCGACCCAAAAAAAAAAAAAAAAGACTCTGATTTAATAATCATGATAACAAGAAATAGAAGAAAAAGAAAATTTGTACTTACTTCTATAACAATACCAATAAGCTAGCTTTTGAAACCTGGCATTGGTTTGTAAAATATTTTTGCACACAATTTATATTTGTTAAATTAATTGACATAAAGAAATTAAATTCCTGTTTCAATGCCCATTAAACAAAACAATGTGTGTATGTCCGTACAAAATACTGATGCCTGTCAACTTTATGATGGTAATGCGCTTCATTTGATGAAACTTCCTCGGGGGTGCCAATACATTCTAGTAAACTTTCTCATTCAAATAACTTCATTGCTGCTGTTTATTTCTTAAAAATAGATAAAATTAATTATAGGACAACCTTTGTATCTACATCACATTACTCCACCTGTTGTAATTTTTTTAACTTTTTTTTTTTTCATTTTCTTGGACATCGTAATATTCTGGTTTTGTTTTAGAAAATGCCCAGGTTATATAATTTTCGCACTGATAAAGAAAGCAAGGTTTGTTGATTTATAAGGCATAAATCTTCTAATGTAAGCAGACATCCAAAGTAAAACAAGAACAAGTACCCCCACTATAGTACTCCCAATTATATTCGTACACTATCCCCCACATGTACCGAACATTTTTCATATGTGTTTTTTCTTGCCTTCTATGCTAGGTCATCACCTTGTATAACAATATCATCAGCGATTTCATAAACAAAATCGCCACTGCTGCAACTATTTTTTCAGCAAAGCAAAAGAATGTTCACTTCACAAAAGGCAGTAGATCACACTGTATCCAGTTTGCAATTCACACAAAGTGATACGGATACTCGGTAAACGAGAGAAAAATTAAATTCGTTCTGGACCCGGCGAGCTTTATATTTTTAATTAATTCCAACGCTTGCCTATGCAGGTTTGTCCCACGTCAGGTCTTATATTTAGTATAAAGTGAGATTTAAAGGGACAGAAATGGCACTGTTGTTGATATTATGGCATTGTTAGCTGTACAGTATCGTTAAGGTTGGCAGCAGTAGCGAGATATGGCAATGGAAATGGGTGCCGAAAGCTCGCAGCGATGAACAGTGCAACAGGATTTTGCAACACATATTGTAAAATTATCATCTAAATTTAGTGTCCGTTTTCATTTGAAAATAAAAATATATAGACCCAAATTTGATTACTAGGGGTATTCAAAACATCTCGGCCTGACTCGGATGTCGTAAAGATGCTCAAATTACTATGACTGTTTCACTCAAATGACGTCATCTTAAAATCGACCAATGAAACGAAATAATCTTTTCAATTTTGATCAATCACAGCCAGATTAAGGAGTAAAATTATGGAAAAAAAGTATCAAATCCGTTTTATCATGCGACGTGCATAGGTCTTGTGGTCAGCATAGCCTGCTTTATACCTCCAATATATAATTCCTGGACAGGCATCACTGACTACTTTTCCTAGAGGCGGAGGGCGCTATTAATAGCAGCAAAAGCATGGACAATGGACAGTCATAACGCAAAAGAGAGGGTTCTTTAAAGCGTTTTGGTGATGCGTCAAATGTGCAAATTGATTTTATCATTAGGAATTTCAAACCAGAGAATACAAAGAAAAATAGACACTATATATAGTGTCATGTCACTACACTATACATATATATATATAGAGTGTAGTGTCATGCCATTTCATGTAAGAAACCGTGAAACTGTTTCTTACATTTTTTTTTGAGTAGTGTTTAACGCCCGTTTTTACTACTGAGGCACCACAGGCGGTGGACACTGGTGATACATGAGATGAAATGATAAATTGGGAAAGGATAATTTTTTTTTTTTAAGGAAGGAAGTGTTCCAGGCCTAAGTTTAGGTACCTCCCCGGCATTTGCCAGTTATGAAGACTGAGGAAAACCTGGAAAAAACCCCAGTCAGGGAGGACGGTCCTGGCGGGATTCGAACCGCAGACCTCCCGCTCACGAGTCCGTGCCTTAACGACCTCGGCCACCCGTGGCGGTTGTTTCTTACATGAAATGTTCAAAATGCCCTCCGCTAGCATTGATACATGCATCAACCCGCTGTCGCATTGAATCCCGGATGAACTGATGTATCTCTGGAGATTTGCTTATTATTTCGCAGCCTTCCACGAAGACTCTCTGTATCTTGTACCGGGTTTGATAGACAAGAGCTAAAGTCTAGTGGGTTTAGGTTCGAGGAGAATGGAGCTCAGGGAATTGCCCTATCTCTTCCTCTGTCACGGAATTCGTTGTTTAGGGCATTTTGAACACTTGATGCAAGAAAGAGTTTCATGTGGTATGCTGGTACATTCTGTTCCTGTGTGTTTCTCATGATTAATGTGCTATTGAGAGTTGTAGAAAAACAGTTCTAACATGGAAATAAAGCGTTTCCGGACCCATGTCTATATAACATATTTTCTTGTTCTTCGTGTGAGGAATGTGTCCTGAAAGTTTGGCCGAACTTTACTGTTACACCCGGTATTACATACTTTATGGCAATAAACAGCCTGTAGCAACGGCATCAAAGAATGCTTTTCTGACAAAGAGTATTCACTGCATCTGCGGTGTTAAGATTAGACTGAAGCTAACATGTTCTCATGAAAGATGCTCCTTAATCTCAAGCTCTTTAATCTTAATGAAATACACGTCTAGAAACTACATACCTTGTTATCCTTTTGCCATGAACACGTCCCTCTCTTGTTAAATATCTTGCACACTAGCAGCGCATCTGCTTTTGGATTTACTTCTGTGTACTGCGGCTGCTTATCGAATTTCTGTACTGCGGCCGTTCCTGTGAACAAGAAACAAAAACAGAACTTGTTGAAAATGTATTAAGTTGTAACACGATAATATTTTCACGAGTTGGAGAGAATGTGCTTCGCTAGCGGTAGTTTATTCTTGTGCTTGTTTCTATTTCTGACAGCCTATTGCGAACATTAGGTATCGCTGTCAAGACTCTGAGCACCATATCAAAAGAGTCGAGTTTAGCTGGTAAGCTATCATCTCTATAGAGCATCTCAAAGGCGTTGGCAATGACAGCTTATAGATCCTTCCTAACTTTTTATTGTTGAAGCTTGCTTTGTGTATATTTAACCATTAATATAAAAAAAGATTTCAGGATGACACGTTTCAAATAATTCCCCTTCAAAACTCTGAATATTTTCTGTTTATTTCATCGTAAATAAATATGCATTGTCGAAAAAATATATATTGTTATGATTCAGGTATGTATAATGTGTTCATGTACAGCAGACAGTGAGACAAAGCCAACCAGGGATGCGGGCTTGTAAGTTTATTGAAAGTGGATTTCCGTTCCTAAACTTTTTAGGATTGGTCCATATGACTAAATTCCTTCTTTCATTACTTATAAGAACATTTTATTAGTGTTTTTAAGTTCTGCAATCTTTGATTGCCCTATCTTGGTGCTGCACAATATATTTTTCTGATTTTCATGAGCAAAGCAAAGCAAAGCTACAGTACTTCTAGGCATTCAGCTGCAGCACATCATTTTTTTTTCGAAAAGCTTAAATCAAACTACAAACCTCATTTCCTGAGTGTGGTAATGTTTAGAGACAACACAGGATATTAATAACTATAAAACCAACAGAATTATGACTTCATGGCAATGGATGATGAATAATTCACATACCAAAATGAAAGAAATGTTTTTTTTATAGATTTACAAATACGCTACTTTAAAATACTAAATATTATGGAAGACACCCTTTTTAGTGACAGCTGTAACCTATGAAACGAATTAAATATTTATTGATATATAATTTATTTACATTTTTCTTTTCAGTGTCTTTCAGTAAAGTTTTATTTTAATTGTGTGTGTGTGTGGGGGGGGGGGGATTATAGCGTGATTGGTTATCGTATGCTTCATACTGGAGCTGTTTTGTCAACGAATTTTTTGCCTATGGTTTGGTTCTATACGGAAGATTTTAAGAGCATGTTTAATTTTTAAATACTTGTTGTTAACACAGAATTCTTTTGAGTTGCTTATATCGGATAATATATATATATATATATATATATATATATAATGAAAAAAAATTAATTTATTTGCAATTTAAATTAGGAATATAATATCCAAGTGCATCCTGCAGAATAATGAATATCTGATTTACAAGTAAACTATTTATCTTGAAGTTAAAGATTAGTAATATATCATAGCAATGCTCAAGAATATTCTTGTTCAAAATATGCATAGTATTGGTGAATCTACATACCGGTGATTAAAGTTTCAAAAAGAGCTGTCAATTCGAAATGCATTTTTTAAATATATATATATATATATATATATATGTAGTATGATATATAAGGTTGGCTGTCGGTTGGCAGCAACAGGTATGTATTTCCCACTGTTCTTGGGTCAATGTCGTAAACTTACTCCAGGTCTCAGAGGACGATCATTTCTCTGCACTTACCAGGTCACAGAGGGGCCATCATGGTACCGTTTGAGTGTTAAGACAATACGGTTAAGGGAAGGACAACACGATACTGTCAAGTCTTATCATCACGTCTCATTCCACTTTGAGGATGGCACAAAATGAATCGCAGTGCTTAGGATCTCTCCAAGCATTGCCTCAGGTGAAATATTGTCACCGAACAATGTGAAAGAGATCGTAGAGCCTAGACAGAGATATTGTCGTTTATTACATCTACTTGTCTTGCAGTTCAAGATCGCATATGAGCATATGTACTTGATTGTAGTGTTAGAACATAATGTTTACATCATGCACACCAAACACACATACTCGAGTTCCTTTCGCGCTGTTCATAGACTTTATTTTTAGTATCCAGGAAAAAGTTGATCGGAATCCAACATTCAGAAGGCCTTGTATATAAATTTTTTAAGCTTACCGCACGTTGTCTACCTTTCATGTGAACAAGAACGAGCGGTTAATTAGGATAATATTTGCAAACACTTATACTCAAAAATGTATCTTAATTTATCTACGCTGTGCAATTTTCTCTTTAATTTCGGAGCCCAAATTAACAGCAACTTTTACTAAAGTTTCCTCTTTAGGTACAATAGTGCGTGAATGGGGTATCCACAGCTTCCCATATTTAAAAGAGATGCATGAACGGTTTAGAACTCCAATGCAAACAACCTCCATCTAAGACCTTTAACTTTAGAAGGCACACGGCTAAAATATTCTTAGAAGTGGTATACTCAAAATTACATCAATAATAACATACATCTGATCTGCACCGAATATTTAATTATTACTGTTAGGGTTATGAAGCTTCTTCATGTTTCTGGCAAACAAAAAAGACACACATTATTAAGTCAAACAGTTGTTGCCGAAAAATGCCACAACTGATCTGAATATCAAGTAATTAATTTTAGGAGTGATCAGCTTTCTTCAAGATCACATTAACAATGAAAGGCACAAATGAATAATGAAAATGCCAAACGTTAGAAGTGCCATTTTCTAAATTTTACAGGATAAGCAAATAACTACCCATTTCTGTTAGTATTTAACTTATTACACCCAAAATCACTATGAAGATATTTATACTACAAAATTATATCCTTACCAAAATAAAATTCTAAGGGAGAAAAATTAATAACAATAAGAAGGTTCTATGTGTTATATGATGGAAGAACCAGTTACATGTGCCATGCAAACTTTTGTTACATCTTATTTCAGGTTTTAGAGGGAAACAATTGCAAGAATACAATCTTATATTTTCTTCTCACAACTAACAGGAAGACAGGAAGAGTTTAGTTTTTCATTCTTACACAGTGTATCGTTACGGGTGACCGAGGTCGTTAAGGCGCGGACTTGTGAGCGGGAGGTCTGGGGTTCGAATCCCTCCAGGACAGTCCTCCCTGACTGGGGGTTTTTCCAGGTTTTCCTAGTCCTCATAACTGGCAAATGCCGGGGAGGTACCCTAAACTTAGGCCTGGAATGCTTCCTTCCTTAAAAAAGTCCTTTCCCAATATATCATTTCATCTCATGTATCATCAGTGTCCATCACCTGTGGTGCCTCAGTAGTAAAAACGGGCGTTAAACACTACTGAAAAAATAATTCTTACACAGGGGGTTGTTATTGATGTCCTATAAAGTTTTCTGTGCTCTTCAGGAGGGAATGCCAATATGGACGAAAGGTATTTCTATTTTTCAACCGATAAATGGGGTTGATCTTTCAGACGAAGCACAGGTTGCTGTACATCAACCATTGATTTTTCTCTCTTTAAAACTTCAAAAACCCTCGTCCCTTCTAAAGGTGAGTAAGTTGTTTTAATGGCTATTTGTGATGGAAGAGATCGAAACACCTTAAGCATTGTGCATTTTGAAATATTGCACGTATTTGATGTTAATACAATGAGCAACATTTCTAAAATCAAAGAAATCACTTGACTTCATTGGAAATACATGAAAGGGTTTATAGCTTTAGCTTAAATACAATACCATATAAATCTAGGGGAATGAAGGCCTTACTTGCCCTTCTTCTTTCTATATAATAGGAAAATCTCTATCGGAACTCAAAAAACTATGGCAACTTAATACATTTCAGTGCTGTAAACATTTCCTTAAAACCAATATCATGGCATGGCACTTAGATCATAGATGACAGCATAGCATGGCATTTAGAACTGCACTATCTGTTATCGAGTATTTTAACTACTTCATCCGTGTATAGGCACTCGGAACATGACTAGGAATATCATCTGGTCACATAGAAAGTACTTTTGAAATAAAACGATTAAATTTAAAATTGTACTTAGAATGTTTGACATTTCCAAATTTCAAATGATTGAGCAAAAGGTGAAATATGCGACGTACTATGTATATGACACAAAACTCGCTTGGCATAGGAGAAAATTAAATAATTTGAAAATTGTAAACATAAACGTAGAAAATATTTTTATTTTAAATAGAACTTCTACACAAACTTTTTATCATAGTAAGCCCAATGGAATTTTATGACATTATTTAGTTGTAATTCAATTTAAGCACTTAAAGGAAACAACGCTAGCTTTAAACAGGTTTTCATTTTAAAGTTTTGTGTACTTTTACCACACATTTTCATAAATATTAAATGTTCATATTTTTAAACGTAAGCAACGAGACAGGCTATGAAATCAAAACGAGATACTGCTAAAGTGTTTTGTTTCCTTCTTGTGAGAAATTATTGGGTGATTTGGAATTTATCATGTTCAATCTTGAAAATCGAGTTGAGTTAATATTGCTCTGTGTGGACAATCACTGATCAACAAAAGAAGATGCAGACAAATTGGTCTTCACCCTGATATCTGTAAATCACACCAAACCACACCCAATCTAATATACCAATTTAAGACAACACATTAAGCATGAGACGAAAGGGTCGTTCGAAATATGCTACTTTTTTTTTTTTTGAGTAGTGTTTAACGCCCGTTTTTACTACTGAGGTACCACAGGCGGTGGACACTGATGGTACATGAGATGAAATGATAAATTGGGAAAGGATTTTTTTTTTTTAAGGAAGGAGGCGTTCCAGGCCTAAGTTTAGGTACCTCCCCGGCATTTGCCAGTTATGAAGACTGAGGAAAACCTGGAAAAAACCGCAGTCAGGGAGGACGGTCCTGGCGGGATTCGAACCGCAGACCTCCCGCTCACGAGTCCGTGCCTTAACGACCTCGGCCACCCGTGGCGGTAAATATGCTACTGATGAACAACATTCAGTGGATGTGATTACAAAGACAACTATCAACCCCAGAAGGTTAGTACACTGTGTGTCGATCAGTAGGGAAAATGTTCGCAGAATATTAGAATTAGCTCGTTTCCACCTCTAAAAATACAGCGTAGACCCACAATGCAGGAAACAGATCCACAGAAGAGAGTACCATATTGTAACTGGATCACACAGCATTTGTAAAATGACCAACCATTCCTTCAGTATGTTCTCTTCAGTGACAATTACCTATACTTCCTCTATTGTTATGCTCATGCCCAAAAACCATTGTAATGGCTCACAGAAAACCCAAAGTAAATGCGTGAAACCTACAAACCTGATGCTTAAAAAATTATGGCATACTTTTATGGCAATGTAAATCAAAATTCTTTCGGTGAATTGTTGGACAGCGTTATAATGGAATTGCTGGATAATATGTCTCTGGATAAACGGATAAGAGTGTGGTTTCTGCAAGACGGAGCCGCAGCACGTGGTGCTCAATCATTTGGCCAGAAATTAAATAGGATATTTGTTGTGCAATGAATTGGAAGATGTGGACCTCAAACTATCGCTCCACGATCACCAGATTTCACTCCTCTGGATTTGTTTTGTTTGAATATATGTTAAACAGCATGTTTTCCAGGCAGAGCCAAAGTTTCTCAATGAACTGAAACACAGTCTCACCCCACGTTGTTTACAACAACCCACCAGTAAGACATTTTATACCTAAGAGAAGAATGCTAATATCGAGGGGTATGATTTTTTTTAAGCAAATGGAAGACTTTAGAAACTTGACGGAGTGCAAATCAATTTTAAGGTGACAGGTAAAGCCAGTCTTGTTTACTTTGGAGCTTTAATATATTTTAATTAACTAATAAATAAGTAATACAATAAAGTTATATTGTGTATAGTACAGTAAAAGTAATTATTAAAATTTCTATTAAAATAAAAATGTCTATATTTATTATTTTCAAATAAAGTTATATTCCCATATGTCATGTGTCCTTTAAGTCACACTGGATAACGATATAGATTTTTTATGGTGCTAATGTCATAAAAGTTGACAAATGATAAAAGTGACACAATTATAAACTCAACGTTCTTACAGAATGATAGCTTGCAGCGAAAGTTCGTGCTAAAATACATGTATGATTTTTGCTACACCATTTATAAACTTTTGCTTTGTTTCAACCACTATAGAGTAAAAAATACTTTGTCTGCTTTTATTTTTTGCTTCCTATTTTAACCCCTCTTTTGCTCTGCACATGTTTGTGGTATTCGTAATGACGTTTTGGGGACACAGTGATGGACAAATGTACAAATTCATTTGTCAGTTTCATTTAAAGTAGTAGTAGTAATAGTAATGGACTTTTATTGTGGCAGGTTTACAAGTACACAAATGTTAAGTGTAACTGTCGCATGGGCCTTACAGCCGTACATGCTAATGCTGTCCTTTTAACGATCAAAAAACGTACAATGCACAAAAAAGGTAGCATTAATTGCTATGATAATTTTGTATACATACATACAAACTACAACGATATATTTACATCACACATTTCTATGAATAATTTTATATACAAATATACAAACATGAATGGAAATCTTACCCCTGAGGCCCTCTTCTCTTTACTCACCCCTCTCTCTAACTTCCCTATCTACTTTATAGCCATTAGCCTTTTTTGTCGGGTCTCCTTGTTATTTTTCAAAATATTATGTTTCCAACGTTATAAACCTCTATAAAAGGACGGATATTTGGCTAACCATATTAGAAAATACTATTACTATGAAAATTCGTAGAGTCCAATATAACTACATAAATAACAAGCAAAGATGTACAGAGAAATGAAAACGAAAAAGTAATCTACTGTAAAAAACATGCAGTCATGTGAACACGGTTTATATAGTCCACAAATACATATTTTATATCCAAGGAAATTAAATTTTTATATTGCTATATGCTATAATAAATGCATATTTAAATGCCATTAAATATGGAAAATATAAAAAAGTTGTACATATAGAGAATAGAAAATGACTTAATATTGCCAGTCTCCTGATGGGGTATCAAATGCTCATTTATCAAGGCCGTGTTACATACACATGCCATTCTGCTATTGTTTTATCTGGTCGCATTGACGAATATTTAATTTCCATGAATTTTCCGCTGTAACGTTTCATGTACAGAGTCGAAAGTGCCTGGGTGAGGTGTGAGGGTAACTTACACTTTGGAAAATTTTCTGCTTTGGCGTCTGGAATGGAAACTGCCCTCCTGAGGGGCTAGAACTCCTCGGGGGAGAAT
Source organism: Metallyticus violacea (assembly GCA_030762175.1). Lineage (NCBI taxonomy): Eukaryota > Metazoa > Arthropoda > Insecta > Mantodea > Metallyticidae > Metallyticus > Metallyticus violacea. Next base: position 38,588,407 of record CM060834.1, on the reverse strand, counting down.
GTCCAGTGCTCTGTCTGTAAACAATGTTAAGGACACATCTATGTCCGTGCCTAATCGCCGATAGACACTAATAATGGTTTCACCGGATATGAGTCTAGCGTTTTGGGATTATCTTTTCGGCTGAGGAAAGCCACGGATATATCAGGAAACCATTATTCATTTCCAACGTCAAGAGAGATTCAAATCTTTCATAAAATAATTGCTGTGTTTTTCTGTTAAAATCTCAACGTTTCTCTATTATCTGCTATAAGGTAAATAAGTTGACAAAAAGGATTATGCACAAAAAGATAATAAAGAGACAAGAAGTTGAACAAGGTGAAAAAAGAGACACTCTTGAAGGATGTCAGTCTGTAGGAGGTATTCTAAAATGAATAAACCCTTGACGCCATCCACGACCAGGATTCCTCGTGAATGTGTATGGTCTCAAAATAAGAGGTCCAATCTTGCAGTTCTTTTCTACTAAGCAGATTAATGTCGAAGTACACCATCTATGACTCACAAGATATGTAGACCAGAGTCCTCAGCTGGTAAGTGGAGGTCAGAACTATCGAGCAATCAATCATTGAGATGAAACATATAAAACAAACACACAGAATGGAGAGAAAGTGAAAAGAAGGTGGAGGGGGCTGGTGGAATGAAACTGTAAAAACGGGGGTAAATAAGAACGAGAAACCTTCGAAAATCTCAACCCAGATATTATGCAAGTTATCCTGGTTATTGCAAAGATAAAAGTGGACCAATTGCTTGCCTTTTCTGTTTACGAGTCTATCCGTGCTTTGGTTTCAAGAACCATACACTTATAAGTTGAAGTAGAAATAAATAAGCAGTTTATACGGACGTGAAGATAAAATCAATAACCCCATGAGAATATTGGAAACTATCGTTTTATACAGACTGAGCATTAATTGTGGTATCTTTATAGGCTCTAAAAATGAAAGCATTGCCAGATTGTCCTGCGGGAACGACTATAACATAAGCGACTCTATTTCTGTGGATTCTATGTTGGGGATACTTTTATTTATACGGTGAAATAAATGATTATGAGTCCCTTGTTGTTTTGAGGATGCATTTACAAACTCTAGTTCCTACCTTATTGATATAGCGCGTTATCAGTGACAGCCATTTTCATTATTATTCCGAGAGCTAAATACAGGCAATGGATATTGGGTTGAACCATCTCGTTATATTATTAATCATTGGAGGAATATCAAGCAACCAATTTAATTATTTAACCGAAAGGAACTTTTTTATTATTGCTTGCATTTCTAAAACATTTTATCTCTCACTGGTCGGAAGAGCGTACAAAATTAAACTAGGTGGCATTCATTATGTGGGCAATATTGATCACGTGCACTTTGTGATCTTAATTCAACTTTAGCGCCACTTTAGAAACATTCTGTTTACGAGTAGAATCCTGCCAGCAAGTGAAATATACTTTTCAATGACTTTTTGTAGTGTCCTAACGGAGAGGCGGGGGGGGGCTTATGCGGAATGTGCTTGAGACCTTGATTGTATATTCACATTTCACGAATTTTCCGCTCCCCCATTTTATTTCATCGGCTGTTACAGGATCGAAAGTGCGGTGAGGTTGGCTTCCGCTTTGAAAAAAGTTTCTATGAGCTTTTTGAGGGTTCCGTAAAAGTCAAGGTGGTGTTCACCGGCGTCTGGGTGTTCTGTCTGGAAACATATTAGGGACCCCATCTGCGTCCGCGCAGTCACCGTCCACGGATCCTAGCAGACCATATTAGGTGTGTAGGCACAAAGGGCCAGCCGTGAGGATCGTTCAAGTACCGAAAGTATCCTCCTTTGCTCAATATCATCCAACACTGACCAAGGGAGCAAATATTGTTAATAAAACGTTTTTAAAACTATGTTAATAAAATATGTTGTAATGTAATAGATATGGCAAAATGTTGGGAATAAAAACATATTTTCTCAATATAATTCGGGAGCTTGCCAATAAGGTAGTTTTCTTAGCACTTAGAGGACATTGATTACTGAGAATTCCCCTGGAAGTTTAAAAACATTGTAAACTTAGGTTCTACAAACTAATAGTTTAGGACATGGTATAATACAAAGACTATGCAAATATATTTAGGATAATCTCCGCAGAATTTTATAGTATATTGCACTCAGACAGTTTGATACTTTTAACTTTCTCAAAATCACAAACCCGTTTTTCAGAAAGCGCCACATTAACAAATACACATGGATTGCATGAAGATGTAGTTCCATTATGTTTGTTGATACTCATTAATGGCAAATTAATAAAGCAATTAAAATTGTATATGTTTAAGAGGATGTGACATTAACTTGATTCAGTATGTAATGATGGCTAGATTTAATTTATGAGAAAAGTAGAGAATCAAATAACTAAATAAAACCATATTAAATGACTTTTTAATGTGTATCTTCACAGTGAGATTATGTATCGACAAATATTACGTTAGCAATTAAAAATATACATACAGAAGTTTCATTGATACATAATGGGAAAAAATGCATCAGAAGTACTTGGTAGGAAAAAGAAAATTAGAAGTAAAAGAGGTTAATGATAATGAAAACAAAATCACTAATGTGGAAATGTAACCAATCTAGAAGAATTGCAGCAGGATTTAAAGGAAACTAATAAAAGAAAAGAAACAAGTCCTGATATGTAAAAACTAAATTCTTAAAATATGCAGAAATAATAAAGCAGTTTTCATATTAAAAAAGAGACAGTAGAGAGTGTAAAATTACAGCAATATCAGTCTCATTAATACAATATACAAATAAAGCATTTTTTGAGTAGTGTTTAACGCCCGTTTTCACTACTGAGGCACCACAGGCGGTGGACATTGATGATACATGAGATGAAATGATAAATTGGGAAAGGATGTTTTTTTTTAAGGAGGGAAGCGTTCCAGACCTAAGTTTAGGTACCTCCCCGGCATTTGCCAGTTGTGAAGACTGAGGAAAACCTGGAAATAACCAGTCAGGGAGAACGGTCCTGGCGGGATTCGAACCGCAGACTCCCGCTCACGAGTTCGTGCTTTAACGACCTCGGCCACCCGTGGCGGTAAATAAAGCATGAATAATTAATAAATAAAAGAGTGAAAATAACGACAGGCTACTCGCTTTCATTCTGGACAATCCACAACAGAAAACGTGTTTATGCCCCAGCTAATAACATTTTACATACGTATCTTGCTTTCATAAATATAGAAAATGCTTCGACCCAGTTGACAACCAAAGTTATGGGTGATTATGGTGAAACAAGGATAGCTTCACATTTAACAAAAGTAACTGTATATGTGTATATGCTAAAATAATGGTTAACATAGGAAAGGAGAGGATAGAAGATATGTTAATAAAATATAATGAACTGAGACAAAGATGTAGTAATTCACTCACATTTTAATATATATATATTTAAACGAATTTATCCTACAAAGACCGCCACTGGATAATATGTCTCTGGATAAACGGATAAGAATGGTTTCTGCAAGATGGAGCCGCAGCACGTGGTGCTCAATCATTTGGCCAGAAATTAAATAGGATATTTGTTGTATACGGGTATACAGGTTGTTAAGGCGCAGACTCATGAGCAGGAGGTCTGAAGTTCGGTTCCTACAGGCCGTCGTCCTTAGCTGAGTTCTTTGCAGGAGTTCCTCAGTCCTCATAAATGGCAAATGCTAGGAAGTATCGAAAAATTAGGCCTGAACGATTCCTTCCTTAAAAAAAATCATTCCCAGTTTATCATTTCATCTCTATATCATAGTCTAATGGTAACCATATTTGACTTGTAGAACCAAGGTCGCGGGTTAATAGCCGGTCAGGTTCTATGTCCTTTTTTAGGGCGTAAACATTCTAATTAAGGTTTCCTTCAGAAGGAAATTAAAGCCGTTGGTCTCATGGTATAGATTTACAGCATGTAAAAGAACCTCAAGCCTGAAAGAAGAGTTCTCTGAGCAACATTTATCGGGTGTCTCATGCCCTGAATTAAATGGTACGCTAACGACCAAAAATATTAAAGATCGTCGTTAAATGAAACAAATAAATAAGTAAAATGTCATGTATCATCAGTGTCTACCGCCTGAGATGCCTCAGCAGTAAAAACGTGTGTTTGACACTGTTCAAAATCCTACAAAGAAAAAGAATCGTTAATTTGAGGATTTAAATGAACCAGCACATAAATTTAAATGTTTTATTGTATATTGTGATATTGTTCTGATTCATAAAAATACAAATTTTCACAACATTCTGCACATATTTTAATTACAAAATTAAAATATCAGTAGAAAGTCCAAAGTAAGTGAAAATTGTTAATTTGATTAGAATGAAAATATCTTTCGTTTTGCATTAACATCTGTATCAGGATTCGAAACATATGTACATATATTTAACAAGGAGAAAAGAGGCTTGACACCAAGTAGCTTTGGAGTGGAAACGAATGGTCTAAGACGCTTTAATATAGATGTGCATAGCTAAGTTGAGATGTGACGTGTGTTCGTAACCAATCACTTACCCAGACACAATAATCCCCAGGCTGCACCTCAGTGACGCACTGCAACTCAGTGTACAGGTCTTCGTAGAAGTGGAAGAAGGAGTTGGTAACTATAATACGTTTTTATGAACGATTTCTGTACAATATGAACTTCAGGAGTCCGCGGTAGGGGTTTTCTATTGGGAAAGAGTTAACAAGGAATGGAATGGGTGATTTATGGTTATGAATAAGTGATTTGGGGGGAGGATTTTGTAAAGAAATTAAAAGATAATGTTTAAGGATATAGACAGACAGATATTACACTTTCTATAATGAGGGGAAAGAAGTTACCAATGTTCTATCAGGAGATAAAAGGGGATATTAAAAGGAGATAAAAGGGGATATTAGTAAGTAAAATAAGTAGGAAAGGGAAAATAATGAATGAATAGTGTTTAACGCACGTTTTTGCTACAGAGGCACCACAGGCGACAGGAGAGGGAAGGATGGCATGGTTTAGTTAGGAATCTGGAGCTTAAGGGGTTTTAGAAGTAATTGTTAGCATGGAATTTGCCCTATATGTGAAAATTTGGAAAATGTTGAATGCTCAGGAACAAGCAAATGGAGACAAAAAGCAATATATGGCAAATGGTTGAAGCTAAATAAGAAAATTGCAGCAAAAAAAAAAAAAAATATGTTCAGTGACCAAAGACAAATTAAATTTCTTGAGGAGTACTTGTACAGAGTTAAGAACAGATGGTTATGTCAGTGAGGAGAGAGGGTCTGTGAGTTGGATTGTGTTTGCCTTGTATAATTGGCTGGTAGTAGTATTGTGATTATGTATAGTAGATTAAAAGTTTAAGTGTGTATGGATGTAAATTAATGCAGAACAGGGACTATACAAATGAGAAGGAATTTATTACTAGGTTCGTTTCTATCTTTAATAAATTAAAGAATTTTATTGCGGGAGGACCAGATTACTTAAAATAATTTTATTGTTAATTATAATACTGTTTTGGCAGAGGTTGGTGCAGCATTATGGGTGTTTATTGAATTGAATAAACATTTTAGTTTATGTTACTATAGTGTTCCTTTGTTTAGTAGAAGGGACTATGCCAAAGTCCTCTGGATACTGCAGTTGGGTGCTAATAATGAATTGAGGGCTGGGGCTTAGCAAACACTGTCAAATATAGTTAGTTGAATAGTGAAAATTAGTTATGTTATGACAGTTTTTTGTATCAGAGTGATTTAAAATATCAGCCTGCATTAGAACCTGAGTTAGAATAAGGCTATGTTTTAATATTTGTGGACTTAGTAATACTTAAATAAATATAAATACATGAACTTCAAATAATTCACTAAATTAATATTCTCTTTTTAATAGAACAAAAAGGTAAGGTGCTATATTTTCAGTCTTCTTGAGCAACCATAAATACATTTGTTGTTTTGATATGCTTTGCCTATAGGACAACCACGAACCGTTCGAAACTATTTATTCCTAATCTTGAGGTGCCTGTTTTTTTTCTTCGCCTTTCTGTCACAGTAAATTGATATAAAAATAATTATGTCCGATCCACATATCAGATTAAGACTGAAGGTGTCATTATACCGACCTGTAATCTCTTTGTAGCGTTCTCTTTATAGAAAGCATTGAGTAGTAATATTATACATATAATATTCCGCTCTCAAATTATAGATGAATCAGAGGTTGCAATTCATTAAAAATGAATGAACCAAAAAATAATACCCTGGCAAGACTTACGAGCGTTCAAAGACAATTTTTTTTATTACAGGCAAAGAAAAATGTGCAGGAGCTGCGTAAACTAAGCGAATTTCTCACCTAGTACAGTAACTTTAAAAAAAAATATAAAATTCAAATTATTGGTTTATTAATTACTGTGTATCACAAAAGAGAAAGCACATTTTTAGATATATTATTGCCATTAAACCAAAAAAAATAATGATATACTATTAATTAAATGAAGTATATAACCACTGATAGACAAAGCTATACTGCGAGGGTATTTTTAAATAGTTTTAAATGTAACCACATTTATGAGCTTAGCTCTTGATATCATCTTAACATTCACTAAAATGAAAGAAATAAAGGAAAGTTTCTAATTATTTAAGATGATCATATGTTTCAATAAAACAAAAACATGTTACCATTTAAAAACTACTACAATATATTAAGCAAATGTACACAATAAACAATCGAAAGGTTCTAAATTTTCATTGGCTATGAAATTTAATTTAGGTGTTATTATAGTAATATCATGTATCGCAAAATATTTCTTAAGGTTATTTCTTAAGAGCTCTCTTACATACAAATATAATTCTCAAACATATACTAGCTTAATATTTCAATTTCCTATCTTTGCGACGGTGCTTTTTTTAAATATAAAATATATCCATTGCCATAAATACAATTTGTATATTGAACTAATTTGTGCTTTTATTTTAAAACAATATAGAGAAAATTAAATGCAAGAGCACTTTTTAAATCTTGGTTTTTAAGGAATACCCTTATTCGTAATGGTCCAATTTCCTTAATTTTCAGAAACTATTGTTCTTGTCTTATTTAAATGATATATACGGAATTTTGTTGTGAAGAAACAAATATTGGCATTGCTAGAGCGATTATTAAATTATGCGTTTCAGGTAAAGCGCTAATTCTAATAATCTGATTTCACTGAAACTTTTTTCTCATTTAATTTAAATGATATATGCTCAGTTTTTTCGTGAAAATACAAATGTTGGTGCTGGTAGAGAATTTTTAAATTTTGGGTTTCATGTAAACCCGCACTCTTAATGGCCCGATTTCTCTGATTTTGTCGGTCCTGGTGGTGTAGTGGTAACCATACTTGCCTCCTAAACCCAAGATCGCGGGTTCAAACCCGACCAGGATCGATGTTTTTTTTTTCGGGTGTAAAAGGCTTCCTTTGGAAGGGAAGTAAAGTCGTGGTCCCGTGTCGTACATTTACGGCACGAAAAAGAACCTCAAGCTTGAAAAAAAAGGTCTCTGAGCAAAATTTGTCGGCCGTTTCACGCTCTGAATAGAATGGGACGCTGATGACTTGTGATGTTAAAGAGCGTCCGTAAATAAACAAATAAAAATCCTTGATTTTCAGAAACTATTTTTCTTATTTTATTTAAATGGTATAAACGAAATTTCGTTGGGAAATAACATATATTAATGCCACTATATGATTTTTAAAATTTGGGTTTTAGGCAAAATTCCCTCCCAATATTCCGATTTCACTGATTTTCAGAAACTATTTTTATTGTTTTATTTTACTGGCATATACCAAGTATCCTTAAAAATTAAAATTGCAGTCGCTAGAGCGATTTTGAAATTTCGCTTTAACCCCCACATGTTTTTCTGGTATTTCCCACTTCTAATGATCCAATTGTCCTAATTTTCAAAAAATACTTTTATCAATTTATTTTAAAGAAATGTACCGATTTTCGTTTAGAAAAAACTAAATTTGCGGCCGCTGGAACATTAACTCAAGGACACACGCACAAGTACAACCACAATAACTAATTTCGTTCGGAATTCGCTAATAACAAAAAGAAGTGCAGGAAAGTAATTTATGGTAACTGTCTTGAATTTTAAAACTCCTTTGCAGTATATATTTTAATAGGTGTTTAAAAACTTTCACCATTTTAAAAATTAAAAAAAACAAAGTTGCTTCTTTCAACCTATAGAAACATTGGCAATACAAATCTACAAAGCGACGACGTTTAGAAACACCTCATAAGCACATCTATGACACTGCAAGAGGTTAACTTTTCTGTCCTTCTGCATCATTCGCCATAGGCTCCCCCGCAAATGTGTTTCAATAGCACAGATTCCCCAGCTGACCCAGTGATGACCACGTTTCATTGTCCAGCAGTTTACATGTGTGTACCAGCATCAGAAGCCAGCAATATGGTGGCAAGCCCTCCTCCCCTTCCAATTAATTCAGCGTGCGCTAGACATGAAGGATGGATAGATGGATGGACAAACGCATGGCTGGGCTAACGGATGGAAGATACGGATGGACAAACTTAACATTTCCCCCGATCGCACGGTCTCTCACATTTGCAGTTAATATACAACTGGAGTGTAACACGTGGGGGAGGGCGGGTGTGTTATTTCAGCAAAGTGGGTTGCAAGCACTGACTCCGCAGGTGACAATTGCTGGTGATTTGCCGCGCGTCATCACTTCCTTTATCGAATGGTGTCAGGCGCCCACAATGATTACAGTTGACGCGCAGGTTTTTGTACATATATGCACTCTTGTCGACAAATGATGTGTGTTCGCCGGCAAAATATAAGTGCAAACTATACCATAGAAACATCCTCATATGATAATGCACAACAGAAAAGATCAGTTCAAAATTTCTCATATCAATTAATTATGTTAAAATTATAAAATAAAATTTTCAAATGGCATTTAAAGGAAAAAATCCACTTAAAATTAAATAGCAACAAATAATAAAATTTTGGACGAGACAAGCCATTTCCAATATTTGGACTTTGACGTGAAATATATACAAATTAAGACAAAGAAATTTCATAAAGTATGCAAAATTTGAAAGCAAGAAAAACATTCAAATAGGGTGTTATAATGTATGTACACGTAAAAGATTATCTATAAGCAACATAAAATAACAGAATCAGTTTCTCAACATGAAAAGATTAGGTTAAGTTAATTGTTTATTTATTTGTGTTAAGCAATGTACAGGTAAATATGACCGGCGGTCAGCCCTGACTCTGAACCAGTCATATTCATGATTTACAATATTTTATTTCTGAATTCCTAAACTCTAATTACCTATGAATTATATCATGACTATTTTCTCTGTTCACTGTCCAAATCCATTTATTCTTCACTTTGTTTAAATATGGTCCTATATTCCTATTATCTTGTAAAACATTTCAATTATGTCTATATTTCCTTATATGTTAAACCATTTCTTTTTAATAAATCTTTTCTTTAAAATTCTCTCCAACCAGCGACTTTTTATTTTGTCTTTTTATCCTACACTCTTTATCGAACAAATTCTCATCCCTTTCAAAAACCCTCTGTTTCAATTTCATTTCCTCTCCCCTCCCCCTTTTGTATAACATTATTTAGGTTATCAGTCGGTCTTTTTATTTTCATTTTAACACGAATTCTATTCCACATTGGCATATCTGCCCATAATTTGAGTCTAGTACCTGCTTGAATTTATCATCAAGTTCTCACTTCCATTTGTATCTACTATATTGCTTTTTTATTATTCTTTAAATGCATTTCCTCTCTTAGACTGTCTCTCACTTGCTATAAATGAATTTTAAACTACACAATCAGCGGAAAATATCCACTGTCAGTGTTTAAATTTGCTCATCTAAAATGCCCCATATTAAAAGGCCATAATGCATAGTCAATTACACTATGCCCATTACCACTAACAAAGATATATTCCTCATTTTCATCATAACCATATTTCCAATTCAAAATATCACGAAATTCTATACATTTTTCATACCTTATATCAACAAATTTGTCTTTACTTTGTCTAGACTTCTCTCTTTTGGACATTAGTTCACCACACATTCAATCACTTCCAATATTCACATCACTTTCTCCAACTCTGATATTGAAACCTTCCATAGCTTCTGCATTTAATCTGTCTAGTATTTTCTTGTTCCTTAATTCTATTCTCTCTCGATGTTGACAGTTTATGGGTTAAGTTAGGTTAGTAAACAATCCGATATTGAGTAACTTAAAAAAATGTAAAATTAACAAAACACAAAACGATACTTTATACTCGTAAGATTTTAAAAGACTGGAATGGAAAGAAAGAAGAAGAAACATGAATCCCTAAGCCCAGGACAGAAGAGCAAATTAAGAATGAAAATGATAATGATGATAATGGATACATTTAAAAAGATCTGCATATTATTAGAAACAATATTCTCCAGTTAAACCCTGCAAAATCATGACCAAAATGTACAAAAAGGTCAGACCGTCCTCTCGATGATGTCATTTTTAGTATTTCTTCACCCAAAAGATGAATATAATAAACGTTTATTCTTGTAGTCCCCAGACTGCTTGGACAGACTTAGTGTGTATTTCTTAGTAAAACAGAGAGAGCAATTTAGAAGTCCCGATATATGGTTCAACCGGTCGGCAGTTACGCCCCGTGTTGCTGCCGGTATTTTCTTGCGTAGTTTCCCGACGTTCAAGCACTTCACCACTTTAAAACTTAGGTACAGCACATAACAGACTCATCTTCTTTACAATAGGTACTGAAAATGTTGCCCATTTTCTTTGACACACAATCCAATATTTTAAGGAAATTATATCATTAGTACGCAACAGTCATCATCAATAATCCTCATCAATAATAGGCCTAACTTCGTTTCAAATGTTTAAGTTTCTACAGTGTGTGTCAGGAGGGCTAGTTGCATATACTTATTTTTCAATGTGCCCCAAAATAAAAATCATAAACCGTAAGATCTGGAGAAAAGAAGCTTATAAACCGTAGCCAATAATTCTGAGAATAAATATACAACGCAATTTCGTCATGAATTGCTTCGAGTTTCCCCCCTCCGGCCAGTCACAGAATCTGTTTCATTCAACTTCTGTACTAACTTTAATATTGTTGTTCGTGTTGGAATCGGCCTGCCAGGAAATACGATGATGCATTGAATAACTGCACTATTTAGTGAAATCTCTCCCTCGACTGCAGAACAAAACTGTCCCAATATGTCGAAATTACGTTCTCAATTGACTGGAAGAGAGAATTGCGCCATCGTGCTATTGGAGGGGGCTAGATCCGCTGGTAGGTTGATCTAGGCTGCGGGAGTTTTAAACTGCTTGCACTGTGTATATTTCCGGATGTTCTGTCTAGTACTTCTTTGGTCTAATTAATTATTTAAGTTTAGAGGATTTATTTGTTTGGGCCTGCTCTTTTAAGATTTCAATATGTTTGGGTACACTGCAAGTACTTTTAAACTTATGATACTTTCTTATTATCTTTATTTTCTATTTCGTCTTAATATAAAAAGCAAGAAAAACATACGTGTTTTATGTATATGTTACAAATGCATAAAGGTTTGTAAAAGTAATAGTTATCCGTTTGATGTTGATGTATTTTAGATACGGAGCTTTTGTGAAATATAACAATAAATCTATCAGGCAAAACATTGTAAAACGAAAGAAAAATAAAGAAAGAAAATAAAATAAGGGCTCCCTTTAAGAGATCTCTCTGATTCATTTATGAAGCACTTGAGAGTAAACGTCTTTCATCAAATTGTAAACTCTCCATAATATTAAATGGATTTCTCCATCCATCAAGCTCTTTTATTTAAAAAGCACGCTAGAGGATTTATATCTGGAGAGTATTGTGGCCTTCATATTTTTTTTAAAATTTGTTTGCAACATTTTTTTATTTTCCTTCGATTCCCTCAAAAAGAAAATTGCTATATGAAATAATAACATAAAATAAACATAATATCCATTGAAACTGTCCAAATAATATAGTAAGAGCTATAATTTACAGAACACAAAAACCAAAAGAAGAAAAATGCTTTGTTTATCCTAAGGTTACATCTTAGCTTTCATTTTAATGCCAAATGGCAACCTTATTCTTTAATATAAAGCATTTATCGTACAAACTATAGGGCGTTTCACTTTCTCTTGGCTCCCGATTCTTCCTTATAGCTTTTAAACTAATGGAATATTTCAAGGAATTTGAAACTGACATAGTATAGCAACTAAGAAGTATGGTTACGGAAGGATATGCTGCTTTCTAGTTCGTGTGTCGCGCCCGTAGAAGTCGATTTTCTCAATATATATGATGTGTTTATGTTATGAGCAATACAGTACGTATAGTATGATATGAACCGGCATACTATTGGTCCCATCTTCTTCCATATAGCAGTGGGGGTTTGTGAAACGTAGCATCATTCCAGTTGTTTTCCTTATTTGAAGACCGTGTCAATTCTAAAATATTTTGGTTCCTAAGGTTTGCACCAAATTTATTTCCATGAGGCATCCTGAAAAGGAACATACATCTTAAATCTCGAAGAACTGCAAGAAAATATTCAATTTCAATCAATGCTTTTTACGAGATCATAATACTTCTCACACGGCAAGATATGAGCATATCAAATGTCATTGAATTAAGTCCATTAGTTTAATAGTTGTAAAGAAACCGAGAGCGAGTGAAACATCCCGAACATATATTTTACTTTAAGAAGTATAAAATTGCAATAAGTATTTCTTTAAGCTTTTATACTTAATATGCAGCAGAGAGGAGAAAGAGAGAGGGAAGCAGTCTGTCTGTACGTACACGCTTTCTGCTTTAGCAATATGAACGATATCTCCTTATCGTCCATAATTCTCAATAAATTACTGGTATCCGCAATTATGCCCCTTTACTACAAGTTTCCTTACTGTTGTGGACTTGCGGGGCAACCTGTAATATTCCTAGTTTCAACCGAGGCGTATTCCTTTCTGCAGGAAAACCAGAACGCACATGACAAACACATAGAAGGAGCAACTTGTAAACATGTAACTTGGCGTTCCAACAACCGCTCTCTAAAGGAAATAGAATAAATAATATTAGTTTAGCTGGGAGTGGGTGCACACAGAGGAGGATAAATAATGCATATACAATTCCTATGAGGAGTTCTTTTGGGAGTATATTCTTCAGCGTCATCGACGTGGAAATATTAAAATGTCCTAGAGGAAGATGAAAATAAAGGGAAATAAAACTAGCTAGAGCTTATTTCCGCAAAGCAAATCGCATTTTTTCCCTTCTGATTAAGGATAGAGCAGCGTACATCATGCGCGTCGAACCATTGTTTGGTATTAGAACTAATATGGCTTTAGGGTCATAATTCAAACAACTCTGATGTATGCAGCCTTATTAGCATAATTCGTAGAAAACAATATACAAACGACTGTGCAAACAAAGGGAAAATAGCTAAAACCAGTGTAAAATAATAGTAATGCTCTCTTTGAATCTACAAGCCCTCCGAATTATTACCTTTCGGAAATGAAATAAGAGAATATAGTGCATACTGTTTATACAAATAGCTGGATTTTTCCTGCTCTGGTTGGGCTTATTAGGGGTGTATATAAATAAAGCTCTAGGAAATCTAATAACTACGAAAGTTTCTCATTTTAATAATTAAAAATAAATTTATTCCGTTTTCATATTCCGAAAAAAATCAGACATCTATTTTCACTGTGATGGAGAACTTATAGATTTCTTATCTCTTTGGGAACCTCCCCATATCTTTATTAGAGGATTTAATAAAGGATAGCACGGGTTGTGTCGTATAGAAAAAAAAAACTAACTAACTGTAAGGTTCTACAGAGCATGTCTTCGTTTTGATCCAGATTAGTTGAACTCTCAAAGCAGAACTTTGATTTTACTTAGGACAGGGTACTCCACTTCAAAGAGCACTGTGCAAAATCTCGTTCAAATCGATAAATTTAGGATCGCATAAGGAACATGCAACATGCGTATTATTTTTTTCGATTTGTTCTTGCATAACTTTGATCAATAACAGCATGCACATAATACTAGTTATATTTCATAATGAAGCTGTTGGAAGTGCTATGCACAATCACTCACATTTTTTCATTTTTTTTTTTTTTTTTGTTTTTTTTGAATTTACATTCATTCGCAACAAAAATACTTCGCAACAGTTTCAATTGTTAGGCCTGATATATTCAAGTTGTTCTACCTTAGTAGAGGGGTTATTTCTGTAGACTTTATATTTCTCTACTCTAAGGCAACATTTTAATGCAATACACTACAATAAATTACCTCTCTATTTTGTAAATTGGCATGTAAACAGCATAGGTGACCTTGTTCAGCGCGCACCGCGCTCAGCTGCGTACAGCCAAAAATAACTATCAGTACGTACATATATACAGATATTGTGCTTTATATATTTATTAACTTAGTAAATAATTAGTAAAATTAGTTATTTACTATTTAAACTCTGCTAATTAATTCGTCCGCCACATTATTTTGCGTGTATGGGCTACACACCACAGCAATTTAGCCCAGTCATGGCATTAAGTCATTTGACTTCTTATGTAATACATAACATGTAAAGCCTGCTTCTTTAAAAGAAAACTATTTTCTGTTCTCTGGGTGGATCTGGACGTGTTTATATTTACAAGAATGCAAGGGAAGAAAACGAAAAGACGAAACAAAATATTTTCAGTTCACCTTGGTGATATTGTCATGACTCCCTGGCAGAACCACCCTAACTAATTACCATTTTATACATTCACAATCATAGGGTCAAATATGGAACATAGCTCACGATCTTATCTAACAACGTCCTGCCTATTCCTAAAGTGAATTATATAAAAACAGGAAAATAAGAGACGAAGGTGTACACTGAAAACACTTTTACTATTAAATTCACTTACGGCAGTTTATTAACATATAGGAATAACAATTACTTTCAAGACAGGCGTCGATCAAGATGGCCATACCGAAACAGTTGGCAACACTTTACAGGAGCAGCTGGTGCAACGTCCGCTCTCCTCAAGATGTAGCTCATCACTTTTCTGGAAACCGTTGGGAAACCACCAATCGTGGCCGCATGCGC
Organism: Metallyticus violacea; assembly: GCA_030762175.1. NCBI lineage: Eukaryota > Metazoa > Arthropoda > Insecta > Mantodea > Metallyticidae > Metallyticus > Metallyticus violacea. Next base: position 38,573,327 of record CM060834.1, on the reverse strand, counting down.
AGATTTACGTTTCCTCAATAATGATTCCAACCACTATTTTTAAAATGTTTAACAGATTTAGTATTACAATGTACGTAATCATTTCTCATACTGTCATCCCTTCCTCCATCTATGTCATAATGTGAGCTAAGTTGTTGGAACTTTAATTAGTTTACTGCAGCAAAGACAAAAAACGAAAAGTATGTATAAATGTGGTTAATATCTCTAAACGCAACACAATTATTCCAGAATTTTGGAAGTTCCTTAAAGACTGATTGCCTCTTCGCCAGTCTTAATTAATTAAGTGGACAGAGCTTGCCTTGACAACTCCCTTTCAAAATGAAACTAGTTATACAATTTGTTTGTGTTACTATATTGAGTAACTCTAAACCAACACTGTTCTGATGCAAATGATTTGATTGATCAGATGTGGAGCCGTCCGCAGCTTCACCTTTAAGCAGATAACTGCGGTTGGAACCGTAGTTTCAAATGAATAATCGAACCAGAATTGTGAGAAGAGGCGCTCCATTTAAAAGCTAATGGTTTGACCTGTCGCAATTTGTTTTCTTCCCGCCAGCCCAATAGAATGACTCCACCACGCAAACGAATCTCAGCATTTAGAATCATTCGCGGCCTCATTTTTCGGTATACCAATGCGACCAGAAACGACGACAGCTGCGTATAGCGCTTGTAGTAATACATTCAGTAAATATTTTTTCAAAAATGATACTTCATTTCACTTTTTGAGAAAATGCTCGCTCATAATTAAAAGGCATTTTTAATTTTTTTTTTTCAAAACAGTGCATTATTAATATTTACCGGAGTGCTGCCGTTATAAACATTTATTTTAAATTCTATCCTATTCTTTATTTTCACGCTAATTAAATATTTGCCTAACTTAACACTCTGCTTTTTATTGCAACAAAATCAAATGTTGGTTTATACAATTAGCCATTGCATTACGAAGATAGTTTTATTGCTACAAACATCATAATATAAATCTGACGAGTTAAACTGGAAAACAGCAATGCATTGATGAATATTGACAAAAACTATAAATAACAGTTGAAAATGTAAAAAAGTTCGTTATGCAGAAGCTGTGGAAACTAAGCGAATTCCTCACCTAATAGAGTAACTAAAAATGATATAAAATCCAAATTATGACATTATTAATTACTAAAATTAAATACTTAATGGTAGTACTATGTGATATTAGGGGAACAAAATTGCTGTTCTTGCAATCTATAAGTATCACAAAAGAGAAACCATATTTTAGGATTATTATTATTATCATCATCATCATTATTATTGAGATTAAACCATAACAATTAATGGATATGCTATTAATTAAATGAAATCTATAACCACTGATAGGCTAAAATATTGTCTGGTATTTTTTAACATTTTTAAATATAACCATGTGTATTAAGTGAGTTCTTGATGTTATCTTTACAAAGAGGAATGAAACAGAAAGTTTCGAGTTACATTGGGTATTTAAGAAGCTCTTCATATGTTTAAATAAAACAAAAGCATGTTATTATTTAAAAGCAATTAGAGTGTACTAAGCAAACATATACAATAAGCAATAAAGAATAAAATGTGTAATCCAACCTGAAATTTAATTTAAATATTATTGTAATAATACAAATGGAATGCAAACGCTTTCGGTCATTACAGAGCGTTCTTAGGTATAGATACCATTCCCACACACATATTAGATTATTATTTCATAATTGTATTCTTCACGATAACGCTTTTGTTAAACATAAAACATATGCATTGTTATAAATACAGTTCATATGCTGAATTAATTTTTCCTTTTATTTTGAAATAATTGAGAGAAAATTTTTAATTTTCTGGAGCACTTTAAACATTTTAGTTTTCAGATATACCCCTACTTTTAATGGTGCGATTTCCCAAATATTTTTAAACCATATTTCTTATTTGATTTAAATTATATATATACCCAATTTTGTAATGAAAAAAACAAAAAATGGCGCCATTAGAGCTATTTTTATATTTTGGGTTTCAGATAAACCCCCACCTCTTGTAATTTCGCTAATTTTCAGAAACTATTTTCTTATATATATATATATATATATATATATATATATGTGTGTGTGTGTGTGTGTATATATTACATTTTTCTAGCACTAGCACCTAAAGTGATCAATATTTCGTCATTCTTGGCAACTTAACCAAGGATTTTATTTTTAATTCAATTATATAAATAGATTTTGAATTAAAGAGAATCAAAGAAGTCTTTCTAAAGACGAAACGATGCGTGTGAATGACAATTTTCTAAAAATATGTCAGAAATATGTGAGTGTAGGAGTATAACATTTTCAACATCTTTTATTATAAGGTAAGTGCTTATTTTTATAGTAGTTGTAGTTGTAATTGCGAGAACTTGAATCAGTTGTGAGGATATTAAATATAATCCGGGAGTTGCCGCTTTGACTGCCGAACCGCCAGTTGCCGTCATCCAGTGTCAATATTGTCTCAACTTTTAAAACAATGCTCTTAGAGACTTATTCTACAATGATAGAACAATATTGCATATTTACATTAAAGAGGCTATTTCTTATAGAAAAGCATATTAAATATCAATTAAATAGAAAATTTATATACATTATAACTCTTTACAACAGTTCTATGTAACAACAGTGTGGCATGTATCCAGGAGACAGCCAAGTTCTTGCCATAGATGGTGCAACAAGTTCAAATATATTTATTTTTTTATTTTTTAAGGGGAAAGTGTTCCAGGCTAAAGTTTTTGGTAACCCGCCGGCATTTGTCATTTATTTAAACTGAGGAAAACCTAGAAAAAACCTGGGTCAGGGAGGACAGTTCTGGTGGGAATTCTCGTAATAGCAATATGTCATTATAGATCTAATTTTTTGAGGCAAAACAGAATTCTTGAATACGTTTTCATATAATATATAATTTCTTTATTATAAATACACAAAGTTGTTCCATTAATTTGTAACAGTCCTGTATAATATTTGATATCCAAGTACGTTTGAACTTATTGTTCAAAATTATATTTTTTCCATAAAACTAGGTACAGATACAATATAAGTAAAGTATAAAATGTAACCTGTTTGAAATGCATGATCAAGTTTTAACTCATTTCTCGTTTACGACAAAACATTTAATGAATGAGTGGTAAATAAAGATTTTTACAGAGAACTTAAGTGTATTTTGGTGGTAATTTCAAAATTTGTAAATCCACAATAATTTTCTGTAAACGTGTGAATTATTGTGGGTATTGTTATCTTTTACTTCTTAATATATTGTGTATTTTAAAATAAACATCTTCACATGCTGATCTTTAATGTTCTTTCTTTCTTTATTTGCATATTTTCTTGTTATTCTTACATAGCCTTGATTAAGCTGTTTACGTTTTAATGTTTATTTCTCTAATGTAAATATAAAATAAACTTCTTCGTGACATTAGAGAAACTGAGGAGAATTATGATCAAAGACAATAAATTATTTAAATACCTCAAAGGAACTAACCTACCCCAAATTAAAGCAGTTAATATATTTTTCTCAGTATTTTCTAATATATATCAACATTGCTGCGATTAAAGACCCACAGAATTTTGGAATGGAGATTGAAGATACTAGCAAACATTTCCAACTGTAAAATGATAAAGAAATAACACACACACAGAGAGAGAGAGAGAGAGAGAGAGAGAGAGAGAGAGAGAGAGAGAGAGAGAGTATCACTTAAGTATGAGAACACGAATAACTGTTTATAAATGTCTAATTATACATAAGAAAAAACACTCCATAGATGACAGTACTTGATAAGGTCAAAGCAAGTATAATTACGGCGGAAAGCGATCCTCTATTTAACCCAAGAAGAATAGAAGGAATTAGATAGCATCGACTTAAACAAATTCTCTGACTTATGAGTTGTTATAAAAATACAGTGAGGTTATTTTAGTTACTGGCCGGCAGAGAGCGGCTGGCGTAATAGGAGAAGAGCCCCGGTATCTTTTAGACTGTGCGGGAATATAAAAACTGCTTGCAGGAAACCATGTTATATTTTAGCTACATTTTATAAAGGTCTTTTAGGTACTATAAACAATATTAAGTGTCACTTACTTTAGAAATTTGCCTTCAAGCGAACATAAAAATCTCATTTCTTCCGACAAAAATAGTTGTTTCCTTTTAGCAAATGCGGTTCATAACAGCGATAGAGAGTGGGGCCTTTGGAAGGATTATTACAGTAAAGTGCATGGAATATGATTAAACTTGTAACGTTGAAGTTTTAACTATGTTATAACAGTATGCAGAAGTTTCCATAACGCCAACAAGTTTGATATCTATAGATAATTCTGAGAACGAATCTACGATAGACCTGCCCAAGGCAGCAATCAGCTCTTGTGACATGGCATCACCTTCAGGACAGGGCAGAGTGCGTACGGTGGATGTTATGAGGTCAAGTTGAGATTGTAGATATATAACGGACTCAAAGGAAATGTAATGTAAATGGATAATGGCTCAGAAGACAATATCGTGGATACCAGTATGAGAACACACTTTCTGTAGATAATGCATGTTTTTTTCTCCTCAAGTGAGTGAAATAACATTATCCTTATCTTTTTCTTATGGACTAAATGCAGTTATTTGCTCAAAATGTGAGCTTTATTTCTGTCTGGGTTTGATCATGCCTCTTCTGATAAAAGTTGACATTCATGTGTTTGTTTTAGTAAACTAAATGGAGCCTTCTCATTGGTTGTACCAATTTTTAGTACAACATCAAGTAGTTTTAGTACTTATTAAAAACAAAATTAAATATTAATGATCTCTATAAGCGTAATTAGGTACTTTATGCCAAAACGTATACCTTCTAACAAAACCAAAAGTTCCTGATACTTATTTTTTAATTGCTTCTTTCTAATTTGGAATACCTGGGAACAAACACTACATATGCATATGCTTTAAACTGACAGCGCATTGATATTCACCTGTTAGGGAACCGAACTGTAACGCAGTTCTTTTGGATTGTTGCATAATTAAGAGAAAAATGAGTATAAACAAACACACTATACAGGGTGTAACAATAAGGTACAGCCAAATTTTCAGGATACATTCCTCACACATAGAAGAAGGAAATATGTTAGAACTCATTTTCTACAGCTCTTCAAAATACATAAATAACACAGGAAAAGAACGTACCAGCAGACCATGAAACTCTTTCTTACATAAAATTCTTAGTGGTGTGGACGAGATTTTGTTACACATTGTACATTTAATAACAAATCACAAGGAAAAAACTACTTGCTTCGACATATTTCTTAAGTGTAAGGAAGAAAAATTTCAAAACGTTTATGTCATTTTAATCGCTAAAAAAATAAGATAAGTCTAGGAATTTCGAAATTTTAAATAACGATGACACTTTTGCATCATGACATTATGATTATAGACACCCTTCTGATAAGGGCGTTTCTAGTCATACTTCTTCACCTTTTTCATCATGGTTTGGACTTTTCAACCCGTTGCTGCCAATCTCTTCATTAGTCTTACGGGATTTCACCTTCCTTTTGGTTGGTACTGCAGTGCTATTTTAGGGATTGTTGTGTCTGCCATCTTATCTTGATGATGTTTCCAGCTTTCCCTGCACCTATTGGTTATTCTCTTTATTTCGTCATCTTTTAATACTTTTCTGATCTCCAAATTGTGTTTTTATTTAGTTTAGTGTATCCAGCTATTGATCATAAAATTATTTCCTTTGACGTATTATAATTCTTTTTTTTTTTTTTTAATTTTTGGTCACTGTTTTCCATACTTTAGAGTTTATATTGTCATTGCTTTGTGCTATTTTTACTATGTGATCTTTGAGGACTTTATTGTTCTTGTGATATAACTAAATTTATTTTATAATTTATATCTGTTTCACTCTTATATGAGACATTATAATCTAAACTTACTACTGTGATATTTATTGAATTATTATAAGTATTTTTTGATTTAATAACATTTATTGCTCTAAAAGACATAGTTTACATTTCATTAGCAGATATTTATATTCCAACCATTCTAAAAATATTATTTAAACCCAATATCATTTTGTGTAAATTACATTTATTGGTAGTAAATAAAATTTGCCTATCTACAAAGAACATATTTTTTAATTTTCTTTATGCCATGATAGTACCATTTTAAACTTTTTATACAAATAATTGATATGATACTAATGAAAGTTTCTACTTAGAGTAACTGAGTCAAATTAAATAACTGTTTTTCAAAATAATGGGGAAATATTAGCTTAGGTGATAATAAGCAGAGCCCAAGGTTAAAATATCAGGCAAAAAGACACTCAAATGCTGAAAATAGGCAGCAATATAATTAAAACATGCATTTACTAAATGTGAAAATAGAGTGTAATATCACTCATTATTAATACAAATTGGTATTTACTATAATAATTTATTTATCACATTATTAAAGTACTTAAGTACTTTTCTTGGTTACAAGCAACAACAAGATGCTTTTTTCAAGGTATCAACCGTCATAGTCGGCCACTTGTCAAAGAGAACATTTTTCACCATGGAAAAAAAAAAAACCGCCAGGTGTGACCGAGGTCGTTAGGCGCGGACTCGTAAGCGGAAGCTGTGGGGTTAGAATCCTGCAAGGACCGTGCTCCCTGACTGAGGGTTTTTCCAGGTTTTCCTCAGTCCTCGTAAATGGCAAATGTCGGTGAGGTACCCTAAACTTGGCCCGGAACGTTTCCTTCCTTAAAACATCCTTTCCTAATATTCATTTCATCTCATGTATCACGTGTTCACCGCCTGTGATGCCTCAGTGGTAAAAACAGGCGTTAAATACAATTAAAAATCACGAAAAAAGATTCTGGCCCATTAAAGTGATTGCAGCATATTTACAACATTGTAGGGACGTTTTATTGCACAGCTGTCGCTCTCATCTTTCTCTCCTGCAATTGTTTGTTACATTTATGCAGCTGAGAAGTTACCCGCACCACAATTTTCGTAGAACTGTCTCGTGCAGATCAATACAAGGTCATTTGCCAGTACTATAATTTCTTCATCCTCTGTATTTCCTGGTATTGTAGTCCGAGGTAAGCGTGCGTTCATTTTACTAATGAAGACTCTGATATTTAAAGAGCTAAAGTGAATCGACTAAGGAGAAACTTTTTGACTGGTTGAAAATAAATAAATGTTTAACAAGATTCTCAATAGATATTTTTGTGAAGTGAACATGATATTAATTTTTATAATTTTTTTTCATTGCGATATACTGAAATTCGTTTCATGCTTTTTAAAATGCATAAATACCCGTAAATAATGCATAGTGAACCAAAAGAGGAAAAAAAAGTTTTAAACCTTAAAATAGGCAACAGAATCCAAAATACGTAAAAATAAAGGGAAAACAAAAACTGGTCCTACCTACCCCAAATGTAAGGAATCATGTTCATTTTTAACTTACTCTTAAATATGTATACTCAGATAGAAAAGGCATTTTGCTTAACTTCGAGAATATAGGGCTAAGATAGCAAAGAGAACAGAAAGTTTATAATAAATAAAGAACTTCGGTAAAATGTACGAATTCTACTAGAAATTTAGTAAGGTACAATAAGCCCAGATTAATTCAGACAGGGTAACACACAAAAGAATAAAGAAAGATATCACACTAGACAGGAAAGTATTTCATTCTCAGTACCTTTGTAGACGTCTGGTACAAAACGCAGGTAGCAACATTACCATATCCTAGGATAAAAACAAGACAACAATAACGATACGTATATATGAAAATAAAAGACCGTCGCCAAAACGTAACTTGCTCATTTCTTTATATTACGCTTTCACCCACACGGGAAACGGTCCTCTTTTCCTCCAATTTCGCTGCCGCAGCGAATTCTACTACCAGTATGCCTTCCTCCAGAAGATTCCAGTCCTTTTAGAGCCTGAAGGAAAATACCTTCATTTCCTACGCATTCAGTCGCTTCACGAAAGAGGGAAAAAGAAACAATTTAAACGATCCATATTGTGGTGCTATCTGGAATCCGGCTCGCGCATCTCAGCCCTGCATACCTACATTGTATTCTATCGCTTTGTGAACAGCACAGCCAGCAATCGCTTCTCCTTTTGTCGGCGTCTTTAACTTTGAATATATTTAGTGAACAGCATACAAATAGTATCTAGTTAAACATATGTATTTACCTTATAAACTTCTTTACACAAATATGTGCAAAGAACTATACTTAATTCTGTATTGATGGATTTTAATGCGATACATTAAAGCTAGAAGGCTGCAAAAGTCTCTAAATTTAAGATCTATGAGCCTAATAACCATTTGTGTTCTAAAACAACCATTCAAATAAGATGGATGTTCCTAACGTATGTGCAAAACGTGCTTGGGACACCATATGGAATGTCCCAGGTTCAAATAACTTGGAGCCGGCCGTTCTAACCTTCTTTGTAATAATGAATGGATAGTATTTAACGCCCGTTTTTGCTACAGAAGCGCCATGGACACTGATGATATATGAGATGTAATGATATAGTGGGAAAGAATTTTTCTTTTTAAGCAAGGAATCGTTCCGGGCCTAAGTTTAGGGTACCTCCCCGGCATTTGCCATTTATGAGGACTGAGGAAAACCTGAAAAAAACCTCAGTCAGGGAGGACGGTCCTGGCGGGATTCGAACCCCTGACCTCCCACTCACCAGTTCGCGCCTTAACGACCTCGGCCACCGTGGCGGTTAATCTTCTTCGTGATTTACCGTTTAGGTGAATGCGGGGATGGATCCGTTGGTTCTAATTGCAGAGTAGGGGCGATCTAGTGCTGTTACGGCTTTGAAATCTAATACAGAGAGAATTTGAAAGACTACTTAATAATATATACTTATTAGCGTGTATAACTTTATTATTATGTAATGTAATAAAATATATTATATTATAATATTTATATGTTTTAATACAAATAAATATATTTAATTAAGTACTTATCATTTTCATCTCAATCTGAAGCCCGGGGAGCAAACATAGTTACTTACTTTAAGGACTTGTATGTTGACAAGCCAAGCTTTTTAGAACAATGTAGGAAAGGCACGGCCCTACCTAGCGCTAAAAGATGGGAGGATAGCCAAGGTTCCTATCGGAGGAGAGCAGCTAAGCTACGAATTATACTACCACACATTTCAGAAACAGTATTCCGCTAAGCAAATGGGTGGGGAACTTTTTGTTACACTCTGTACAACAACACCGAGGCTACATGAAGTTGAATAGAGATCGAGTAAATTCTGCTTTAGTGAACAGCAGCACTATGGAGGATGGATGCTGAACAGGTGTGCTTCTATGAAACTATTCGCTGTCACAGACGAAACACATATCATCTGGTGCAGTTCTCAGCGATGTTCTAGCTGATTGACTTACAGGCCATCTTGGTGCGTTTACTGAGATAGTTTTGGTAAACTGTGTGTTCTGTTCTTCATTCTCAATGTACATCATGTAAATCTAACAAACTGCTGATCACCCTTTTTTATTTCGTAACTTAAAATATGAAGGTGTATAGAAATAATCCACATTTTATTCATAAGCACAAACATTTGTAAAATCGTTTGGATTCTTCTTAAACATTTCCAAACAATCGGCCGATGTTTGCATGCGATTTTGCCTTTACTCCGGATGCGGAACCCATCTTGTGCAGTTATTTTATGTGTAATTCATTATTCAAAATTATATAAACCCGCTCAGTTGAGATACCAGTCGCCTCTGCTAACTGCGCCACTTTCACTAGTTTGTCAACCAAAATAATATACGACGATTTCTGACTCCATAGGTGATTTTGAAGCTCCAGGATGTGGTGGGTCTTTGATGCTTGTTCTGCCACTCTTGAACTCCTTTACCCAAAGTACAACTGTTTCATAGATAGGTCATGCATTATCCAAAGAAGGTAAACTTCTCTCAGGATTTCATTATATATATTTGCTGTATTCCCTTCCAAAAAAAAAAAAAAAAAAAAAAAAAAAAGGAATCGAATGACGCCCCATGAATTTCTATCCATTTTTCACTGTCACTCAAAACGTTTATGTTTATGCCATACAATGAATAACTTGTGATCATAAAATATTGATACATAGCAAGCAAACTTTATGACCACATATATAGATGCTCTTGTTGACCACTGTATATACACATTAGTAATATTGAAACATATACAATTGTATGTGAACCAGCGCTTAATATTCCTAATAACACAATTCATTAAAATGTTAATGTTTGAATAAAGTTCACGAAATAAATATAGTAAACCACTGACAACAGTGATTATTAAAAAACAATGCAGCTGGTGCCTTTAGAGCCAGTTCAATGCTTCTACCCTGCCTCTATATCTCTCTCCGCCGTAAAGAATATCATTACTCAGGTGTCCCTAGGATATTCCACAATTTACCAAATGAACAAAATTTGTTAATATGGCAGATTTTGGAGTATTAAATTGAGAGGTAGTTTAGTATACTTATATTTTGGTTTAATTTTATTAATTTTGGAGTTATTTTTATTATTTTAGTACATTATATTACACTAGTTATTAGGAAAGTCCGTAAAATAATGAACTAAGAGATTATTTTATTGTATAGTTTATAATAACAAATAGAAATTATATATACACGCCCTAGTTTAGGAAACAAGGTACCAGGGTGACGCATAGTTTTGTTTATTTATTTATCTGTCCCTAGGTTAAGATGACAGAGCTTCATACCATAAAAAGCTTGTTGATTTGGTTTATTTACGGACACTCTTTAACATCTCAGGTCATCAGTATCCCATTCAATTCAGGACGTGAAACGGCCGACAAATTTTGCTCAGAGGCATCTTCTTTCAGACTTGAGGTTCTTTATCATACCGTAAATGTACGACACAGGACCACGACTTTACTTCCCTTCCGAACGAAGTCATACTTAGGATTTTTACGCCCGAAAAAATCCATCGATCCCGGCCGGGTTTGAACCCGCAATTTGGGTTTAGAAAGCAAGTATGGTAACCACTACACCCCCAGGACAGATATAAAAAGCTTGGAACCTGTATTTAGATAATTTCGAGAATTTTTCTTCATAATATTTGCTTTAAAATATTCATTATATTATTAAGTTAATATCTATAATTCCACATTCTAAATAATATCCTCTTTTCCATATAAATATTACATTTCTACATAGTACAACAAAATGTATTGTTGAAGACAGAGCAGATTTACTCATTTTATGATTAAATAGGCACATTACGCATATACCCGTATTTCATGGTTATTTTAGAACATACACGGATGCACTGTATATCAACACAAGTCGTGCAACAAGTATAAATAACCACGTCACATGTGAACATTTGTATGCAAATTTCCGGGACGAATAAACAAAAAGCACTCGCAAGTCACGAATATGTGTTACTGTCAAACTAGGTCGTGGCAAAAAAATTGCTCTTGGCCATCTTGCGACACACGAGAAACATGCTAAAATCGGCACTATGTGTAAGTTATACCTGAAATTTTTAGCACGTAGTAGAACAAATTAAAAGATATTTGATCCACCTTTTTTCGTGCTATTCATTTGCTATAGTAGATGTTAAAATATTCTTATTGCTTAATTATTTAAAAAAAAAACTCGAAACCCCATCTATGAGGAAAGCAAACCCACAAAACAACATTCCCCATATCTTTGAGCACGAATCTTATATTCATAAGTGATAAGCAAAATAAGTAATTAAATTTGCATACATTAGACCAGTTTTAAATTTATGAAAGGCTAAATACGAAGAAAAATGGAATATTTAATTTGGGTTAGTAATTATACAGAGGAGAAGGATTTGAGATACATTTGTGCATCACTACATTTTAAATATCTCACAAATAATACATGTTTTCTATTAACTTTTAATCAACCTGTAAAAATGTGTGGTCATTACTGTATGTTAATTTGAAAATTTGTGTCTCTCCTGTAAAGCTTCTCATCCTGCGGTTTGGTAACTAGGCAGGCCAGCAGTTTACTGTCGATGGGAAAGCAGATACTATCAAATAATCCACCGCAATCACTAGAACGTACTATAAGGAAGTTTACCTTTATCACTGGGTACAAATTTCACTAGAGCTATTCCAAGTTTTTATCTTTCTTTTGTATACAAAAATATCTACAAAAAGTAAAATATAATTCAAGGCAAAATTATTTATCATTTCACATTAACGTAAAATTATTCGCAATTATTATGTTCAATAAAGCAGATTCCTATAGTAATTTGTGTTTTATATTATATATACATAATTATACTTTCTACATTAATCAATATCACATAATTAGTATTACGTCTCTCGTGCTAGAAAACAAAACAAAAAGGGTACATTTTTATGGGCTAGTATTAATTCCGGACCTTCTCCATTAAAGTGCAGCGCGTGCACAGTGCAACACGAGTCAAAACAGCAGAGAGGCACGTAGCATTCCATTCTGCAAAATATACGAAGCAGGCGACAGTGTTTAAGGGATAGTCCGTAAAACACCAGGACTGCATAACTTCCCAATCCGCACGATGAGAAGACTCCGTGCGTGCGTGCGTGCGTGCGCGTGTGTGTATGACTTACTTGTCTTCTTGCCATAGAACTCAACGAGTTTGAAATATAGCGATTTCACGTGTGACTTTATCTTAAGTGTTTTATCCTTTTAAAGCGTCTATAGTTACGGTTAATTTATATTTATATATTCATTATATATAATGAAAAAAGCAACAATTTGAACAAATGTAACTAAAGTAACAAAGGTAAAGAAGCAGAAAAAGAATATAACACTTAAATATTCATAGATTATTGCTCACTACATTTCGAATGTTCTTCAAAGGTGTTTTACTCAGTATATATATTGATGGTCCAGATGGTCTAGTGATAACCATACGTGCATCATAGATCCAAAGTCGTGGGTTCAAACCCGGCTAGGTTCGATGGAATTTTAGGCCATAAAAGTTATAATATGGCTTTTTTTCAGCAGGGAATTAAACCACGGATCCCGTGTTGTAGATTTACAGCACATAAAATAATCTCAAGCCTGAAAGAAGAGGCCCTCTGGGGTAATTTATCGCCCTGCATTCTCTGGACTGAATGGATGATATTGACCGGAGATGCTAAATGCCGTTTTTAAACACAACTATTGAATAAATAAATTCATATCCGCGAACGCTCTAAAAACAAAATTTGTGCACTAATTATTCCACATCCCAAATTTATCCAAAGAGTTAAAGATTATTTCAATTATTAACTGTATTTCTAAGAATGTAGTATATGTGTTATCTTGTACGCTTTGCAAAGCATTTTATATTGCTTTAACTTCTACAGTTGTCTCCATCCTTATGAACAATCATAGCCGTTCTGTTAAAACCAAGTCTCTCTGCCAATAGCGCAACATGTCCTGTACTAGTACAAGAACTTTGATAAAATCTTTAAGTCAACATTTACCGATGCATTACCGATTCATGTTCCTGAAAGTTACCTCAGAGATACAGAGATGGAATGAAAATTTTGCATAAAGCACATTCACCGCCAAGTTTAAATCTTATATATTAATAATATGATATTATTGTTTATTTTGTCAGTTATCAGTACACTAATCTTATTAATTTTCCTCTTCAAATCTTTGCCTCTTGGGTTGCCAAATTTCTAAATTTCTTTAAACACATTGCGTTACCTTTGATATTCAATGTTTACTTTTAATGCTTTCACTTGTCTTCTGTCTTTGAAGAACACAAGTGGTTCAAAATGTTGCTTTTTCAGAGTTGTATTCATTACTGCTTCAAAGGTTCGTGTTATTTTAAGTATAATATATGAAATATCACAGTTATGGAAAATTATCTACTTTGTAAATATGTACGTCCATAGACAAAAAAAGAAAATGAAATACGGTTTGGGAAGCATTCGTTGACGCTGTACTTACAATACTACTTCCAGTTCATTTTCTAAGCTATGACATAAACAGAAAATGCATTTTTTTTCGAAATGTGCGCGTTGATGGTTGTGCTAACAAATCACGTATCTATTAATAAGAGTAACTACGTTTAAATACTAATTGTGCTTGAATTTTTTATTTGTTAGTTTTGTATACGACAAAAATATATATTTTAATGAACAATATAAAATGAATTAAAGTAATATTCTAAAGCAAAAACTAAAACTAAAACATAAAACTGCCTTTATTTAATTTAAAATGACCAATTTTTCTGCTTATATTGAAGAAATACAACTTACTTTTTTATCCGAGCATAAATGCATTAAAATTCAAATAAAATTTGCAATTGGAAGTTATATTATCAGGTATACTCTAAACATCATTGAAAAAAAATCAGACATAAGTAGGATTCGAACTTCATTACTAGACACCTGCCTTTAAACGTTCGAGTATCAGCGTACATTTGCCAGGAGGACTCGATGTAACTGGTGATAACAGAATGAAGATATAGTTTGTGGAGGGATATGAGCAGATATGTGTTTTAAATCGAGAACTGAGCTGATAACGTAGACAAATCGCTTCGAGGGTCTACTCAAAGGTTTGAGTATAACCACAGCACTCCTGGGAACCTAAATACCTGTAATATAATTTCACTAATAAAAGTCAGGATATTTAGATTAAAAAACAAAGCTATGCAAATAATTATAAAGGGAGATTTTCTTCCAAATTTAATTAATACAAATATCCAATTATTAAATAAACAATAGAAACATACGCCATAACATTTACTTTAATCACTAAGTGTACCTTTAGAGCATAAATGATGTGCTCAGAAACGTATTAATATCCTCTTTTACTAGTAAATGACTTCAAAAAATTTAACATTTTTTATTAAAAGTTAAGACATTTTATCAACAAATTTAACATTGCATCTTAAACAGTACAAACCTAAAATATTAACACATGCTGAATACTGTGTCACTTTGAAGAATCAACGTGTCAAATAATGAATTACACAGAAACGACATAAATTAGCTCCAGAAATTTACATAACAAATTTCACAGACAGTTTGCCAATTGGGCGACCGTCTTTGAAATCAATTTTCCAACACCGCTGAGCCCAAATTCCAAGAAAGGAGTCATCAGGTCAAACGCCAGAGAAAAGAAGAATAAGAAGAAAGAGGAAGCGGAAGAATATGCAATGAAACCGTTAAACTTTAAAACGGAGAAGCTTCGATCGGTGATAAGAGAAGTAGGTAAGGCAAGGATACACTGCTACAATGTGAATTAAATGATTAATGATAAATAATGTGATATCAAGTTTTATTGTAACTCTGCCACAATAAATTGAATTCTACTAAGTATGCGAATTAATATTTTCACCTCAAATAGCCGAATTCGGTCAATTAAAATAGCAGAGCTGTAACAGTTTCATGCGTCAGATGACCGCTTTTCAGCGTTCCGATGCTAATGAATAAATGCATAAAATGCATGGGATTAGAGTCGGTCCTGGTGGTGTAGTGGTTACCATACTTGCCTCCTACACCCAAGATCGCGGGTTCGAACCCAGCCAGGACCGATGGATTTTTTCGGGGCGTAAAAATCCTAAGTATGGCTTCCTTCGGAAGGGAAGTAAAGCCGTGGGTCCCGTGTCGTACATTTACGGCACGAAAAAGAACCTCAAGCCTGAAAGAGAGGCCTCTGAGCAAAATTTGTCGGCCGTTTCACGCCCTGAGTTGAATGGGACGCTGATGACCTGAGATGTTAAAGAGCGTCCTTAAATCAATCAATCAATCAATCAATCAATCAATTGGGATTAGAATTGCGTCTTTATTGCTCAATGAACTTAGTCAGTGAATTACTGCACGAGGGATGCTCAATAAAGAATGATAATACATTTTTACAGTCATAATTTCTCGCTCTAAAATATTACTTTATAATATTTTGTTAGCTTAATGCGTAATATACACGTAGTACAGTTTCATTGTTGTTACTTCCGGTTCTCACTTGTGGGAGGTGCGCAAGTTGAGACATGTTCAGTTCCGTTTACAGCAAAATGGAGATGATACGCAATATATACTGCTCTGAAACGCTGCTTTCCTCTCAACTGAAACTATACAATGTTACAAGAAACTTACTTTCCTTGAAGATGGTTTAAAATGTTTAAGTAGGGGAGGCAATCGATTGCAAACTAAGGTGAACCCGGCGTTCCAGTTTGTGCTCTAACGGAAGAAAGTGTCAACACTGTTGCTGTCATATGTGAGAGAGGATCTTCAAATAATATTAAGAACACTTTTCAGATAGTGTCACTCAAACGCTGCACATGAGATGTGTTTGTACAAGGTGAGTTCCTAGATTGTTGATTCGCAAACAAAAGGATGATGGTTTGCGTTTGGAGGTGATGTTAAAGAAAGCCGCGGGTTTCTTTAGAGGTAATCATTGCTGATGAAGCTTGGCTACATCAAATCGATCTTGAGAGCAAACAGCAAAACTCTATGTAGAAATTTCACACACATAAACACAAAAAAGAAGAAGAATAAGCAAAGGAAAAGGAAGAGAAAGAAAGAAAGAAAAAAAGTTGTTTTTGCGCTAAAGTTATACTCATCTTGTTTTTCGATAATCAAAGAATGGTTTACCCGGATTTATTAGCTGCGCATTTAGCTGGAACTGGGCAATAATACAAAATGTCCTGAAAACTCTATCCGTGTAACAACTGGATGCCGTACCACAATAATGTACGGTCGCACATGGCAAATGTTGAATATCTAACAAAAATCAACTTAAAGTATGTCTTTAAGCCTTCGCATAGTCCAGCTTTAGCTCTTTGTGACTTTTTCCTTTTCTCCAAATTGAAGAAACACCTTCGTGGGAGGCATTTTCTACCGTCAGAGGAAATGATAAAGGCAGCGGAGGGGATTTTGAGAGACCTGTCAAAAATAAAACTTTCTGCATATCTTTGAAGACTGTAGAAACGTTGGGATAGGTGAATTGCATCCATTGGTGACTAATTTAGGAAAGACATCAACATATGCTCGCTCTTTATTGAACAGCCCTTGTACATTATTCGGTAAAAAACTTCGCACAAAGTACCTCACAGCCATGGCTGATCTGAAGGTAATCTTTACTTTGCTGCGACTGATCACAACCACTGCGTGTTGAGAGCAGTTCATCACGGAAACAGTTCACTAATATCCGCATTTCCTCTCCCAATAATCAATCATACACACTATCTCGTTCGAAGGCACTCCCATTGGTTCTTTTTGGTCTCTGAACTGCAAATAGATACAATGAATAACCCTACGGGTTGAGGTGTTATTAATGCAAAGCCAACTCATTGCATATGCATTCAGGATGTAAACATGTTATAACAAGCAAACAAACATAGAACCATTTATATAATCTGATTTAACGAAGCTTGTTAACCACACCGTTATGTTGTACTGGCATTTTACACAATTAATAGCAGCTGTCTACATTTCATCCCTTTTTTGATGACCGTAATACGTTTATGCAGAATCTTTACACTTCACTAATAATGTTTTATCTAAGGGTATAGAAATAATATGCGCAAAGAATTAGATATAACGTAAATTCAGGGCAATTTTTTTACACATGAAGCTAGCGCCTTACTCAAGGCCGATTCAAAAGTTTAATAACTGCTTATATTGCAACCTGTTTGTTTCAACATTTACTGTGCTATAAATCTAAAAATTTACAGCCACAATTCTCAAGAAGATAAAATATAAAAATATGGCGATAAAATAAATTAAATTATTTTCAACTTCTTCTGAAAATTTTTAATTTACGTATATTCTATTGTTACATACTGAATTATAATATTCCTTGATGAATTTTTTAGTTATTGAAATGGTGATTAAAGAATTCTCTCCTGTAATCATTTTCTTTTACATATACCATATGATATTTTCTAACAGTGAATTCTCTGAAATACGTGCATTTGCTTTTCACTTAGAATATGCAACACTTCGAATTATAAGTACTAAAACAATAACAAGTGGAAATAAATTAATAAGATTTTCAGTTAAATTAAGAAATATCAAACTTTTATTCTATATATATTTTTGGAATGTTTTATATACGATGCTATTATTACTGATGTCATAATCTATTTGATGCTATGTGCAAATTGCAAGTGTTTGTAAATATTTAATTTTTGTAATGGATTAAATTTATTTATATAAATAAGCATCAATGAACCAAGGGAATATTTGCATTTTTTTTTGACAAGGAGTCTTTTTGGCTCCTAATATCACTTTAATTGCGCTTTTTTGTAAATTAAATCTTTCTTTATTTCCTGTAAGATTTACCTGAAAGATTAATGTAAAAACCATTCCTGTATTGAAATACGCACACAATATTGTCACGCTTGCAGGAACTAAACATAAAATATATCGTGTTTAATTTGGGTGTTGTTTTTATGAGCTTTTTTCTATTTTATATTATTAATATGTAATCTCAGGTATTTGGAAATTTTTAAAAGGATTTCCCAAAAGAGTCTAAGATTAGCAGCATCGTTGATTTAGTACATAAAGCTTTATTTGCTCAGTTAGAAAGAAGTTTACATTATCTGAAGCTGTGGTGCTCTAATTACATGTGAGAAGCAGGCTGAATTAGTGCGTCACAACATGGTTAGTTCCAAACATGTCCAATAAACACTTGTTCACTATTTGAAGGCAGAAGATTTTAATGCAGACAAAATTTATTGTCGAGTGAAACAGGTTTATGGGAATGAGTATTTGCTACCCAAAGTTTTCCAACGATGCTGAGCTTAAAGATTGGCTCCGCAGTCGACATGGAGGACTTCTACGCTAAGTATTCATAATCTAGTAACATGCTGAGACATTTGCTTGAACAACAAGGCGATTATGTAATACATTATCACCATCAGTTTCTACATGTCCACATATTCCAATCAATAAATCATTGCAGTAAAAATCCAATAATCTTTCCTAGGTAGCCTTTATGAAGGGATCTATAATTAATAAATGAATTTTAAGTTAATATCGAAAATTTGAACGGAAACTGCTTTTAATTTCAAAGTTTCAAAATAATTGGTTGTGATTGCAATATGTTATGAAATTCTGAAGGAAGAGCACAGTG
Source organism: Metallyticus violacea (assembly GCA_030762175.1). Classification (NCBI taxonomy): domain Eukaryota; kingdom Metazoa; phylum Arthropoda; class Insecta; order Mantodea; family Metallyticidae; genus Metallyticus; species Metallyticus violacea. The sequence goes on along the minus strand of CM060834.1, from coordinate 38,554,272 downwards.
TTTATTAGGAAGGCTGGATTGGACCACCAGAGCTGGTTCCAATATCAGTCACATATCAGTCTATCAGAGTATTTGAACCTTTCTCTCAAGTTTGCAATGTAATTCCAGTGATCTCATTTGCTTCTGATTGTACTTTTGTTATCTTTGTCGCAATCCAAGTTTATAAATCAAATACCTTCCCATTTGTTCTTAAAATTAAAAAAATATGTTTCAAAATAATTTTCTTGAACACTTATTAACGAGTTTTTGCGCTCCTTGGATTTACATACACAACGTCTCAAGAATACTTAGTTTGTGAATCAGTACAAGTGCAGCATCTTAAAGAATTTGGAACGAAAATGTAAATTTAAAAATAAGAACAATTATGCATTGGTTAATACGGAAGAATCAAATACTTCTGCTAGCAGTATGCCTAAGGAAGCAAATAGAGAAAGTGTGGAATATGTGTTGGGCACCTTGGAGTGTATTTGGTTAAGGGGACAGAACATCACGCGCAGTGACGGTAAGATATTCGTAGTTAAAGGACGTTTGCGGGATATACAAGTATATAAAATACTGAGGCATAATGCACAGATAATGTCCAGATTTGGGGGAGAGGAGATTACTTAGATATGTGTGGGAGAGAAGAAGAAAGTGGTTTCGTAAGATTAGGTTAGGAATTTGGAAAGGTAGTAAAATAATTAATGTTTCCGGGGAAAGAATTTGCCCATATATATTCTGGCAGAACGCAAGGAAACTAGATTTTTTAAGAAAGAAATATTTACCACCATAATTTCTGAATTCCAAAATAAGTTTGAACGTCTGTCTGGAAGTGTTGCTGAAAGAGAGACACATACACAAATCGGGAATATTTCTAGCGAAGACCCGACAAAGAAGATTAATGGCTACAGAGAACAGAGGGAAGCTGGGAGAGAGGGTGAATAACGGAAAGGAGGCTCAGGAGTAAGGGTTCTGTGTGTGAGTGTGTGTGTGTGTGTGTGTGTAACTACTCATGATAAATGTATGTGTGCATGTACGTATGTTAGGCTCACAAGACATTAATAATTATTTTTGTACTTATAAATTTGTCACATTAAACCTCCGCCGCCGCCGCCGCCGCCAATGCCACTTAATTAATACATAAGACAGCTTAAAACATTCCCATTTTAATGTAAAAAATAAAGCTAGCTAGTTGGTGCATGAGAGATACATACAAAAATCAGGAAGGGTCTCAGAGGTAAGGGCTTTATTCATATAGGTATATATGTATATAAAATCATTCATAGAAAACTGTGATGTAAGTATATGGGCGTGCAAGTATGTGTACACATAAAGTTATTATAACAATTAATGTTACCATTTTTTATGCATTGCATATTTTGATTGATAAACGTTCAAAACTAGCATTTGCGACCGTAAGGCCCATGCTACAGTTATACTTATATTTGAAAGAATCTTGGGAACATATCCTGACGTACTGCGAGGGGACGGAAAAATGGAGAGAGAGATATCTACTGGCCATGTTTGTTAATAGGGGGAGGGGATAGTGGCCGGGCTGGACTTTGCTGGCAGATAGGAAGGAAGAGGAGGGAGTAGCACAAAGTGAGACAGCTCAGATCGGAATGGGAAACAACCGGGAAGGGCGATAGGCGAACATATTTTTTCGAGTTTATTGTACATATATGTGAGGGAATGTAAATTCTTTAAAAATCAAAAATAATGTTGGAATTAAACTACCTTAAAAAAAATCAAATCAAATCAAATTCAATGGCAAACAAATTATATAAGGATTTAAGAAAATTAATCAATTTATCATTCTCCCTCCAAATACAGAGAAAATTATTAAACCCATTACTTTTGTACTGTTTCCTTTTTTGTTTTTCATTTATGTATTTAAAAAGTTTAAATATTGCTTTTTACAATTTCATGCATTTCCTAGTGTATTGGGAAAGCACGTACGGTCCCAGGAACTCTGCGAAATGGATTAGCTAAATATATTTTATAAATTGCTGCTGCTATTGCATTTGTATACTTAAAACCTACCATAGTAAACGGCAATTGGTAGTTTAGTTTAGAATTTGTAGAACATATAAGAAAATGCTTTACAAAATACTTTTAAAACATATAGACTATCCTGTAATAAACGCAATTATAGGTAGCTATTTTTTGATACACATACTGGAGTATACTAAACTCAAGCGGATGTTATTTTGCCGTGGTTGTCAGCAGTCTATATAATGAGTATTAATTCTGCATTGGTATTTGTAACAATATGATGACGGACTGCATCTAGGAAGTAACCAAATGACTACCAACTGCTGCAACTCTGGTAGAAGCGCTGGCTGCTATGTGTCGAGTGGTGTTTTATATTCGCTGCTCGGTGTTAGAAGGCCTGTTACGTTGTTCAAGTTCTAGTTATGCAAATAACGGAGTGTGTAAACAATGTATACACTTTGTCTGCAAGGTTTGCTAGTACCAGCTTTCTGCAGGGATGATTCTGGGTGAAAAACGTACGTTGTCTAGACGATGTAGAATCGTTTGTAAAAGACTCCAGTAATGATACTAACAATAAAAAATGAATATATTTTAGTTTCACCGCTGTTGAAATTTTATCGAAATATTAACATTAAATTTCAGATTTATTTATATATCCGTAAGGAGCTATATAACTTCAAATAATATGAATATTAGCACGGTTACAAACACATATGCAATACTTTTTTTTTTTTTTTTTTTTTTACATATTATTGTCTTATCTATCTTCCACTTTCTGTCCGTAGAAAAACATATTCTTGCGAAAAATCATTAAACATATGCACAGAATGATTAAAAACACTAAAAAAAAATTATATTTAATTGATCCTTAATATACACATAGTCATATTTACAATTTATTTAGTTTTGTTTAACTTTTTTTTAATAGTGTTTAACGCCCGTTTTTACTACTGAGACGCCACAGGCGGTGGACACCGATGATATATGAGATGAAATTATCAATTGGGGAAGGATATTTTTATTTTAGGAAGGCAAGGCCTAAGTTTAGGGTTCCTTCCCGGCATTTGCCATTTGAAGACTGAGAAAAACCTGGAAGAAACCTCAGTCAGGAAGGACGGTCCAGTTACTTCTCCCCCCCCCCAAACTCTTTCTATCTCTCGATAAATTCTCAGTGGACTCTTTTCTCTATACCTAGAAAAGATTTTTTTTTTTTTGATTGATTGATTTATTTATGGACGCTCTTTAACATCTCAGGTCATCAGCGTTCTATTCAACTCAGGGCGTGAAACGGCCGACAAATTTTGCTCAGAGGCCTCTCTTTCAGGCTTGAGGTTCTTTATCGTGCGTAAATGTACGACACGGGACCCACGGATTTACTTCCCTTCCGAAGGAAGCCATACTTAGAATTTTTACGGCCCGAAAAAAAATCCATCGGTCCTGGCCGGGTTCGAACCCGCGATCTTGGGTTTAGGAGGCAAGTATGGCAACCACTACACCACCAGGACCGACCAAAGATTTCTTGTTTCACAATACCTTCAATTCTATCTCATACTCATTTTCAAAACCCCCTATATCTATATTACTTATTTACCCAAAAATCTCGCATCCCAATTTTTTAAAACTATAAAAAAGCTTGATATGTTGTGCGAGATAGCAACCTCGCCATTTTAAGAGAGAAAAATATGCAAGGTTTGAGCATTGTGCGGTGTCGAAGTATGACAACGCTTCGAATATGGTTCCGCATTTTGTGAATAAATCTCCACCAACCTAACAAGAGCATCACTCATTCATTTAATTGTAAAATATGTTTGAATTGTCGACCTACAACATGAGTACATAGCGTACATCGGCGGTGCACAGATTGGTGCACACGGTCAAAGACTTGTGGTGGTTATTTATATCAACAGTCTTCCAGTGTTTCAGCCGATGAAAAGAAATTAACTTATTTCAGTTCTGCACTGCAGATGTGGAAAGAGGACTCAGAGGAATTGGCCTGGCTTTAATATGGCAACGAGGCGATGCAAATAATAAAAGAATATGGAAGAAGGTTAAAACAAGGCTAGAGGTTATCAGCAGGCAACAAATCGAGGCAGAATGTAAAATGAAAGTATCGTAGAGCTACCTAATGAAATTAAGTTAACTTGGGGTAAAGAGGTTAATTTGGGAAAAAGGTGGTAACAGGAATGGCCTAGTTTAGACTAGGATTTGGAAAGCTCAAAAAATAACGGATAGTTCTGATAGGAGAATCTGGAGAGAATGAGGAGGTACATATTCTCGCAGAATGTACCCACTGGGAACACCTGAAAAAAAAAAAAAAAAAACGCTATTTCACGAAACATGTTTAAGGCAATTAAGAGGTCGATTGGTATCTCGGGAATTATTTGCAAACCATACTAATTAGTTGAATATGGGCATTTTCCTAACCAAAGTGCGCGAAACTAGAAACATTTTTTTTTTCTGATCAGCGTTCTTCCTATTTTTAGTATTTATTTATTAATTATAATTTATTTGTATTACTATTTGTTCCTCTATCTAATTGGGTATCAAACTTAAGTATGTAAGGTCTACGACCCATTCATAAAATATTTTTTGTATTGTGTATTTGAATTTTAAATAATAAAGATACTACTACTACTACTACTACTACTACTACTACTACTACTACTACTACTACTACTACTTCTTATGTTAAGTGAACGTTCATCCGCGAGAACGCAACTAGCGGCTAGAAGCACGCTGTCTACCAGCTGAGCTTCATATAAGTACTTAAGCCCTTAATTTAAGCGTATAGGTTCATTATGGAAATTACAGTTATAAAAACCATTTACCTTTGTTATTGAAAATATTGGATGTGCTATCCTTGTGCCACCACATATCTCTCCCATTTTAAGGAAATTATTGCACTTGTTAGTGGAATAAAACCAAGAAAACGGAAGAAAATCCTAAAAATTCCGACCTTCTCAACATAACCACATTTTGCCAGGCGTGATCCATAAGTACCAAGTGATCTAGTAAGTGGCCAATATCACTTGTGAATTAATGACTATTTTTTCAATTTTAGGATTTAATTTTATAAATGATTTGTGTGCTTATCCGTCCTTCACTCAGAAGTACTACATTTTACGTCTTCATGTAATGGTAACTGGCAAATCTCTGACTTACGACCAAGTGTGACACAGGTAAAATCTTTCTCTTTCTGTACAACTAGCTCAAACGCATTCCTACATATTTTTCTGAGCATCCTTCATGCAACAGTAACAGCACAAAGGAAACGCTATGAATTCAGAGAGCGCTCGTATCCTAGACAATAACTGCATCACATTCCGGCACAACGTGCCCCCGTCTCGGTGCAGTTTCCTCCAAGGAAATGAAATACTGACTTTCATTTTCAACACGGTACGCTTGCGAGAAAGAGAGAAAACGAAAAATAATCAAAGGGAGCAGGTTGCCACCCTTCCGTTCCCGGCTGCAAGTCTTAGCCCTCTCCTCTTCCAGCATCACTTTCACCCCTTCTCGTTTTTTCCAGTTTTTATGTGAGACGAAATACATAGAAAAACACATTCGGGAGTGAACACCAAGGCCTTTGCGTTAATCCTGCAAACCCTCCGCCCCTCACCCCAGAAAAACACGGTCCCACGTTGTCACCCTCAGGAGAGGGGGCACGACGGTCCTCCTGTGCCATTTCTAGGCGCCTAGGGGCTTTCAAATTTTGAATATTTACTGCCCTTCCACACGTATACCGAAATCCAGGGTGTTATCCCTGTGGCTGGCAGTTGGCCACGAGCGGTCCTATTCAAGGGATGACCGGGAGAGGGAGTGAGAGTGTTTGATGGTGCTTTCCCTTCTACACGAAAACTCTCGTCCATTTATGCGGACCATTCACTTTTCTTTATTTGTTGTGTTTAAAGCGACATTTTTTCACGCAGAATAGGTCCCATTACGTTAGAACGAAAAAAATGAAGGCAACTAAAACAACTAATGGGAAGTATTAAAAGGCTATGGTAATTGCTTTACTGAGCCAGTTAGAAGAGTTTTATGGATGTCGGAAACATTCCAAACTTTGCAAAGCATATTAGATGTACTGCAAATGTTGGTATTCATAGCTTATCGTGCTACGTTACACCGAAATGGCAAACAGACAAAATAATCGCACCGAGGGGTAATGTTCGTTCACTACTGCACTTTTACACACACTGCAGTACCCACTATAAGTTTACGGATATCTGTTTACATAATAAAATAGCATTGGCAGGTTCCAGCATATTCTCAAAAACAGTTTGTGGCCTTTTCCAGTTTTGACGCGGAATGGGACTTCGTTTATTAGCTTCCCGCTTTTTGGTTGTTCCGTCTTTCTGTTTTCTATTATATTATATCTTCCATTTCAGGGGCGGCCGGATGGCCCCTGCCAAAGAAAATGCTACGATTATTTACCATTTTCTCTACTGATCAAAAAAGCATGAAAACAGCGATTAGTTCACAAGAAGCGCATTTTCTTTCCATTGCAGTAGCGGTAGTAGCAGTAGCTTGCGGGTCCTCCGTTAGCGAGGGCGGCTAGCACAGAATATTTTGTTTTAAACTTATACATTCAAGGGCTAGCAAAGAATTTATATTTATCTTCCTCCAAGATAGGTTATCCTTTCTCCTACTTCTTTCTGCATCCTCTTGGGCCAGACAGCCAATAGCCAGCGCTCGGTATTCTTCCTATTCTTGGGAACCAAGTGTTGACGGGTTAGTAACAACAGGCAACTAACTAAGGGTTATTTTCGCACTTTGTTTGAAATTAGGTGGCTTTCTCACTGTTTGTCGGTGGAAAATTGATTTTCACAGTGTTAATTGTTACAAAATGGCCTATATGCTTTGTGGCAATGAATAACATGCATGTTTTATTGAAGACTCCATTTTCGCTTCTAAGTTTAAGTGTGGAGTGAAAGTGGAACGATTAGGGCCTCATCAACCGAAAGCTTACTCAACAAGACAACATAAAATTATGGCATGAAAAAAACATTTTGACTGACAGCGTGTGAAGTGAGAAATGTAGTCTATAGGAACGAGAATAAGAAAAGAAATAGACAGAGCAAATTTAGTTTCTGTTCAAGTCAACGATATGACAGATATTACATGCGTGTCAAGATTTGTTGTGATATTAAGATATATTACTGGGCGTAAACAGGTTGAAATATTTATAAAATTAATGTTTCTGAATTGACTGCAGAAGGCTTAAGGCATTCTTTAACAGCTGAATCATATAAATGAACAGAGGTTTATAGCACAAAAGCATAAAAGTATGATGGCGCTGCAGTTGTAATAGTTTGTCGGTTAAGGGACCTTTTCCCCAAGCAATTTGGGTATGCCCTTGGCCCACAAGTGTCACGAGTCTCCACTGCTCCTATTGTTCTTCTTCCAAGCTCTTCTCTTCAGTACTTTCCAGGTTTCTTCTCTTCCATCTCCAGAAAAGTGACCAATTAATCAATTGATTTGGCCACCTTCTCTCTGTCATCCTCTGTATGAATCCATATCAGTGTAGGTGCCGTGCTTCTAGCTTATAAACAATTCTCTCCCCTTCTTCCATTTCTCTCAAATCAAGTAATTTCTTACATTTTGTCCATTTCTTCAGCATCAAACTTTAGGACACTTATCATTCACAGTTCAACACTTGGCAACATACGTTAGAATACAGAAGATTGTTTGCAACCTATCATTACAAGTTTACAAGTAGCGCCGACTTAAATCTATAGAAACGAATCTAATTTCGGCGGTGTGAGCAACGCGTATCTGATACTTTATATGACGACAAAAATAGAACGATTATTGAAAGGATGTATTACTGCCCTTTTCGATGAAAAAAAAAACAACCCTATTATTCCCAGAGTATCAAGCTATGTATGAGGCGTAGTTTCACCATTTCTAAGAAATACATTTCACGTGTGCTTAACGAAAAAGGTAAGACAGGGGTCTTACTCCAAAAGGAAAGAAACAGGCAAATACACGACCAGCCACCAGTCGTACCCCGTTGAAAATTAGGAAGAAAGAATAAGGCCTTCGTCTCTGGCCTGAATACAGTGAACACACTTATTAACCGGGACCTGAACCTAAAATTGCGGTCTCACTGGATCAGCACAAGGCTTCACTTTTAACCTGGCATTCTTTGGATATGGAAAGAGAAACGGGATAACATTCGGTTTCTTACAGCAATATCCCTGTTAAATCACCTTATTGATCAAAAATGGATTCCTGTTGGGTGTTTTAAAATAAACTTTGGTAAAAAAAAAGACCGTAAACTGTGAACGATATTTGGAACATCTCCCAGAAGGAGGAAATAAAATGGACACCACCGTACTTCGCACCAGCTTACTGCAGCGGAAACTGCGATTAGAGCTACATGTATAGCACAGCCTTGTCCCTTGTCACCTGTTCGAACACTGTTTTTGAGCGTGTTCCCTGTCGGTCTCACAAAGACAGTTTATCCTAACGTAACACATCTTTGTGTGTAAGGATTATTTTAAGTAAGAATTATCGTCAGCGTGTAAGATTTACGCAGACTTTTTTATGATCAACTACCTATTCCTAAAACTGCAATTGATGATATGTACAATTTTACCCCACTAGTTTCAATGCAAACCAAAAAAGGAGCGAAAATATATAGCTTTAAAAGAAGAAAACTAGACGAAATTGGTGCAAATCTTGAACATTCAACAATAAAATCACTCCCGAAAATGGCAACACGATTAAAAATATTTTATAAGTTATTCTATGTTATACACACGTTTTAGGATACAGAGTTGAACTAGGCGTTCGCCTGCACACTTGGTAACCGAGGCGTAAAACATCATGTAAACGGACAAAGTTTATAAATAAAGCTCAGTATAATTATATTTATATAGATTTCTTTCGCAATTTTTCAACAGAAATCTTTGTATGAAGATATAATTTACAGAGAACCTTATCACTGTGTAACCATATTCCTCTTATGTTAAGATATCACTTTTCTAAATTGCATTACATTATTTTAATAAACGCATTTATAAGGAGCTTATTAACCATTTATTTATGCGTCTACTTTACATGCACTTGGAAATCATTTCTACATTTTAAGTACTCGTTATAACATCGGTGAAGATTTAACAATTATTTTATTTTTATAAAAGTTTATATTTTTCTATTATCTATTATTTAATTGTATTCTAATGTATTTATTTACATTGTCAACTGTTCTTGTTTTGTTTATCCTTTGATTTCGCTGATATCTATAAGAAACTATAAATAACTTCACTAAAAATCTATGACTCCTTTTTCATATTATGCTCCCCCCCCATAGCAACTTAGGTCGTTTGGAAATTAATAACGGTCTTGTGATTTCAACTTCGATTAAACCATACATTCAATATTAATGTAATAAATATATGATATCTATAATTTTTGACCAACCACTAACAATTGCTGTCAGTACAGCCCATTAAGGGCTCCGAACACCACTAGACCGCTGCGTCCTTTGTCTCTGTCTTGTGATAACCTCCAAGCCGCAGCAGGTAGATTTCTAGTCGTCATCACAAAGGCAGATAAATCCTTTCCAAAGTTCTTTAGCTTAGAACACATCCAAATGGCCACCAGAGATTGAATCCAGGACTCCTAACAGTACTTTTCCGAAGTAACTGTTTCAACAATTTGCAGAACATTATAGTGTATCAAATCGCTAAAGATTCCATAGCCTTTCTTTAGTATCACTTTGGTTTTGCGGAGTGCTCCATCGAGATTGAGACGTTGAACTGATCGTTTAAGGTTGCCACAGAAAATCGACTTTTCCTCCTTGAAGCAGGAAATGTCTCAAAATTTCCTATTTAATTATAATTACTTCTGACGGCTACTATAATAATAATAATTAATAATAATAATAATAATAATAATAATAATAGTAGTAGTAGTAGTAGTAGTAGTAGTAGTAGTAGTAGTAGTAGTAGTAGTAGTAGTAGTAGTAGTAGTAGTAGTAGTATCTTGTTTCGGGTAATCAAGGGTATTAATATTACAATTAAAAGGAGGACCCCAATATTGTATGTATTAATGTATATAAGTAGATATGTCCTTTTGACTAGTAAGGAATGTTTAAGTTATCTTTCTATAATACCATGATTAACAGTGCATGTGTGTCTTTGTTATGCTTTTGTAAAAGGAATGGAAGTGCTGAGCTTTTGTTAGACATTAGCCTTACCTGAGAAAAGGGTCTTTTGTTAAAATATATTAACCTTGCAAACCCTTTCGGACAGACTCGCCGGTCCCAAGGCGCCAGATGTCATTACACTGTAAATGGCTAGGAATATATAACTGTGCTTGCCGTCAAAAGGAAATACCGCAGAAACACGTGTTTTCACAGAAACCAACGTATTAGCTGTTTCAAAGAGGGGCCGCATATATTGCAGAAGCGTGCTTTATCGCAAGAATCTAGTGAAGGGTACATGTCTCTTTTTTCCCCCGTAGCGTGGGAATAGAAAATGTTTCCTGGTAAAACCCAGAATCTTCAACCAATCAACACATTTAAAAAAACCGAAGAGTAAAAGCTAACTTGTAATAAACCATGCACTTGTGTGATCCAATAATATTCTAGAAGGAACCAAATTCAATAATATTTAACGGAATTAAATTTTCGCGGAGGAGGAGCGAGTTCGCATAAGAGATTTAATATTAACTATAAGAAGTTAAGTTTTTAAGCATTCGTGAGAGGAAGCAGTCGTAAGTTGTAACAGATTCGTGACAGAAGGTAATAGAAGTAATAGCAGTAACGGTAGCAGCAAGAGCGGCAATTAGGCATCATCTGAATCATTCATCAGTTATTCAGTGTCATAGTAGAATAGTTAAACCTTCACGAAGAGTCAAAGTAAATCGTTCGGTCAGTGAGAGTCAGTCAGGCAGTGCAAGCGTAATAATAAGAATAGTCAGAATTATGTAAAGTGAATGAATAAGCGAGTGAACACAGCGAATGATAACCCATAGAAGCACAGCATGTTACTGAACCTTCCACATTATCAAATAAATTAAATGTCCAACCAATGCCGAACTTCATTATTACAGTGAACAATCCCCTTTCTCCCTAAAGACATTATGTCATTAAAAACGGTCCAAAACTCCCCTGAGATCCACATCCTCTTCATTGGAACCAGAGAGTTAGGAAGACTCGAACTCATGATTCCAGGAGCCGAGGTAAGACAAGAAGAGCATCCAATTATCCGATTAAATTAAATAATAGTAAATGCACATCAATATCTCAAAACAACCCACCCACCCACCATGATTCCGGTTCCATCCTATTGGCAATACGACCCGAAAAGTTAAAATTAATAATGTACAAATCAGCCATTAAATTGAGTGAGTTGGCTCAAGTGAAAACACTTGATTTAAAACCTGTGGCCGAATAACCTGATCGTCCTCCGTGTTTTATCTCGGAGCATCTTCAGAAAATGTGAATACGGGGTTGGCATTTCTCTTCCATTTTCGTCTTCATTCCATCTTTTGTGTGTGTCACATCTTTCTGTGTGTGTGTGCAACCTACGCCGCGGCTCCTAAATTGGATTAATCAATCATTTGGGAGCCCGTTAGTGAGTTAGTCTACTCAATGTGTGTCCAGAGATAATTAGCTACCCGACTGGTGACTGACCCGGGTATTGGCTTGGTAGTCCCAGTCCTAATACCGAAGGAGGTAAACAGTTACAGAAGAAGAGGAAGAAGAAGATAAACCATCATTAACATCCGAGCCGTTGCACTATGCTAGTTGGGAATGTAAAAGAAACAAGGTACTGGATTCTTGTAGCACATTTTCTATCACTTGCTGGAGTACCATGCAAGTGTTGGACATCGCTAAATGTGAATGGAAGAAGATTTTCCCACTATTTCCTCATTCTTTATCACTGAAAAACGTTCTTCCTAAAATCCCTTTCCCTTTGTATCACCGCCTGCGATGTCACAGGATATAAATGTTTCGCAACAACATCCACTACTTTTTTTTACTTTAATATATATTGACACAAAATATTGTTTGTAATTTTTGTGTCTAAATGCCACTTTTAATGTCTTTTGATGATAATTTGCTCTTCAGTGTAAAACTAATTTTAAAATATTATGGTAAAAGTGGGCATTTTATTTAAAATTCACTCTGAACGACATTACAAATCAAACATTAAACTAATGAATGTTAAAGGGGAATTATGCATAAAGAGATGGAAGCGAACTCAAAATTCTACAATTGTCTAAGTACTTTTATTGTGAAAATATATTATAAACTTTTACGTTAAATCAAGGAGTGAGCTTCTGCCATTTTTTTAAGTATTTAATAAATTAATTTTTTACATAAAGTTTAACATTAAGTTAAGTATTATTGGTTGTTGATTAGTTTAACCTCTGCGAGCTCAAGTAAGTAAAGAATGCTTTTCTCGGGCTTCCTCCATGCGAATAGGTATGTATGTAACCATTACACTGTGCAAATGTTATTGTTTGCACAGACAGACCGATAGTATCTAGTGTTATCTGTAATGTATAAAAATTAGGCACAAAACTCCAGAGTTTAACGATATGAAATTATTAAAAATAATTTTAAATGCTTTATATATATGTGTATATTATATGTATTATGTTTCGCTAATTTTGTGCATAGCCTCAAAAATATTTAAAATAATTGCAACATAGAACAGATGCTACATTTCAGTTAAGAGATATATTGATCATTTTCTTTGTTTTGGCGGGGGTGTAATCCCTAGTATCTCTTGGATATTTTTATATCTTAAATCCAGTTTAACATATCTGTATATGGTGCAGTTCACCTTTTTCTCTTTACTACATTCTTAAACCATACCCACTTTTTCATTTTGTTTCATTCTTTCTTACACATAAAGAAGAAAATTCCTTAGATCAGTGTGGCCCAAGGTCCCAAAGATAAGTTTGTCACGTTCCTGAATAACTTACAAATAGCTTTGTAATCAAATCTAGTACCTACGTACTACGTAAAGTAGTGATCAAGGAAACAGAAAAGCTGGACTCAAGTCATATGTTTTTCTTCTTTTATTATTGCTAAATTATTTCCAGTTACAAGAAAACTGCAGCACTTTACATTCAATGAACAACAAAGCAGCTCCAGTACAAGTTCGCTTCAGCAATAAGGTGAATGTCCGCAGAAGGGGAAAGCCGAACAATTCATAAAAGACGGAATTACCGCAATTTCAACAATTTTCATTGTATCTTTGGTTCTAGCATGTCATTCGCGAGGTAGCAGAGGATTATAAACATAAACGTAATTGCTTTCAATTAATTATAATTTTACTTATTTTGTACAAATATACGTATGCATAATATATTATCACTTCCTAATTGTATTTTGAAGTCCGTAGTAGTAATAATAATAATAATAATAATAATAATAATAATAATAATAATGCCGGTCCTGGTGGTGTAGTGATAACCACACTTGCCTTTTAAACCCACGATCGCAAACCCGGCCAGAATCGAATGGTCCCATGTCGTACATTTACGGCACGTAAAAGAACCTCAAGCCTGAAAAAAGAGGCCTGAGAACAAAATTTGTCGGCCGTTTCACGTCCGGAATTGAATGGGACGCTGATGGCCTGCGATATTAAAGAGTGTCCGTAAATAAACCAAAAACAAACAACTACACAACAATAATAATAATAATAATAATAATAATAATAATAATAATAATAATAATAATAATAATAATAGGGTGTTACTGGATATATTCTTGGAAAAATACATGATCTGTGAATGAAAAACCGTTGAACCACACTGCATTGTATGAAATGTTCAAAGGTGGAGATTAATATATGTGGTAATATTATAAGTGTAATTAGAAATTAAAATTACTATTGAAGAAGTTTGACAGTATAGAGAGAATAATAAAAACCAGGTTTATAAAAGCAATGAAATACGGAGATTTTTGTTTATGTAATTTTAAAATAAATAAAAGTGTAATTGTGACATTTAGTTATCTGTGTAATTAAATAATTGCCCAAAAGAACATTCAAGAGGATTGGGATTCCCAAAACGTTAAATTTATAGATTTAAATTAGATGGAGTTATATGGAGGCTCAAAGCGAATGTTTCTAACTTTCTATTAAGTTTCCAATAAACCAATAACTTATGACTAACTAAAAAAACCCGAAGTAGAGTAATGGGTACGGCTGGAGTTGATTTAAAGGTTCAACTTTGATTGCATGCTAAAATATTTTAATGTATGTTTCGGTTAATTTTTAAATATTAAAATATCTTTCACAGACACAAAGTGAAGTTTTGTTTCAAATGAATTTAAAAAAAAAGCAATTTTTATACACCTGAAAATGTACGCGTTCTCTTAAAAATTATATAAGGATGTTTCTAAAAACCAACTGTTATATTCGTGTTTTCAACATTGGTTTGCGTGCATGCTTAATGAACTCTTTTGTTTATTTAAACTATTTATTTTATTCCACTGCAGCAGACGATGAAACAAATTTCTGTACAATCTTCTTAAGTACTTCCCAGGAACTTGAAGCATATTCGGAACTGAATGAAATTACAAGTTGAGTCTTGTATTCTATCGCCATGTAGATTTTTATTTGTAGTGTTTTAAAGTAACGAATACTTTTATTTCAAACAAAAAGAGAATATTATGACACAACACTCACAAATGCTTAGTCATTTTATTTTTTATTTGTGTGTGATAAAATAACATATATGCACTTAAATATTGGTATTAGAATCAGGAAGAAAAAATCGAGATTAGGACCGGGGCTTGACCCATAGATATTCGTTTTACGTGCCGATACTCTTACATTGAGCTATTGTGGTCTGCATGACCACGGCCACAAATTTTCTGGAGAAGTCTAAGGTTATCTGATTGTAGTGATTTTTCCCTAATAGGCCCCTGGAAATCTTTTGAGTATTGATTCCAAATATTAGGCTGACACACGACTCCTACGAAATATCTCGTGCTATGAAAAAAAAAAAAAAACCTAATTAACTATGAAGTCTGGGCCAAAAATAGAAGAGATTCGTAACTGGCTGTGCAGGGATCTGTACAGTAGTCTAAGATCAGGGTTTCGAGTTCCTTAGTGTAATAATATATGGCTTGTGTGGAAAAATTACGAATTATTTAAATCTTTTTTGAAGTTGTGTAGAAATGTCAAAATTTTAACGAATACAGTTTTATTTGAACCGCAATAGTACCATATAATCTATTCACCAATTAAAAAACCGGATATATGACACATTCGCTTAAAGAAGTGCAATTATTATTCGCTTGTAAGCCAGTAAAAAAGGAATGACATCAAACATGTTTATTAAAGTTAGAGCAGACGTGAGCACAACAATTTATATCAGTTAAATTTTAATTGACATTCACTCCGAAATGGAGCATTTACTGATTCCTGGTAACATGAGATATTTTACTTCTACAATTTGAGGGATTCATATCTGAAACTTTCTTATGTCTTTTCTAAACACCCTGTATGTTTTCAAGAAGACAGGAGAAGCCGGTTAATGCTCCTTTAACACACGAAGAAAGCTAGCATCTTCCTAAACCTATAAAAGTCTATAATGTATTCCACCAAAGAAAATATTTTAATAGTTCATTAATATACTGAATGCACATTATCGTCAAGCTCTGAATTTTCAAACATTCTAAAGTTTTCATTTCAAATTACTGTAGCAAAGCAGAGTGCATTTTATTATGTTAACACAAAAGCATTACAGGATGCAGTAATTGCTCTACAAAGCTACTAAACTTGTTTAATAGTTGCTGGAAACACTGAAAAATGTAGAAAAGGGAAGGTGTAACCCTGATATTGATATTTACAGTTCCTGGGAATACTACAAGCCCTTCACTCTTAAACTGGAATGTATATTTACATTTAATGTTAATATTTTTCTCCGGGATAGCTGACCCAGACTACTATTCAGCCTTTGTGTGCAAACTGATACCGTAAATACAAGAGCATGAGCGATGCAATGTTTTCCAAAGGTTAATCACAGAGAACTCATTTATTATGCAACGAAATATCAGTAGCAGCGGAATAAAAATAATTTAAAGTTTAAAAGAGAAGTTTGATATTACTCTTAATATTGCTACACTGCAGTGAAATTGTTAATAAGTAGTCCTATCTTGCTTTTTAATATTTTATCGCATTGATAATTTTGCTCAAAAATTGAACATCAGGATAACCCTTCCCATAAGGGATGGGTTTGTGGAATTTCTATAGGCACTCATGTGTGATTACAGTGGAATCGTGAGCTATTTAAATTGAATGAGGAGTATCAATTTGGAGATAAACTGCGTCTGTTTATGTTGCACAGTATTCAACATATGTTCCCTCAATATGAACTTATTTAACAGAAATTTCAATCAATACGAAATGCAAATTCTTTTCCTTTTACAGTTTTAGGATTTTATTGCGTTTCAGATTTATTGCTAACTAAAAGTATTACACTACTATTAAGGGTGTTCGAAAATAACATCTATAACGCTTCTCATGTGCGGAAATGCATCACATTGAGCACTAGGGGCTTCAAAGTATGACAACACTTTGTATATTATGATGGGCGGATATTCCACAGTTTGTCAAGAAAACTCCACAGCCCATCACAAGCATTAAATCGTGCATTTAACTATGAAATAAGTTCGAATTATCGACATACTGCAGAGCATATATTAACGGTGCAGTAATTGGCAGGCAGCAAGGTTTTATTCCGTGCACAACTGCATGTTGTGCAGGTTCTCGATGCCGTTTGCAGACTCCTGTAACATTAGGGGAGAACTTTATGGTAGAATGTGAAATACTTTGCATACAAATACAAGTCTTTGATCGTGATCGCCAATCTCTGCCAGTGTACGTTCGTAATTAATTTGGGACCGACAGCTGGAAATTATTTTGTAATTTCTTCACGAAAAGTGGAAGCACGTTCAACCATATTCAAAGCGTTGCCATACTCTTACGCCCACAGGACCAAAGTCATGTATTTCGGGACAAGGGTCCCCCTCTTGAAAAATACTTAATTTACTGTCTCATACAGCACTCTAAGCGCTGTTGGCGTTTTTTAAAAATTATTTCATATATACTCAGCATTATTTACTCAATTTTCTAGTGATACGGAAACGAAACAAAATCCAGAAGTGAACATGATTTCAATACGAACTTTCCAGGAAACTAACAAATGACATGCTCGCTTTGAACTTTCCTGCATAAAAATAATTTTATGTGGTTAAGAATGTCAGGAAAAACCTAAGAACATCTGAACAGTTTGCTGAATGACTCACAGATTGCAGTAATAGTTCCAAACCAGTTACTGTACCAAAAGAAATGCCGCGCTCAGTCAAGGATCGTAGATCTTCATTGCAGCGCAGTGCCATGCATGTTGTCAAATTGGCAAATATTGCACAGCATGTGGTAATCAACATCTTTATGAATAAGAGTATGGGAAAAATGAAATTCATATAGATATGTTAAATACTCAGCTGTTTCCAAGGAATCAAGGAGTTCAAACGTTATAGTGATTGCTTGGAAAATGACGTGAGTAGCGGACGGCCAAAATATGCCTCCATTTCGGAAATTGTCCAAAAAGTGCGCGATATGATACTGGAAAATCGCATAAAGATGTCGAAAATTGCTGAAGTTATAGGCTGTTTAGGAAAATGATTACTTAAAATTTTGATGCAGGAATTGTGCATTAAAAATTACCTGCAAGGTGGGTGTCGCGCCTATTGACAAATCAAAATGCAAACCTCTGTCGATTTGTGATTGATGATGAAACATTAGTGTGCTATTACACACTGGAAACAAGGCAATGGAAGATGATGATTCCTCACTGATAGAGAAAGTCAAATGTGTGGAATCTGCTGTACAGAATGCTAAAGGTGAAGTATCGCTTAATTTTCTTCCTTGTGAAACATCATTTACTGGAACGTTCTATTTTAACCTTTTGGACAATTAAAGTTAAAAATATGCTACATATTTGAGTACAATGCTCGGCATCACATATGTACCTTTACAACGGTGAAAATAAATTAACTGTGTTAATAATTTGTTGCAACATTCGCCTTATTTCCCAGATTTGCTCCATGGGGTTTTCATTTCCTTCCAAAGCTTAGAAAATTCCTTGGTGGAGAAACTTTCATCCGATAAAAAACTTAAAGTATCAATTGACCAGTATTTACAAGCCTGGAACAATCTGACTTCCATAATGCGATAAAGGCTTTAGAACTTCGTTAGACAAAGTGATTTAGTGTGAAGAAAGGACTACTTTGAGAAACAAGGAACATTTACAGCGTTTATTTTGCGTTTACTCCGGGAACTTTTCAAATGACACTTGTTTTAAAATTATTCAACAATTGAAAAGACATATTTTGAAAATTCAAATTCTTAAATTCACAACGCAATTTGTTTTCTAAAACAAATGGTATAACAGGCTTGAGATATTCCATAAGGAAGAATGATACTTTTTATATTAAACACTCACTCAAAAAATTAACTAGTTTCTCAACGGATGATATGCATGCCTTTGTTTCGGAAGATTCAGAATTTTAGTTTGCTTTATATATTTTCACTTAAACATTTCTCTACATAAATAGACAGCATTCTTTCGTGTGTTGGAATATAATCAACTTAATGTATCTGTATAATGGTTGCAAAAATGGATATCACTAATGCTACCCTGTCAACGCATTTTTTCATTGAGGGTGACAGGTGTATCAATCAGTTAAAGCCCGAGGCAGGTTGTCAGTGTTTCCTGCGAGTAAAAATAAATGCAAAACTGTGGTCTTCCGTTCATTAGTTCTTATTGTTATATTGTGCGTATCGATACACTTCAGAATTAATATAGTTTTTGCACATTGAACATCTCCATAATTAACAGTGATTTTGGTTTTCTGTCTTATCCCTGTAACATCCCATTACTAGTCCAGGTTTGAAAGTTAGCTTTACTTGTGCGGCTATTAAAAGCGAGTGAATAGATTTAAATGTTTACATTGGCAAACCCAGGAATCCCATTTGACTCATTCCTCACTCTACAGAGAGCATATTACTAGCCTTGTTTTCGCAAATGACACTCGCCCATTTGACATTACCCAAAAATTGTGCTGCAAAGACGGTTTATTATTCTATACTTTAGGGCTATTCTGGTATGTAAAACAAGGTTTATTTATTACCTTAATAGAGTATTAACGATGTTCAGATAGGGAACAATAACAACTGTTTACGATTAATATTATGTATTGTATATGAATTATATACTGTAAAATAGGATTATGATGTAAAATATACTACTACAGTAACTGAATAGAAATCTAAATCTAAACGAGAAAAGTAGGCAAGTTTATATAAGGACATATCAAAAAATAACGGGACTGCTAGCATTTACCCTAAGATTTTTACAAGGAGGATGGCTGTCTCAATGTAGGGTACTAGAAACACATCCTAACAGAATAACCGCCTTTAAGCAACAAAAACTTTTCAAAAAATCACGCCCTCTCACTCCTTTGATGGCCAGGGCTCTTTATGGAAACTACCGATAGCTAGAGAACGTGCATATTAATAAAACCTATCCTAATTTTTTTTATACACTTAACCGATTTTTCCACAGCAAGTGCTTTCTTAACCACGTCATTTTTACTCAAAGAGTCATTTAAACGTGAGCGTTCAGCTGTTCCAAAATGTCCAGATTGAAACCTCATAAGACCCACATGCGGGATATTTAGGTTTATACAATAGCAGCATGTTAACCACACGATTTATTCCAATGACATTAGACAACCTATCGTACGATTAATTTACTTCATATGTGACATCACAACCTACATATGAAAGTACGATGATTGTTCTATTATTTTTTCTTCATCACAATTTTTGTTTTTATTGGGTATTTACCTCGAAACTCCATTACATTTGTTTTAGTCTTTGATATTATTATATTATAGTCTTTATTTATTTTATTTAGTTGGTGTTTTGCTTTATGTAGTCCTCAAAAATTAATATTAAATCATTTGCAAAGAGCAAAGTATTTGCTAATCTATTCTCTCCTAACTCTATTCCTTTATTGCAACGCTTTTATATTCTTTAAGAATGTCGGCTATATATGTATGTATTAAATGATATGATTATGTAATGTTTTCCTTAATTATAAGCGTCTACTCTTTCAAATACTTTTTCTAGGTGAACAAATGCCATATGTGTTGTTAAGTTATATTTTCTTCGTTGCTACATAACTTGTTTTATTGTAAAGGCATCTATACATGAACTTCCAGTTCTAAAACCACTTCGTTCTTCGCTAATATTTACATTACATAAAATATTTAATCTGGAGATAATGATCTGCTTATATATATTTTATACATTACATATAATAAGCTTATCCTTCCATAGTTTTTGAATTCGTTTCTTTGTCCCTTTTTAAATAATGAGAAAATGAGATAGTTTTAGCTATTTCTATTGCTATTCCAGACTAACCATAAACCTTTCCTACCTAAGAGAAGGAAACTCCGAAAATCCCGGGAGCTAATCATGGTGAAGGCCATCGTATATTTATTCATTCTGGTAGAGTTAAGACCATTAGACCTTCTCTTCCACTCTACCAATCTAAGAATAATTACATGAAGTTATGATGACAGTATTACAATTACAGCATTGACACTAAAGTTGGCAATACTCGTACACGTGTAAACCAATGTAAATTATTGTATATATAAATAAATGCACGCTAAAACGTAAAAATTGACTTTGAAAAATTAAAAATATTATCTTAAGAAGAAGAAAAAAATATACGGCAAGTAACTAACAAGACAATTTATACATATATAAACCTAAGTAAATGTTGAAAGTGGAAATAAATGTACATACAAAACATAAAATTAAATCATGACAATACTATGAGGGAGATAGGAGTATTTATGATAGTAATAAAAATAATAGAATGTTTAGTTATACAGCAGGATAAAACAAATAAATACATGCATTGTAACAAAAGGAATCTGTATCTAGGGTAATGGATTATTTCTATAATATTAAACAGCTTCTTATGAAATGCTCCTAAATTTTGGCAATCTTTGACATCCCGTAACAATGCATTGCAGGAACGGGTAGTGGTTACATTGAATGATGATGAGTAAAGTGATGTAATAATAGTACGTGCTGGGTTCAGAATGTGTGCTAAGATTATGAGAGAAAGGTAGATTTTGAAAACGAGAAGACAGATAAGATGGATAAGATGTAAGGGGTAGTTTTGAAAAGTAGTGTGAGACAATGAATATTTCTTCGGTCTATCAGACGGGCAGCATATCGAGATATAAGGGAAGATACTCCAACAAATATGAGGGTTATGCGCTAGGCTAGAAACCCACCATATAAAAATATTCTTTCTCAGAAATGTCGCATATTAAAAAGTAAATAATGAAATATATTAATTTAAAATAAAAAAAATTCTACGAAATAGTTAAGAATATCACATTATGCCTCCCTCCAAGCCAATCTAGGTGTAAACCTTACCTTAAAACTTTTCTTCTACCACTAAGAATGGCTGTATTATTTAGATGGTCTATTTAAGTACATTGAGAAAATACTGGCCAACCTAGCGGAAAGAGGAGTTAAGTCTTCGCCGTGCAACTAAAATAATTCAAGACGCGCTTTTAACTTGTCCAGTTTAGGACTAATGAAAGCAAAACTAAAACCCAGCTCAACTAGTCTAGTTAGCTTTCTGCCTGTACAAGAAGCAGTTTCCAACTTTTAAACGCGTTAATATAATTATTAAACAATGTCTTGTGGCAGCATAACTGGACTCGTAACGTTGCTAAAAAAAGATCGGAGAGTGTGTGTGTGCAGAAGTCTAGCTAAAGTAAAGACCGTTATGGAATAATTATAATAACAGTTCGCTCTCGTGATGTGCTCGTTTCTCAGCGGGGTCAGCTGTGAGTTTGTACAGGCGGAGTGATTAAATTAATTTGCAGCTCAAACATCTTGTTTGTTCAAGCCCTGGTCTTAATTAACTTTTTCCCTCATTCCCTTCTGCAGCTTTATTTTGCAGCACATCGAATATTGACAGCAGAGTTGTGTTGGTACCACTGATATTTGAATCCCTCTAAATGTCAGGCACGAAACTCCCTGAATGATTGACAAATTCGCATTTGATTAAAAGCCGTCCTTTGGGATATATTTTCAATTTCATATTTGCCAGTGTTTACACAAGTGACTCGCATTTAATTTATAACATGATCAAAATTTTAACAACGTCTGCTTTGGTCTTAGTGCCTATGTGTGTTTGCAACTTTTAAATATTAAAATAGAGGAAGCGGGCAAGTATATTGTTCTGAGGCTGCAACATCGAAAAATTAAATTTTAAATTACTTAACCATTATTAGTTTGGAAGAGACTAGACTGTATTTTCCTAAAATGAACTATTGGTATGTTATATTATGAGCAAATATGAAACGAGATTCTGAAATGTTCATCAATACTCTTATTTTTTCACATTTACGTGCCTTATGTTGAAGTTAGAAGTTAGATTAATTGAAAGGAGCTTTAAGATATGAGTATGAAAGAATCTCGAGTTATAACATTCAATAATTTCAAAAGCTGTCAGTGTGAAAACAACCTATCCAGGTATGAGGTCTTAAATCAATATCTCAAAACTCCGCTATTACGTTTCTAATCAATGCGTTTTCTACTTACTCTCACTTTTAAATTCCAGTTATTTTACGGTGATTCATAGGAAAACAGGAGCACTCGTCCTCGTAGCATATGCAGCAATGTAAGCCACATCTCAAGCAAAGGCACACATGAGTGAATGATTTGCTTTTGTATGGTGTTATTTCGCAACCTGAATGTTTGCTATGTAGTTGCGTTATGACTGTATATGTATTCTATTACGAACATATCAAATATATGTCTATGATAACATACACGTTTCTAAATATTTAAGAGAGACACTCAGAAAGATTCCGGATACAAGCGAGATATTACTGAAATTTGAAACTTACCAGTACATCTAAATATATACCCCCTCATCCTCTATACCCCTACTCATCCATACGAACCAAGCCCGGAGACAATGGTGACATTCATTGTCCTCTTCCTGTGCTGCTACAGCATTTTCTTGGCTACAAATATCTTCCCCCGCAGTAACTATCCACCAAAGGGTGTCAGATCAGGACTGTAAGGAGAACGAGTGCCAAGTTTTACAATGGTTCACTCCAAAACTTAAAGTGGGGTGCGTGGGGCTGTGACCTTTTTCATGATGTAATCTTATATGTATTCTGTTTTAACACACTTTTTGGAAGCATTTTGGTACAAAAACCACTAGTTGATCAAATTTATTCGGGCTTTACCGCGATAGATTTTAAATAAAGAACGTCACTATTGCGGAGGGATTGTAATCAGTTGGTCTAGTTCTGACAACTCGCTATGGAGGGCAGAGTGCGCCTTGTTCTTTAACTAATCGCTAGGCTGCAGAGTATGGTACTATCGGCGCCGATACCCTCCAAGGGAAGATGGCAAATATGTTATACTTTCAAACTGACTCGCTGTAAAGTACGATACATTTGATAACTCATTAATGTATATCACTGAGCTGCCCTTCAATCTTCAAGGGTAATTAGAGAAGTATGCCAACACCATTTTCCGTACTCTTTATTAGGTGTTTGTTTCTGGAGCATAAGTTGCATCACTTGTTATGGTTTCAGAAACATGACGAGAGTTACCATTTTTGTATTTTTAACATTTCCCAATCCAGTATTATTGATTGCCTCTATAGTTCACTCAGGAAGTGTTCCTGTAACATTTCCTCAAAGGCAATGTTTTCTATAGTCACTGCCATCTAAGTTTGCCGTTTCTTTTCGTCTTTGGAACATACTCGGCCATTTTTATATTTTGCAAACTAACTCAAGACTGTGCGCAAGAGAGCAAGATCCCATAAAGTATGTTTTAAGTCTCTAAAGAGAGCACCCGGTTTAAACTGCTTTTAAAATTGTAACAATCTTTGCATGATAATGTTATTGTATCAGAAAATGAATTACTAACACGTGTTCCTTTTAACCCAAAATGTAGAGGTTGCAAGAGTAGCAGCTTCTGGAATTTATGTTGATTTAAAGATAAAATTATGTGCTACTATATGACATGTATAATTGCACACTATTGTAAATAGTTTGCTGCGGTCCGGAAACTTTATCAATGTCCGAATTATTAAGGTTAAAGACGATTTGAAGAAGTTGAAGTCGATCTTCCATTCATTCATACATTATGCATTCCTGATCAATCTTTCATTATACATTTCAAAAGACGATGAGGGATTTTTCCACATTGGGAGAGAGGAGGTTTAAACATTGTGAGTAAACAAATCAGCATACATGGATTAAGAAATTGTTTTGGAAATTGTACAATTTTCCCCACATTTATCCAAGAAAGACAACACGAATAAAAATATTCGGAGAGAAACTTCCTTTATCAGATTTCCAGAAGAATTCAAGAAGAGTATATTTGTCGCTGCACTTTATGACTTGAAAGTATTGATAGCTAATACTTTGTTTACTGCTACACATGCCGTTCGTTTCACACTTGGTGTTTATAGCCTAAGAACAGTGTTCCGTAAACTTGTAATGTAATTTTCACAGGAATGCCGTAGAGACATTTTTATTTGTAGTAAACGTTTTGTAATAAGCCAAGAACCCTGTTGTAAAACACACGAACAGATATAAAGAGTTGAATGTTTTATTTTATTAGATCTCGATAGTGTAACCGCACCTGCAAAAATCCTGATTTTCTTTTCTTTCAGTTCTACTTCACGTCCATAGCAGTTTAAGGCGTTTCTTTCTTCTTTACCTCTTTTCTCTTTTGCTCTTGCTTTTATTATATCTGAGTTATGTGATGAACAAAGGTTTATGTTGCCAAATTTATGGCCCCTCGCGATATATAGATACAAGTATTAAGATCTCATCACGTGATAATGGTCTGTGAGCGCTGACTTCGTAGATGGAATTTTCTGGAGTTTCGAAGTATGGTGTCTAAACAGATGAAGACAACGGAGCGTAAAACAAACATTTCTCTCTGGAAGATTTCCTTTTGTCAGCTTTGAGCCGTGAAGATTCTAGGTGATAAACAACGGCGCTAGGTTCAGAATGTTAAATGTAAAAGACGATAAGAATCTTAACAAAATAGGAACGTTATCATAAACAAAGACACAGGTTTTTAAATAGTAAGAATCGGAATCCATTGCTGGTGAACAAACAACGTCTGCACCATAACTCTCCCACCACTCCAATTGCCCCCTCCCTACTTCTATCGCTTCTTTACCTTTGCCTACCAGATAACTTCCGTTCACCGATGGTGACCATAGAGTCAGCGAAAGCTTTGGTTTTAAATCTAATGTAACCAACGACTTGGGAAGTTAACCCGGAAATTATTAATAATACTATGAGAGGAGTTGTAAGAAACAGTGCAAAATATGTTTTATTTTTTTACTCAAAAAAGATAAACTCAAATATTCCCGTGATCTCTGTGGGACGATCAGTCATGTAGAAACAACCTATGAAATCTATATAGCATTTAATTGAAGCGAAACCACGAGTAAGAGTTATAAATCACTCTGAGCACAAGCATAGAATTGAACTTATGCTGTATGTTGGTAGCTAATGGGTTTAATTTTGAGAACCTGAAGCTGTGATCTAAACCTTTATTACGCTGGAAGTAAAACAATGTATTAGATTCAATCCATATATACATATATATAGTTTTAATGGAAATTTATTGCGGTCCTTTTAAATAATACGCCATACTTAATAGAGCTCGTACTGAAGATGAAAACAATAACCCCAGAATTTTCAACTGAACTTGACTATTCGTTCCCAAAATATGAGATACGCTATTATATTTTGTTACATGCAAGATTTACATGAGATAAAGCCATGAACGAATAATATTAACTATCAGAATAAAATTAAAGGACAGATTTGGGACAAAATAACCAAGTGATTCAGAGAAATGTCTGACAGTGTAAGAAACTAGAGTGAAGTTATTTGGGTTACGGGCCGAATTGGCACCACTGAGTACTGGGGAAGTTCAATCTCCACTCCCCGCCCCAATAAAAAGAGATAGAGTCATCATTAGTTAACTTAGTATATTACTTTTATTGTTTATATTTTCTATGGAAGAATAAAACATGAAAAGTGCTGCATGTAAAACTTATGATAATAATAAAGAGTAATCATTGTTAAAATGATGCACCTAGCTACAATGCACTGTAGGGTATGTGTAGGAAATTCCTAATTCATCTAACTTTTCTTCCGGAAAAATAACGCGGTTCGGAACAAGTTTCTTGTCATTGGGAGTTCTTGTCTCCCGTAGAGTTTTAACAAGTTGGCGAACAGTTCTATATCTGAAACAAGATTGCCAGGACATTTCCTTGCGAATCGCATTATCTATAAGAATTCATTTTCACATAAGTGTTGTACTTAATGACCCGTTCTTCAAGGCTATATTTCTAGTGGCATAATTAACGAAGAACAATTTACACACAATGAAAGGACCGAGTAACATACAACGCAAAACGACTTGCTGACAAAGCCTCTCTAAAGCTAGAAACTGTCACGTGCACACGGCCTTGACGACTGACTTTTCCCAGTATGTACCGTGCAATGCCGGGGTCGTAACTGCAATAAGTTCACTGTATAATGGAGTCTCACCCATGTAGAGAGTATCCCCAAAAGCTTGAGACAAACATTTCACAATCATTGCATTCATTAGTGCTGATTCTGATGCAATAAACGGAATGTAGTAATAAGGGAAACAACAGAACTACATTATCATTTGACCAAAATGTGTTCCAGATCTTTACTGCCGGCTATTTTTCAATTACACTTCGCTTTTATCCACAATGGAAATCATTTTCCGTCATACTAATGGTTAATTCAGGATCCATTATGAAGGTTAATGCATAGATTTAAAATGATTAAAAGGTAATAAATACAATGATAGTTGTGATTTTCTGTAGACTGCATTGTGTCAATCGGAAAGTAAGGGGATAAATATTTTTTTTGTGCAAATAAAATTGTAAAACCAGAAATTACCCCCTTAATTTATTAAAAACATTTTCGTTCGCCCCATTATACTGACGATATAATCAAGTAGCTATGCTTTTGAATGAATTGTCTATGTTGCTAGTACTTATTAGTATATGTAAAATTAGTATTTATTATTCCAATTAAACTAGGAATGCATATATTGCACATCACAGTTACAAGATAGTTTATGCTCTTGTAAAATACTTCATTTCGGAAATTATTTCGGAAATTAATTCCAACAAGAAAAACAAGAATATTAACAAGAACGCACTTGCTCACACACACACACACACACACACACACACACATATGACATAGATATATACAATAATTCTGATATTCACATAAATTTTCGTGGTATTTATGTACAATGGTTATAGAAATTTCTTATCCTTAAAACTATGCATTTAATTTAAGAAAATGCCCAGGTTAAGCCAGTTTTGTCTATTTAGAATTAAGTCCCAAAATGTCAGCCTCCCCCTACAAGAAATAAAAATTAATCCGGGAAAAATTTTACCCTAGTATCTTCTGTCTGTGTACACTTAGCCAAAATGTGCACTCAGTCTTCCGGTTCCGAGCATAATGGGCAAATCCTTCTGACTTCTTCGTCAACATCCTTACGTGCCTTCCAGCCTCCCAGCCTAAGCCAAGCTATTCCCGATCTCCTTTTTATGCCCATGATATAGGTCTCTTTACCCCATTTAATTCAGATTTCGCTCTGCGGGTATAGAGATGACTTTTGCATACATCGTACTTCTATTTCCTGCTAATTTATGTCAGACAGACGTCTTTTGACTTTTGTTACTACGCTATGCCTGTTTTCATTGCCTTTCTGCCAAATATCGTTTAAACTGCTTTTTGACAATTCCCGCTGTACAACCGCCGCCCACCATTTAGGGTAATGCATTTTGTTTAATTGATGCCGGTGGCATATTGCCCTCAGGGTTGTTTGTTGTCCTTTAATTATTCTTAGCCGACACCTAATTACATTTATTTTGCCATAGAGTGCATCTTTCCAGCATCCCATCTCTCATAGTACTCCGTGCCTCCCTCTCCCCTAGAATTCGCTTCCAGAAATCACATTATAAGTTATATAGCCCGTCTATTTTACCCCATTCCCAAACCTCACTTCCATATAACAATGAGGACCTAACCATTGCCTCATGGCATATCCGGTATCCGAAGTACAAGATGTCTCAGTACCTCAGAAAGTTGCCCGCCTTCCTTGTGTTTATTAAATAGTGTAATTATTATTTATTATTATCTATTATCCGAAGCAAATGTAAGGTTTTCTTAATAATAAACATAATGAATACAATCCCACAACGTCCCAATTCGTAAAGAATGTGTACATTGAAAGAGTACAGCAGATTTTTAACGATCACTCCGGTTTTCGGCAAAGTTAAAATTATAGACACAAATCGATGATAGTTTTATAACTGTCTTCTGTCATATCAACTTGCAGCAGCAGCCTTTATCTGTGAGTTTTACAAAGATATACAGTAAGATTATTTGATTAAGAGCCAGCAGAGCGCGCCTAGGCATTGGGAGAAGCCCGTCTCAATGACGTATAATGCATGTACAGGTAGCAGTTTGTAGTTAGATTGATGGAGTTTTTGTCAACGAGTAATTGTACCAGGGAGTTACTCGTTAGTTGTGCCACTACTAAATAATCTTGAGGCACCTGTTTTTATGTATGATATACGTAAAAAGATTCTTCAGGGGAATATAAGAACAATTCGCAAAAAAATACTCTGGCAATCGGGTTCCAGGTAGAGAATCTGTTGGTCAATTTGTTAAAAAGTTACATGAGGCACGACCTCTCAATTAAAATAATCGTGTTTTTAAATGAAATGTATGAATTTCCTACTCATATAATGACAATGTATTGCCGCTGAGGAGCATCATTTTCAAAATCTCTTATATCACAGATTACTTCTAATTATTATCAATTTTAAATGTAGGCTTCTAGTAAAAAAATAATAAATGTAATAAAAATACTAACTTTATGCGAACTTTATCTGCCTTTTTGCGTTCAGCAGCTGTAAGCAGCCGCGCTGAGGCGCCCATAAATCAAATAACCGCACTGTATCACATATCACAATAATAACTGTTACTTTACATTGGCGTTAACTGCGGATATCTAAGATTAATCTTTCTATAGGAATAACACTCGAGAGAAATATTACTTTAAATCTGCTTTAGCGACAGAGTGGAAAAAAATCAAGAACATACATTTGTACATACGAATATATATCACGTTTGATACGACTGATAGATGCATCATCAAAAATATCAATGGGTATGTCAGATTAAACCCTGGACTTATTTTTGATAGAGCTTTATAGAGAGAAATAGAGGATATAAATTGTAGTAGTAAAAGATATTTTGATGTAGTTTTTATTTTTATGTTACTTTTCACATGTTATTTCATATTCACCTTCACTTTTTTACTTATTCTTATATGCATTTATGGGTATATGTTGCTCTATTGATGAGCAGTAAACTAGTAAATAAAGCAAGGAGAAAAATCAGGAGAAAGAAAGAAATAGAACAGATAATGCTTGAGAAAATATTAAAAGCTTAAGAATAGAGAATACAATAACGAAGAGAGAGAAAAGGATAATGGGATAGCAGAGGAAAAGAAAATAAGGGGAAAATTTGTAGGAAGAAAGACATAATTGGGATATATTAGCTCAATACAGAGCACAACGGAGCTAAGCTCCCAGAGAGTCACATGATGAGTACAGTGGCACTCAACCAACCTTAATCTCGGCTAACCAGGCAGATTTTGCTACTTGTCATATAAAGTGCTTCGCAACGGTGCTCATGAGGCTGGGTAATCTGCACTACAGACCTGCTTTGGACTTTTCAATTGCCAAGAAGAAAAGTCGTAATAAAAGGGAGGAAATAAAAGGAGCAGAAGAGAATTGATAACCAACAGTAAAGCATCAGTGACTGCTGCAAGGAGGAGCAAATAAAAGACGGGAGAGATGAGGATGAAACAGAGAAGCAGAACAAGCAGATTGTCTTTACAAGAGACAAATACCTTGGTACATTTTTTTTCCAAACATATGCCCAACTACATTTGTAAGGCATCGAACCAGAAGTTTGTGGAATTGGAAACCGTTAGCAACGCTGGCTTTCCAACCAAGAGAAACAAAGAGAACCGCAAAGCTGAGTCGCAACATAGGGTTTAGTGCGCAGTGGTTTAGTTAAGTTCTACAGTGAAGTTCAGCAAAGTAAAGGGCACAATTACACGCAAAATTACACATTTCATTCCGCCTCAGAGGGCTTTTCTTCCGAATGGTTTTCTATTAATCCAATATATGCGAAAATATTATCTCTAATTTTCCGAACCTCGCTTCGTGGGTGTCATTTGCATAACAAGATATTCTCCTTCACTATTTGGTATTCCACAGGGGCTTTTTCCATATTTGAATATAGTTCCCTAAAGGCATCTGATTAGTTAATGTAAATATATTCACCTTATTTAAATTTCTCTTTTCGACATTCCATGTCTGAACTGCACATTGAATCATGCTTTATATGGCAAAAAATATAATTTTTAGAAAATCTTTAATCTGATATTAAAAATGACACACAGAGTATCAGAGAAAAGAGCCAGACTGTGAAGACAGATAAGGTTGTAAAAGCTTGGGAGACTAAATGCTCCTATGACCATCGTTGTGACTTAAATATTTTCAAGCTCTTGCAGTTTGCTTAAACCATACAATTAATTTCTGTTAACTATAATTTATTCCCATATCTTGACGTTTCTTATTTGGAGAGGGAAAAATCTCACAATTGTCTTATTGGTAATGCAGCAAAAATCATGGGTAGCCACAGAATTTTACCCATTGGTGTTTATTTTTAATTCCGGAAAGTTATAAAAGAAGTTATTTCCCACAAAACGCACTTTACTGATATAATTTACCCTGTTGGAATTTTTGCTTTATGTAATCGTGGGACAAAGAGTTCTTGAAGCCTTTCCGTGCATTCTCAAACCTTGAAGTGGAATTAAACGCTCTTAATTAGCTCTGCTTCAGCAACTCAAGGTCGAGGAAGTATTTGTACTCGACCACGCAAATACGGGATTTTCTTCGGAAATTCACACTACCAAAATAAGAAATTAAATAAAAAAATAACAAAAATAAAATTATATTACTACAATATCACGGTGTATCCTTATCGTGATTAAAATTTAATTGCAATCTAAATCTCAAAAACGAAACTTCTATTACACCTCTAGCTTATCTAAGCAGATCTATAAATATTTGTATGGCTTATGCGTTCAGACTTCTCATTCCTGACGTTTACAAAGCTTTAGTTGTAGAAGACTTTCAGCACAAAAATTGCGAGCATAGAAAATATTTTTTACTACCCTTATACAAATTTTTACACCTACTAAACATTCGTAGATCACCATCATTCATTATTCAAACAGTACAAATTATATTGCATTATTCCCAAAAAGCTTCTCATACGTGAATTATAGATTCAATTTAAGAGCTGTCAGGGTCTAAAACACTCAACACATTCTCAATGCCTTAAGTGTAAACTGTAAGTAATTCTACTACTGCTAGCTAAGAGTGTTAAGCGCCCATTTTTACTGCTGAGGGTCACAGGCCGTTTGGCTTACTGTGTTCCACATTTCATGGAACAACAAGAATCAGTTTTGAAATAATAATGCTAGTAAAATATAGTTTAAATTATTTCACAATAATAATTTTGAAACAATAAAATAATATAAACTTTTTCATGCAAAATGTTGAATTATGCAATAACTTGAGTGTTTTCTTAAATATGTAAAAATGAGTACTATAACTTGAAATATGGAGAAATATGGAAAGTAAAATATGTTTTGAATCATCCAAAATACCGTTATTCATAAACACATGATATGGTAACTAATGGAAAACCAAATATATCCTGATAATAGCAGACAAGAATATATTTCCTCTTTTATCTTGGGCTGCATCATCCATTAAAAAGGCGCCTCATACTACTTCAAACACCATGGTATTTTATACCTTATGAATGGACACCTGGCAAAAATATTTGCAAAAATGAAGTATAGACAAATAACAAATAAACATTGTGTATAATTATTAAAAGTTATTAAAAGACTGAAAATGTGTATTTGGTGTTTTATTATATCTAGAGTTAATGAAAATAACTCATAATCTCAAGTACTTAAAATGACAGAAAGATTCACGTTAAGTGTTTGTCAATCACACGATCTTCGCTTAAAAAAGGAGAGCATGGTGAGTAGAAACAGTTCAAGCTACAGTGAAGCTTCCTCCCCTCTACTACCTGCACGAGAGCTATATGAGGGAATGGGTTGCCGACAAGCAATACTACATGCACTGTTGCGGATTGCTTGAAACTTCTCAGTGTTGAAACGCAGGGGTCTAATGATCAGTCAATCAATTTCACAGTAACTAATAACAGGTAAAGCAAATTATTAAAAAGCTTGTTGCTAATGGCCCTAAAGCTTAAGTACTCTTTGCTACAAAATGAAAAAAATACAGCGATTGAAACTAATAAACCCGCAGATTATTCTTCTGTATAGGTGAGGACGAGAGACCCCTGTTACGTATGTAACACAAATCTACAGTTCACCGATAAAAGAAAAATATGTTTTTGAATATTTCTGTATTTATTCTGTTATATTTTCTTCCCTTAGCTGTACTTGTGTGTCTGTATTCTTAATTCTATCTGTTTTTGCTAATGTAAGTAATGACCTTAGGAACCTCATCTCATCTGCTTTCAACCTTGTTTTTTTCCAGTGTTAAATCCATGATTCACAGGCATACTTTAATGCTGGGTTTTATATGACATTGTGTACCCTTGTTTCATTTCTTTTGTCATATTTACATTAAAGAGTTTTTTATGCAATCATTCAATTTATTGCAGATGTCACTAGTTCCTTCAATGTCTGCTTTTTGACCCTAAATACTTGAATGTGGGTACTTGTTCAGTAATATTCCTATTCATAGTTTTATCAGTTTTTTTTTATTTCCCTATTTGTGTAAAGTATTTCAAAATTGATATTTTCTAATTATCTTTACTTATTTAGTTGGATTTTGTTACTGACTTAGGTAAAATTTCTGAACATAATATATAAATATTTTTAAAAGATATTAATTATCCACAAATCACAAATTACAATACTTACCAAGTCTCTTCGAAAGCTATCCATTTATTTTGAATAACTATGTAGCAAGTGAGAGGGAGACTTAATTGCGCATGCGTGAAGAGACAGTATCTGTAAGATTACATATAAGTACGGCGCATTCAGAAAGATAGCATCTGCCCTATGATTATGTCTCGCTCAGCTTTTCTTATATTTTTTTTATCATTGCCAATTACCACATTACCTAAAGCTAATGTTTGGTTTCTTGGAGCCTTGTTTTTCCTCTTGAAACGGAACTCAGGGCGTGACTAACTTTATGGAGGAAGAGGGAGTCTGTTGGTGCGAATCCCATAATACAACGGTGCAGACTTTGAAAAATCTGGAAGGACAGGTGATGATGTCCCAACGGAAACTAAGATACCTTGCACAAGGTAAATATGTTATTAATAAAGAACATTGTCAATTCTTATCAATTATTGCAACTCTCAAAGTTTCGCACCTCTCAGTAACTTGCAGGATGCATAGTTTCAAACAGAGTATACTTATTGCGATAGCTTTCATTCTAGTATATCCTTATCGTATAAATGTATATTCAGAAGCAATGTGACTGACTTTTTTTGTCTTACAGTCCAGCATAATATATGTGTCCTTTCACACGTCATATATAACTAACAATTAACAACGTAAAATGTAGTCGCAGTTAATCTTTTCCCTCATTACATCGATTTTTGGTCATCCCTATCAGAAGAAAAGTATATCTCATAAGAGTGCTCAAACTAAGGGTAGGTGAATTCTCGGAATATAAGCTTGTATTCTGAGTTGAAGAATAATCCGTTTTGCAAACACATAAGTTCAGGGAGATAAATGAGAGAATTCCAGTTTCAACGTTTAACTGCCGTAACTGCTATATGCATAGAGACTAACTCGTATAAGGGTCATGTAATTCTTTATAAGCTTTGCGCTTATATTTCAGTCTCCGGTCTCCTAATGACTCCAAAATATCAATAGTTATTTTCTAAAGACTAGACTGGTATACTAGTATTCAAAGAGAGGAAGGTACTTTGAGTATAAATGTTTTCATAATCCTACTTGTATTGCTTGTTTTCTTACTCCTGTAATGAATGAAACAGCAAGTCGTATAATGAAAACACATGTACGTACAAAAAGAATATTTGAATTTATTGAATTTAGCAGTTTAGAGACTGGTAGAAAATAAAAATATCATAAGAGCGAACTTAACAATAAAAATAACTTAAAGCATTGTGCTGTGTTTGGCAAAGAGGAAAAATCTAGCTAAAAAGTCCCATAATATAAAAACCAGTTGGCCACACTTTACTGAAGACCACATTCACTATTATGGGAAGAAGCCTTTCATTTGCATTTTAAAAATCGTTCTCACCGGAGTTTTATTTTATAAACATGTATTTGAATTGTACAATTTTTAAACGTTTTTATGTTCCTGAAAACAGTTGTATTTTTTCCTTTATGGCAAAAATGTTCCTTTACTACCTTACCTAATGACTCACTGCCGAAGGTTATGTCCGATGATTTTAAGGAATTATAAGACAAAAAATGATAAAAAGAATGGAAGCGTATTATCAACTTAAAATATTTTAATTTAATCCAGCGCAGCTCAGCTGGCTATAACTGCAGACTCTTGAGTTCGAATTTCGATGTCGTAGAATACAATTACAATAAATAAAAACGTTTTACATTTGATTCATATTGACCCGAGCTTTGTGTACTTTGTCATTACAAATTGGGAGAAAATTGTGTGAATAATTATAACACTTTTTCAAATAATAAATTATTTTTACAATTATACAGAAATCCATCTTATTACATTTAAAATATAATTACGTGGGTTACTGCTAATAAAATAGTGGCAACACTTTCGGAAGGCGAGTACAAACATGCTTGTACTCGGAAAGAATCTGAATATTGATAGTTCGAACGAGTGTCGAGGTGTGCAGTGCCGAAAGTAGCTGTTAAAGAGAGTGGTTGGCTCTGTGCTTCGCTGAATCGCAAGTGTTGTGTGAGGGGTGCTAAAGCATATTTACAGCGTTTTTGGATAAAAATCCAAGTGGTCTGTGGCAAAAAGTCACGTTAGTGACATGACGGTTTTCTGCAAGCGTGTCGGCAGATAGGGCCTACCAACTTTTCCTCCAGCATCATTTGCTACCGGCTATGTGTCATAAACGTCCACTCTTCCTGAGGGATACTCCAACTTGAGCCTTGTCTGACAACTCTCGTTGTCACAGGACACACACGTTGACCCAATTGTTGGCCAAGTGCCATTGGGAAGTCCTGTAATATTTACCGTACTCACCGGAAAGTAACCCTGTGATTTCTACCTCTTTCCTTTGTTGAAAGAAAATTTCCGATGCACCGGTTTCCAAATATTTTCTCCTTGCTATGCATTGTAGGCCAGTCTATTGCCAATATCAATAGTAACAATTCGAAGGCGCCGCATAAACAGCTACCACAGATTTGGGAAACATGCAGGACAACGCAGGAGATTACATTGAATGTCTCTCATGTGATTGTTACTGCAAGTTAAATATAATGTCTCTAATAACTATGTTGCCACTAGTACTTTATTTACAACCTATATAGTAACGAATATAGAACCGAACAGAATAGCTGGGTTAACTAGCATTTGTTGTGCGATCTTGAAGTTGTAGTCCTGTTTATCCTTTTATTAGTGACTATGGCTGACCAATAGGGCTTGTGACACCCAAAGATTTATTCCTTTCACATGAGGACTGTCATGCTTCAAGGATTCCTCTTTTGCCAATACTTCATCTAAAGTTAGCAGCATCCCACTCTTCTAGCTAGAGAACTAGCTGAATGATTTTTTTTGATTGATTTATTTATGGACGCTCTTTAACATATCAGGTCATCAGCGTCCCATTCAACTCAGGGCGTGAAACGGCCGACAAATTTTGATCAGAGGCCTCTCTTTCAGGCTTGAGGTTCTTTTCCGTGCCGTAAATGTACGAAACGGGACCCACGGCTTTACTTCCCTTCCGAAGGAAGCCATACTTAGGCTTTTTACGCCTGAAAAAAAAATCCATCGGTCCTGGCCGGGTTCGAACCCGCGATCTTGGGTATAGGAGGCAAGTATGAGCTGAATGACTGATATAAAAAGCAAAGGAAGTATTAAACGTTAGCAGCAGTATCACTGCAAAATGTTTTTGGTATTTCGATATATAGAGGGATATTATCAAGACTCAAGAGATATTGATTAAGCTGGCACAGTTCCAAATGAGTTTCATTATATACGTTTACGAGATACAGGGAAGCTCTTGGTTCAGTAGTCGTTTTTTCTATGTTACCATTTAGAAACATTAAAGTCACGTAAATAGAGCTTTAACGCAATTTTGATATTCCGTAAGTCGTTTTTGAGATATTTCTTTAGCGCAGAATCTTCACTCCAGCTGCATTTTACCATTTAAGCTATTCTGCTTTTTCCTTCAAGCGAACGAGATCTAAAAGTTAATAAACTGCCGCTAGTGGTTCTGGCGAATGTATGCGACGGGGTAAACGACAGCCATCTTATTCTTTACTTCTTCTTCTTTCTCTTCTCTTTTTATTATTATTATTATTATTGAAAGGAAATAGCTCCCT
The DNA here is from genome assembly GCA_030762175.1 of Metallyticus violacea. Lineage (NCBI taxonomy): Eukaryota > Metazoa > Arthropoda > Insecta > Mantodea > Metallyticidae > Metallyticus > Metallyticus violacea. The sequence continues at coordinate 38,517,466 of CM060834.1, read as the reverse complement.
TACCCACAGTTTTCGTTCCGCTCTTGCAAATCTATAGGCGCCATCAAGCAGAATAGGTAAATGTCTGAGGGGGAGGTTTATTAAGGTTCCAGGAACGGTTGCTGGTGACAAATGGAGCCCATCCCGCCACGAGGTGACCCCCCGACCCCCCTGGTGATTTGTTAACGCCATGTAATTCTGATCCCCTCCACAATCCCAGCTTCCCCCCTGTTCCCCCGTGCTATTAGCTTATCCGATGGCAGTTCTAGTTCCCATGTTGGACCGTATATTTCATGGGCAAAGTAGTGGAGCGAAGAGAAACTTAGTGATGGCTCGTTCAGATTTCCTTTACATGTTTCCCTCATATGCTGATACTATCAAATGAATTTTCTTTAATAAACTGTGCTTGCTGGTGTACAGAAAATCCCCATAGTAAAATCTCAGCCTGTAGTAAATTACTATCATCATCATTTTCATAGTTTGGACCTTCTGGCTTGTTACAACCACAGAGGCAGCTGAGTAATTGTTTTTTACATCTTTAATAAATCTTTCCTAGTGTCTTCTTCCTCTCGGACGGGATTTTTAAGATGATTATAGAAAATTTCTATTTTGTTTTGTAAGCAATATGCACAGGTTTCTGGGCAGAAGCAACCACGTTTGCTTTTTTGGTATTGGCAACGATGGAGATTTTCACACAGAGCTTTTCTGTTTGCTCTCAGGATCGAAGTTTCATCAGCAGTGATGAAATTATTGCTCCTCTTTCTGTAACATCATCTGCAGGCATTTGTTCGGGAATCAGCAGTCTCATAGGCAAATTTTCAGAACTTCTGGAAGTGTTCTTAAAGTTATTCTTTCTCTCAATGATAGCAGCAGGGTTAATATGTTCTTCCGTTAGAGCACAAACTGGAGGTTCAGGACTATCTTCCTCTGAAACTGACTGCCTACCCTCTTTGAACATTTTAAAGCATCTTCGAACTGTGATGTAGGGAAGAAAGAACTCTCCATACACCTTCTGTAACTTTGCGCAGACCCCAGCTGAAGGTATGTTGAGATGAAAGTAGACTTTCAAAGCAGCGCATAGTTCATCGTGTGTGACCTCCATTTTGCTGTAAGCAGAACTGAAAATGGTTCACCTGCACGCCTCTGAAAGATGGCAGAAACGGAAGTGACAACAATGAAACTAGTGCATTGATCATTAAGCTAACAAAATATTATAAAACTAGCGCGAAATATTACGCAATATCCCTCGTTTGTTTGATTTGGTTTATTAACGGACGCTCTTTAACACCTCAGGTCATCAGCGTCCCATTCAATTAAGGGCGTGAAACGTCCGACAAATTTTGCTTTGACATGAGGTTCTTTTTCGTGCCGTAAATGTACGACACGGGAACCACGACTTTACTTCCCTTCCGAAGGAAGCCATACTTATAATTTTTACGCCCGAAAAAATCCATCTATCCCGGCTGCGAACTTGGGTTTAGAAGGCAAGTATGGTTACCATTACACACAGCCCTAGTGCAGGGTCTTTTCAACGAAATGGTGAGATTTTTGTCAACGAATAACATTTTTACTTTTATCTTATAAAACGGTAACTTCAAGCAACAGTATAGACAGCTATGCAGGTATGAGGTACGTTATCGACAATTCGTTTATACTGATTACGGCCATATGCCATGGAAGAGGTTCAATCGGTCATGTGTGATATTGAAAGAATGGGCGATAGAGGAGGCAATGTTACAAGCGACAGTGTGGCATGAGACAAAAAGAACATATAACGCAGTCTAAGATACAGGAAGATGGTTTCGCTGAACGGCTCATTTTCAGTAATGAAGCCCACATTTCACATCAGTGGCAAAGGAACCGTCAGAATGTAAGTCAGGCAGTGGTGGGATACCAACGAGACTCTATGAGGGTGAACGTTTTCTGTGAGGTGTCTACGAAGAAACCGTACTGCCGAAGTCACTTGACTGGCGGACACATTACGGCTACATTCTCAAAATGTACGGAAAGACTCTTTATTTTCTCAAAAATGAGTAAGAACCCCCATCTCATGTTCTTCCACAGTAAAGCATTGCTACTACAAAGATTGACAATTGTCTCTTGTGGCCACTCCATTCGCAGGACTTGTGGCCATGAGACTGTTTCCTTTGTGGGGCTCGTTGAAAACAATGTTTACGTACCACCGTTACCCAGCTTCTTCTTGGTAAGATAATACAGGCCTGCTTCGTCGTCTATGGCAGGAACTTGATTATCGAGTTGTGTGTGCCGTGTAACTAAGAGTGTACACACTGAAGGGTCATCTCTAGGACAGCTACTCTTCCTGGCGCAAGTTGTACCCATGTAAGGTAAGAAATAACTATTTTATTCCCTTACAAAACCCTTCATTACATACTTGCACCACAATTTAAATTACTGGTAGATATGATGTGCTGCATTACCCGAAGCAATACTGACACAGCATCGATTTAAGCAGTGTAGACAGCTGCATGCACCAAATTAAATCGATAGAAGTCTTTTATTTTAAACGGGAAACCTGAGCTTGCTTCGGATGAGTAACCTACTCTTCAGAAGTCTATCACCTTTGTGTCACACTTTGTTCTGCTACATAGTTGCAATAATGTACTTCTGTCTTTTCGGTGTTGCCAGATTTTTTACTGTTGGTCTTTTTATTATATATGACTGACTTTTAAGAACTATAAAATTAAACATATTGAAACTTAGAGAACTATAGCTGAATACTTGTTCAGCTAATTAAGATCAACTGTATGCTTGAATCGAACTACACGCTCTTATAAGGAATTGTCCAGCAGTCCACGGGTAGCTGATGATACGAACAAAGGGTGTGTAAAACTAGTAATATATATTATGAACAAGTAAGTACAGAAAAAAGATGTGCAGTTCGACTCAACCATACAATTTATCTTAATTATATGATTAGCTTCACGTAGAGGTTCCAATTAATATTCCTAGTTCTACTTGTTCAGTTAGTTGTCTTTTTCTTCTTTTTAGAGACCTAAAACGAGCATTTTTACAAGGAACTAATTCTCACAGCACAGCAAATTAATTTTATTCTATTGTTAGGATAAAACAGTTTAATGCTGGCTTGTCTAAAAATAGTTTATTCTTTTTGTAGCATTTTGGCAATTTTTTTTCCATCACCTTTAAGACTAAAAGCATCTAGCTTCAACTTCTGAATGTAAGTAACTGAGACATTCCTTGAGAATGCCAAGCTACTGAAATGTTCAAAACAGCATAATGCACTAAGCAATAGGAACAGTATTAAATATACTTAAGAAACATGTGCAGAAAAGTGGACGCTCGCATAAAGCATTTGAGCCACGCTTTGTATTACTGGACCATGGAGGACATTATGCTGCCTTCTGTCACAGGACTCACGTCGGAAAGCGTCTTGTTGCAGCAGGACGGCGCCCCCAGTCACAAAGTCCCATCAATCAGTGATGACAATAGAGTTGACAACCATGAAACCCAAACCTCAACCCATCTGAGAATATCTGCAGCACTAGGGAATAGAGACTGGCAGAGAAGAGCCCTTCAAACAAGAATTAGCATCCGCTTGAATTCATTAATCTTATGATGTGAGCATTATTCAATATAAATATATATTTATTAATTTATATTATTATATTTATACTATACCGCATTAATTTTGGAGAACTACATACTAATACATTAAGGTTATTTGAGTTATTGGCCGCCTGAGCGCGGCTGCATACAGTCGTCACGCGTAAAGTTAGTATTTTTATTTTAGATTTTTACTGAAAGCATAAAACTAAGAGTGTTATATTAACAAATATTGAAGCAAATATTCTGCGCAGGAAATTATTGTAGTTCATCTAACTTTTCTTCCATAAGAACAAGTTTATTGTCATTGGGAGGTCCTATCTCTAATTTTCAACAAAATGGCGAACAGTTCTCTACCCGTAACAGATTTCCAGGATATTTTCTTGCGAATCTTAGAGACATTGAATAGCAATTGCTAGATCACATTAAAGTGATAAAGATTTATTCTCATTCCTGTTTGAAAGTCATGAAAAACATTCATGAGTAGAAAGAGAATAGCAGAATCAGTGATGGTTTGAAGGCGTAACTTATACGAGGGTGTCACATGACTGAATTTCTGTAAATAAGGAGTAAAACACATGCAGCCAACTGGAAAAATGACATTTAAGTGCCACTTTTGTTTGCAGGGGACTATCAGGTACTCTACAGGACAAAGCAAGTAGGTATGTGCCAGAGTTTACAAATGCTAATTATACTTCATGAAATCCAGACCTAATTTCTGTGGACTACAAACGGTAAAATCGAAATATCTAGGTATTAATCGTAGATTTGGTGAATGCGAAAAGTCCAGGTAGTTTAAAGTAGTGCATAAATGCGAAAGATGAACATTTTCTAGGACATACATTTTCTGTGAAGCGTTAAGTAATAAACTCATAACAGAAATGCACTTTTGTTATTTTATACATGAACTTATGATAAATTGATATGGAAGTTAGAGCTTGTCACTTAATAGACTAGATAACAGAAATAATGTGCACAAATGAGGTTCTTACGTTCCGTAGCGAGCTATAATTGCTGGATTAATTAATTAAGAGTACATACTAAGAATCTTAAGTAAAACTCCCAGACATATTAACCTACAGGATAATAAATCAGGAAGTACTGGAAGACTATTTTCCAGATAGGAACGAAGGTGAGATGCAGACCTATAACCAATGAAAAACACTGGTGTACACAATTTTTGCTGAATGAAAACTGTTGATATTTTTCTGATTCCTTGCTACATGGTATCACTCTAACTAGCCGTAGTTGTTTCATTGGGATATAGTTTTTCAGAAATTGTTATTATAGAAAATAACAGTTTTTATTATCTGATCATTGATCAGACACCTAAAATAAAAATTCGAAAATATTTAAATAAGATAATAAATGGTTCACTTAATGTATGGGACAGAAGAGCTAAATCAGGGGCATTGGAGCAAAAAAAAAAAAAAAAAAAAAAAAAAAAATGGCCACAAAAGAGCAATTTAGTTCCTGAAGAAAAAAAATGTGAAGTTTGAACCATTGGTTTCTGCTTCTAATGTTCTTCTTCCACCACTCAACCTTAATTATGTCTGATGGAAGCAATTTGTTACTGCTCAGAATAAGGTAGTAATTGTTTCATTTTTCTTGTTACAAAGTTCCCATGCAGGATGAGACCTTTCCTCAGTCAATGTCCACCGCCACGGGTGACCGAGGTTGTTAAGGCGCAAACTCGTGAGCGGAAGGTCTAGGGTTCGAATCCTGCCAGGTCGGTCCTGGTGGTGTAGTGGTTACCATACTTGCCTCCTATACCCAAGATCGCGGGTTCGAACCCGGCCAGGACCGATGGATTTTTTCGGGGCGTAAAAATCCTAAGTATGGCTTCCTTCGGAAGGGAAGTAAAGCCGTGGGTCCGTGTCGTACATTTACGGCACGAAAAAGAACCTCAAGCCTGAAGGAGAGGCCTCTGAGCAAAATTTGTCGACCGTTTCACGCCCTGAGTTGAATGAGACGCTGATGACCTGAGATGTTAAAGAGCGTCCATAAATAAATCAATAATAAAAAAAAAAAAAATCCCGCCAGGAGCGTTCTCCCTGATTGAGGTTTTTTCCAGGTTTTCCTCAGTCCTCATAAATGACAAATGCCGGAGAGGTACCCTAAACTTAGGCCTGTAACGTTTCCTTCCTTTAAAAAAATAAACTCTATTCATTCATTTATTCAGTCGATGTCCGAATTAGAGAAGTCAGTATGGTTGGCATACAAAAAAGTGACAGAAAAATTTCTTGAAAACAATAAATCTGAGAACTATAAAGAAATTGTGGTGGAAATCTGAGTGTTAAAGTGCATTTTCTCAATAGACATATTGATCGCTTCCCTGCGAATCTTGGTGCAATGAGTGACGAACAAAGTAAATGGTTTCATAAATATATTAAAACAATGGAAACCCACTATCAAGGCCATTGGGATGTGTTAATGGTTGCTGATTACTGCTGTTATTTGAATAGAGAACTAGGGAACAAGATAATTTTCTTCTCCCTAATAGTGAAAAAGAATTGGAAGTTTGTAAATTCGTAATTATCAACACCCTTTTTTAATATATTCATTAATATTTTAAGTTAAATATGAAACCTATAAAAAGGGGTTTCTCTTAGCTATATATATTCTAAAGGTTGATAATATTTAATCAAAAATACAAGTACGTTATTATATTTGATGCTTTTGTTTAAAAGCCAAGACTGATAGAGTAAAATTGAAAAAATATTTGAATGCAGGGCATTCATATTACATATATCCAGGTGGAAAATAAAAAAAAGCAAGAAAAATATTATGTAGACAAGTGGAATGGTTAATTAGCTCAAATAAATCACAATTTATTATATTCACAATCTGCATAAAAAACACCTTTGTAACTTTGACCTATAGCGGGTGATACACATAATTTACAGAAATAAACCCGTTTAAGAAGTGCACGGGAGTATCTCAAGCATAAGGACATTACTAAGCAATTTGCATTTATTTGATTTTCTGCTTCCAGGTGGGAGTGGAAGGAAAAGAACAGTCATTTCATTTTGTATCAATTTACGTGAGGCAAATTTAGAAATTTAATATGTTTCTGGTTGCCATCTACGGGTTTACATACCGCCCTCCTTTTCGAAATTTAGTTCTCGTTACGTCCTAGGTAAACTTTGAGATAAAGCGGTTCGAACATTGACTATATTATTACCCTTAGCATAGAATATGTTTCACTGTTCCAAGTATCTGCTGCAGAGCAACGTTACACTAGTAACAGCTTCTTGATGCAGAACGCAAAACTTGGAGCTTTATCGCCAAATGACATGTGGGAGTTAGGAGGCAGAAGGGCTCTGATGCTATTATAACATTTCACATGGCAGCGTCATCTTTCTCCCTTTATTCCAACAGCAGCAGGGAATTAGCGTTTACTCTACATACAGCATGCTCCATGAAATACGAGTCAATATTTACAAGCCGAAAACATATTATGGAATGAATAATCCATTTCACTTTGTTCTTCCTTCATAAAACGAGAGCCTTCTCTTTCAAAATGCAAACAAAGCAAGAGGTTCAAATGTAGACAGAGTGGCGAGGCAAAATTAACGTCTTCTCTATCACACTGATGAATGTGATGATGAGAGACTTGGGGGGTTGCCTTTGTTTATTTCGCTTTATTCCTTTTTATTCAGCATTCTCTAAACTGGTGCTACGGCCAAACGACGCAAAAAACCTGAGATATGTTTTTATTTAAACACTCCTACCAGATCAGATTACTTTCCAATAACACCTGGCCCATTCTCACTTTAACTAAAGCAGAGATGTGATGTCAAAAACGCGCGTTTTTAACCATAGCTTAAATGTCAAAGTCGGTCCTGGTGGTGTAGTGGTTACCATACTTGCCTCCTACGCCCAAAACGCGGGTTCGAACCCGGCCAGGATCAATGGATTTTTTCGGGCGTAAAAATCCTAAGTATGGCTTCCTTCGGAAGGGAAGTAAAGCCGTGGGTCCCGTGTCGTACATTTACGGCACGAAAAAGAACCTCAAGCCTGAAAGAGAGGCCTCTGAGCAAAATTTGTCGGCCGTTTCACGCCCTGAGTTGAATGGGACGCTGATGACCTGAGAGGTTAAAGAGCGTCCATAAATAAATCAATCAAAAGAAAATCTTAAATGTCATACTTCTCCTTTTTAAATAGTTCAGGGAATATCCGCTTAATTCAGTCTGTTAGTTTTTTTTTTTGAGTAGTGTTTAACGCCCGTTTTTTACTACTGAGGCACCACAGGCGGTGGACACATAACGGACACGGATGATACAGGAGATGAAATTACATATTGGGAAGGGTATTTTTTTTTAAAGGAAGGAAGCGTTCCGGCCTAACTTTAGGTTACCTCCCCGGCATTTGCCAGTTATGAGGACTGAGGAAAACCTGGTAAAAACCTCAGTCAGGGAGGCCGGTGCTGGTGGGATTCCAACCCCATACCTCACGCTCACGATTCCGCGCCTTAACGACCTTGGCCACCCGTGACACTATCTCTGTTAGGTTCTAAATAAATAAAATGACCAATATATAATTAAAAGATTTTTCATACAACACTTTTATTTGTCTTTATAATGTACTATAATAAAACACTGTGCCATTTCGAGACTAATAGAGAGGTGTTTGATTCAATGTAAAAGTATCACTCCCTCCACCTCTGTCCATGTTCACAAGAGTCATTGTGCAGGCACCACCTCATATCTTTTATATTCGTTTTCAAGAAAGTTCACCTCGATTTTTATATAAAGTGATTTATTAAACTTTGTAATACGTTTAATGAAATATTTTAGAAGACTATTAGATAATTATAGTGAAACAACATATTAATGGCAACATTTAATATATTATATAAGTGGCAAAATTTGTAGTTATTTCAATATCAATGTTTCTATGCTCTCCAGCAGCGATAATCTTTCGCAGTCAGCTATTGCTGAATGGCAAATGGAATGAAAAGAAAATTAATTCTACAAAGTTTATCATCTAAGCATGTAGAGGATACAATTAAAATTTAAAATACAGAATGAACCAACTTTATCTAGAAACAGATTTAATCCTGCAGATTCCAGATTTAATAAAAAGGTCACTAATAAGTTTGTAGCCATGAAAACCAGGAAATTCGTTTTTTTTAAGTAAACGTGTTATTCCTATATTTGTATTAAATTCTTTCTCTCTCTTTCTGTTTGATGCACATATAATTGTCAGCAATAGTATAAGTACTAATTCTGTTGAGATTCAAAAGCTTGTGACGTATATTTTGCAGTGGCAGTTGACTGTATCACAGATATACGAGTATCTATGGCTATCGATCTCGGCTAGCATCGATGCAATTTCGGACATAAAACTCCTATGTATGGCTTCTTTAAAACCGGGGATCGCATGTTGTAAATTTACGGCACGTAAAAGACCTGAAAGCCTGAAAGAACAGCCTCTGAGTAAAATTTATCGCCCTGAATTGAATAGGACGCTGATGACCTGAGATATTAAAGAGCGTTCGTAAATAAACCAAACCAACAAATATCTATGGCGAGCAGCCATTAATGTGCTGGACACTCAAACAGTAAATATTCTTCTGGTTCCCAATATGAAATCCGTTATTTGTCCTGATATGGTGATAGATTGGAATGCTATCACGAAATCTACCAGAAACAAAATATTTTGGGTCATGTTTATCCTCACGAGTAATCCCGTCATGGTCTCTACACTATGCTACCGGAAGTTCGTGACGTTTTCACCCTACTCGATACCACTGCGGATAGTACTGGCCATGAGTTTATACTGCTCTTCATTGCTCATTTAGGCTTTCTTCGTGTATGCTTCAAATAGTTCATGTTCGGCCTTGTTGTTAGAGAAATGGGACCTGATTCATGCCAGCCTCGGATCCCAATGAGAGTCTTTCTCTTTCCACTATTTCCTTTACTGCAAACGAAAAGTTAGCCTGGGTTTTAATCTGAATATTGACGGTTGATCTCAATGGCCATGGTTAAGGTGTATGCACTCTGCCCTAGGAAGAATGCTGCATTCTCCCGTTTTCTGTGTAGGAACGGCTTCCGGTAATACCTACCTTTTTTTTTTTTTCTGAATTACTGCATGTTGACTAGCGGTGATGTGTACACTGCTTTAATGGCCTAACATGTATTTTGTGGGCTGTTGGTATTTTCAGAAAAGCCACTCCTTTTTATCCTTCCCCATTACGGTTGCTACAGTTAAAGGCTTCATGCAGAGATAGATTGCACTACTTGTATGTTTAAGTTTTACTTGCTCTTTGTAACATTTATTTATTTTAATGAGACAACAAGTCAGTATTTGAAAAAAATGCTAAGTTTAAATCCCATAATATGTTTCTTTATATGATGAAAATTATAGAAACTTATGTGATTGGTGATAGTGTCTTCTGCTTACAAAAGTTTCACTACAACAGCAAAAATAAACTGAGTTTATAAGTCCTAATTGCATCAATACTTAAAATGTGCATTAATTGCTATATATAGAAATTCTCATTATTCATCATTTGTTACAACCAGCTTATATGAGCACTAATATTTTTAGCATTCAAAACTAAATTTGGGTAAAGATAAAAACTTCTTAGTACTTTGCGATGGAAAATGAAAGGTGTTGGTATGAAGAGGAGAAGATTTTAATTAATTACAGTGGTTGATTGGTTAATTTTGGTTGATTGATAGAGTGTAGTAATTGTAATAGAGATGATGTTGATCTCTTCTTTTCCCACTGATGATCCTCAAATAATGCTGTCGGCCTATCCCTGGATCCGGAGGCGATGGAATTTTTTGATCTTTCCATCAGAGGGAAAGGAATCGGGAAGTTAGAGGAGATTAATTTCGTGAATTTTGCTAAAACACTATTTGTTAGTTTCATATCTTCTTCACAACTATGGGCCTGTGAGAGTATAAAGTGTCTCTTATGTCACTCTTGCGCGGTCTAAACTGAATTATTCACAACAAGGTTCCTTTGGCTACGCGCTATGTCAACTATTCACTTCTCGCAATTATTCACGAATATTGTTTCTATTCTCTTACGTTAACAAAAGCGCCTATTCAGTTAAGGGTCGCTGTTGCTAAACTGTCCATATATCAATTCTCGCCAAACGAAAAGTATACTTGTGACTTGTAAACTCGATTCTGAACTCTTCACTCAGACTGCAAACTACTATACTGTACTTTTACTACGAATTGTCCATTCTGAACTATTATTAACTCCTTGGAACTGAACTTTACTATTAACTAACTCGGGGCCTCAGAATTACCATCTTATCCGTCGTTCGGTCAGGATTCAAATTTTCAAAGTATGACTTGGGAATAATTTAGAACCCCTTCCTTTCCTTACGGCTTTCAATTGGCTGTTACAACTACATACAAACATTCTGATTGGAAATCGTCAAACTTGTTTGTCTATTCGTGTTTTTGCCATATACCGTTACTGTGTCCTTGCTGCAGATTATTCGCCTCTAGGCGCCCGCGCTTTGGTTGCATAAGAAACTTTTGTGATACGGTCCTTTCCCTAAGATAACAAAAGCTAAGGCTCGCTGTCCGCACACAAAGGACATCTGCTCTGTCCCTTCTTAACGATTCTCAAAAGATAATAGACTGACCCATCTCGCGTCAAGTTTTTTTTTTTTTTTTGTGTAAATTACTCACAAGGAAATACAGGTTCTTATGGGCTTACTGTTAACACAAACATAATAATTCTTATTTATTTCACTCTTGCGAGAAAATAATATGTCCTGGCAACAATTTTCAAATTACATGAAATACTAAAGTAATGTATGATTAAATATGAAATACACAAATTTGATTATAACAACACTTATATATTAGGGGAGGTGTTGAGCTATTAAATACAACTGCGATTTTTAAAATCATTCCTTCACAAGTTGGGCACTATTTAGCGCGATCCCCTCCTTTCCTCTTTGCTGGGTCTTCTCTAGATATATTCCTGAATTGTGGGATCCCTCATGCATCATCACTCCGCGGCAGGTATTCAAACTTCAAAAACTTGGAATTCAGAAAATGCTCATTTCTTAAAATCTCTGTTTTCCTGTATTCCGCCGGAATATGCCTCCAGGTATCGCTTCCTTCGCACATTAGGTGAGTTCTTTCCTCTAGAGCATTAACTGTTTTGTTTCCTTTCCAAGCCCCTAATTTGAGCCATGAGAGACACTTCTTTCTGCTCTCCCACAGGCATCTGGGATTATATCCCCTTTCCCAAATCTGAACCTGCTGGTTAAACGATACTTTTTCTGCACATTGAGTCTCAGTATTTTACCTATCTGTATCTCGCAGGTGTCTGTTTATTATTTTCCAAATATTTCGCGTAATGTCATTACAATACACCTGGAAATCGTAAGCTGGAGTTTATACTAGCGGTTGGCCTTAAAAAACGATCGGCTCTTTATGTTTTAAAGATAAAAACATTTAAAAAATTATATGAGTTATTTTATTTTAAGAGTTGTGACAGTAAAATTGGCAGTGATATGAGAAAATATGTTGCATGAAAGTACTATTCCGACAAGAAATTCCATATCGTAATTCTAATTTACTAATTTGATTTTAGGACTATTTATATTCATAGTATATGCTTTGAATTTCTTACTGAAAACGGAACACCTGATTGAAAAGAATTATTGAATTTTTCTGCACTAATAAATTCTAGCATAAAATTTATTGTTGTTGGACAGTAAAATTGTAGCGTTTAGAAAAACTGTAGACAAATCCCAGCCAATTTGTTCTCTAACACTGCATTCGGGATCTTAAACTGTAATTTTTTATCTTGAGAACATTAAAATACCTCTACTTCCTTTAAAGCATGAAACACAAGAAAAGAGAGAAGAAATGCGTAAAAGACAAGTGGAAGAAAGGATAAAGGGAAAAGATTCCAATGTGCTGCTAGTAAAAGGTTCGGAGATCTGCAAGATTCTTGCTGCTAATTTATTCATGTGCTAATTTTATAGTCTTAAAACACTGTTTTTCACCCTTTGCAAAGCTCCTTTATTTTAGACAACTCTTAAGACTTTAACAGCATCACTCATTTACGGCTCGTGAAGAAATGCTTTGTGTTAAGTTACTTTTGTTCTTATCGACTGTTATAACTGCTTTCAGACGTACCCAAGAAATTCTATTTTCTTGTTTAAAAACGCACTTTGTTTCTCGCAAGAATCTTATTCTTAGCATTTTTGTATTAGAAAATCCATTCAGTGATACAATGAATAGCAGAGGTATGAACACAGTTTTTAGCAAGCCACTCAGCTTATATACGATAAGATTGTTTGCTAAGTGCTTGAGCGCAAAGTTCAGCAAATTCTACTTTTTTTTTTTTTGATTGATTTATTTATGGACGCTCTTTAACAGCTCAGGTCATCAGCGTCCCATTCAACTCAGGGCGTGAAACGGCCGACAAATTTTGCTCAGAGGACTCTCTTTCAGGCTTGAGGTTCTTTTTCGTGCCGTAAATGTACGACACGGGACCCACGGCTTTACTTCCCTTCCGAAGGAAGCCATACTTAGGATTTTTACGCCCGAAAAAATCCATCGGTCCTGGCCGGGTTCGAATCCGCGTTCTTGGGTGTAGGAGGCAAGTATGGTAACCACTACACCACCAGGACCGACAGCAAATTCTACGAATACATACGAGTAATGGGGCTTAGTTTCATTTTTTGTTTTTTGTTTGAATTACTACCCTTTCAACACAAATTTAATTTTAACAAAAATAATAAATTTAATCATCGAGGGGAAAGTTTAAAAGCAACTTGATAACGTTTTGGGTTTCACCTGCTCATCCTCAGCCACCTCCACTTTGAAATGTTCATTGCATTTAATCTCTTTATCCTTAACATTTAAAGAGGATTGAATTATTTTCACATATTTTGTTTATTGGTCCTTTCCTGGAAGCCAGGCTAATTTTATTATTTTTTTGTATTTGTACATACTCAAATTACAAAACTTGCCGAGCATTTTGTGTAAAATTTGTGTTTTGGTAGGGCATAGCTTAAACACGACGAATACCCTACAGGAGTTCCAAAACAGACTACATTACTTTAAAATTAATAAATTTAAAATTAATTTCGTGTCGGAACTAATAGTGAAGCAACTAATATATTCTTAATTAGCTAATGAGTCGATTTAATACCCTTATGCTCCATTTACCATTGATTTATACAGAACAAGTTTCACAGGCTTTTGCCTACATCATCTGCTACCGGATTCGTTGTTGGTTGGATGAACATGGTGTAGCTCTCGTGGACATTTTATGGACTTTTAGATTAATTTGTCTTCTGCTGGGATCTCGAAAGTTTATAGGCTTATCTTCATATTTTTATACTTTTTCCCCCATATTCCCAGCTCCAAGGTTCTATCTACCAATTGAATAATTTGCTTTCATTTCTGTATCACGTCTGTCTCTCCAAACGTGATGTGCAGCCGCTATCTGATTGTCCGTGATGTTTATCCAGTATTCCTTTAGCCTAATTTCGATACTGCTTTTTGTTTTGTTTATAGGTCTTTGGAGTTGGGAATATGGGGAAAAAAACTTTATAAAAATATATGAAGATAAGGTTATGAACTCCGAGATCCCAATAGAAGACAAATTAATCCAAAAGTTGATAAAATGTCCACGAGAGCTACACCAAGTGCATCCAAATAACAAGAATTCGGCAGTCGACTCACAGATGATGATGATGTGGACAAAAATCTGTGAAACATGTTCTGTATAATTCAGTGGTAAGTGGAGCATAAGAGTATTAAATCGACTCACTAGCTAATTAATAACTATTGTAATATTGTGGTTTATAATTATGGTATCATTCTATATGTAAATGACTTAATTTTTATTCTGTTCATATTCAAACAAAAATTACAATTCAAATTATCATACAATGATAATAAAATAGAAAATGTGATAAAGAATTGAACCCTCTTTAAAACTTTAATATCAAAAGAGAGGGAGTCATTTAAAATCTCAAGATGAAGGTGGCTGAGTGTGAGAAGTCAAAATTAAATCAACACTGGTTTTAAAATTCTCCCTCAATATCTGAATTGACAAATCTTTGTTACCGAAATTTATTTCAGAGTAGCAAGCACGTAAGACAGAATTAACTAGAGATTCGAAAATGATTTGAACAAAAATAGGGAGATTTCTTAAAATGCATAGTTAATATGCTTATTATTAGCCAATGATTAGATAAAAATAACCTCCTATATGTTCTTAAAATATCAAAAACTGTTCCTGTACGCAAAAAGGATTATTTAATGTCCTTATTTTCTATACTGTCTATAAGTTTTAAAATAGTTGGCCCATTATTTAGTGGAATACAATTTACTGAACAAAAACAATTTAATTTTAGATTTAACAAGTACTACACTAGAGAGCACATGCCTAGTAAAATTAACATTAGATGTATTTGAAAATTATTACACAGCTCTAAATGTGAAGTATAACTTGAGTAACACTGTGATTGTTGCCCCATGACATTCTGATGAAAACAAATTGTCCTTTATGAGATAAGAAGATAAAGAGCTATGTACAATTAAGTTCAATCTTAAAGACAAATAAATGGCTAACAGTCTTCTAAGTTTGTAAATGAGAGTGTTTCTCAGGCACGTTTTTCTTTATAATTATCAGATATCACACACATTAAAATAATTTCTTATGCAGATTATAATACTAATTTAAAACATTATAATTAACATAATTATGTAGGGTGTTAAAGAAATATTACTCTTCGCTAGTCATATTTACTTAAAAATAGTGACATTAGAAAGAGAAAGAGATCTTTTAGTGTCTTTTTTATGATGCAGTAATTTTCACTCACACTACACGCGCTCCATCATCAGGAATACAGTACAGCAAAACCAGGCAATATACATGGTCTCAGTATTTGCACAGCTTATGCCTATGTATTTCATTGTACATTAGGTATTCTGTATAGTTCATGCTTTGCATAGAATGCATGAAGTAGTAAGAGTTGAATATGTTGTAGCAAATGCCTCCACTTCTGAACTTAAGAAATTGCTGATTAAGACTTCAAGTAGAATATATAAGGACATCATAGGATGGTCAGGATCTAAATTTCTCATTATAAGTAGGTGGGGAACAGGGATTACTTTGTTGTTTTTTGTGTGGAATTTTACAAAGATTAAGGAGTTTCTGGTATCTTTGGATGATGCAGATTCTGCAGGTGCCTAGGACTTACTAAGGGACCCAAGTTTGAAGAAGAACTATTCACAGTATACATTCAAATTCATCTCAAAGGCCATCATACGACTAGAAGAGGAGAGACTATCTAAGAAAGTGGAGTAGGGTGTGATAGAAAATATTGACAGCATGCTCGAGGGATTTGCACAATACAAACTTAAACAAAACCTATCGGGAAATCTAGACCTTGGAAAAAACGCACAACGCTCTATTCCTGATGAAAGGACTCTCAGAAAAAATTATCTACAGCCAATTTATAAAACTATTGTCGAAAGAGTTAAGGGCATTGTTGGAAACTATTCAGTGTGTTTAGCTTTGGATGAAACAATCGATTCACTTTCGAGAGCCGATCTAAATATTCTTGTGAGTCGCTGACAGGATACCCGTCCAAACAAATGCTGTTCCATGTATGAACTGGGTAAAGTGATTTGGAGTTCAGAGTCCGAACCAAGAATTCATCACTGATTTCTGTTGAAGATAAAGGCATTCTGCATTCAAAGAGACAGAATCTAATTACTTAAGTACATTTCTTTCTTAATGAAGTAAATGTGAAGCAACATTGAATGTGGATTTTTATTGCTCTATGTCCCTTTTAGGTCCTTTTTCATTTCTTTTATATTTTTTTTAATTAACATTTTTCCTCTTTAAAATCCGAGCCTTGTTAATCACCCTTAGTATTTTTTTACGCTTAAAAATAATTCCATATTAGCGTTGTTTTAGTTTTTATTTTCAGTTATTGCTTTAGTGGCAACGGTCAAATAATAAATTGCCACGTGAATAAATAGCGATGATCCCATTTAAGTAAAAAGTCAATTTTCCTATGATGCTAAATAAAACTTAATGGTTGATAGTCTGATTAATTCTTATATCGTGCCATCATATGATTTGGACTCGCTTGCGGTAGCGGCGACAACAAAAGCTAAACATCCATATTATTTTTTTAATAGTGTTTAGCGCCCGTTTGAACTACCGAGGCATCACAGGCGGTGACACTGATGATACACGAGATGAAATGATAAACTGGGAAAGCACTATTATTTTTTTAAAGAAAGGAAGCGTTCTAGGCCTAAGTTTAGGGTAACCTCTCCGGCATTTGCCCATTATGATTGAGGAAAACCTGGGGAAAAAAGTCAGGGAGGACGGTCATGGTGGGAATGGAATCCGCGCCTTAATAATCTCGGCCACTCGTGGGGTACCCACATTCTGAAAGCCATAGATGGTCAACAATGCGACAACGCAGAGCAAAAGAACCGCGTTTATCGCTGTGATATGTTGATGCACTCTTCGTGCGTATAGAGCATAAGACATGGTACAGAAATTTAGTGTGGGACAAACAAGTTTTATTCATTGCCCTATAGGCTTAATGACAATTTAAACACCTTTTTCTACAACAAGCGTATTTTAATGTATTGTGTCAGCCTTAATCATTGTATTATTTAAAGGTTAACTTAAGTTACTTATTCTACATTGCAATCCTATTTCATCAGACTAATTGACCATAAAACGCTAAGAACACGTGATAAATTGCTATAAAATGAGTTATTTAATGGTTTACACGTTAGACCTTCCCCCCTTATTTTAATCTCACTGATATAATTCCTCAGTCTTGTCAACAGTATATTACTCGCTTGAAAGAAAAAGGCCAGTATCTAATAAAACTTGTCTCCATTCTAATATTACTTATTTATTGTACAAGCCTCTGTTCCTAGAACTTATGAGCGTAAACTAATAGTTACTAATGTGGCAGACTGACATTATCAGCGTATGGATTCGTTTTATCAGAGCTCTGTTTCACAAAACATTTGGTGTTGTAATATTGCGCTTTGTTAAATAGTAGAATTCTACTTATGAATCTCGAATGATGACGTTACATAATAGTGTACATATTTTAGGTTAGATATTGATTCCATTAATTAAGCTCGACGCATTTTAAATATAAAGCTCATTAAGAGTTATTTATGCAATATGTGGTCTCTAATTCACCACCCATTCCCGTACTTGTTGAATTATTTATTCACTTGAAAAAATACCATAGAAACTGAACTGCTTACACCATTATTGGTAGATAATAATATGAATGTAAAATAAAAGCACTTACTATTGTAATGCTTTCTTTATGTTTAGCCAAAATGTTTCTCTCACATATGCGAAATTTTTCTTCGATGTAATTAAACACAGTGCTTTCACAGTTTGCGTTATTATTTTCCATATTTTAGCTTTGCCTTTCTTTGCAATTTTGTCGGAGTATTTCCTAAATTGTACTTCTTTATGATTATTAATTAAATACAGTACTTTGTTTCGAATACTAGATATTATTTTCGATGAGGTAGACATAATGCTATGTCTTGGCTTGAATATATGATTAAAAATATATGCCGCATCAACAAACAGTCCACGGAGTACTAAATATCCCTGAAACAGCCTTCTCGACCCTCGGATACAGTCGCTGCACTAGTACTTTTGACATGTGACTAATGACAACATTTTACGATTCTACCATTGTGAAATAAATGTTCGTGAAACAGGTTTTATTTCAACTGGTGGAATTACAGCTAGTAACTAGTAAACTAATAGACTAGTTGTTTCATGAAACATGGCCCAGCAGTGGACTGAGTACATTAATTTGCAATAGTATGTCTTATTCTTAAAAATGGTTTCTTTTAAAAATTCGGTAGATATGTGCTAGGAAGATATTGCTTGCTCGAAAACCCACAAAGAAAAAGCTTGACAGCTGATTTACGATAAACAACTCTTTCCACAGGCACTGTATTTATTGCACAAAATGGTGTAGTCCTTAGCAACACATACCTACCGAAAGTGTAGCTTTGGTCTTTCAGTGAATGTTTTCCAGAGCCAAACTGTAGCAGTGCTTTTCCTTTTTTAGGCAAATTAGATTCAATATGCAAAAACTCAACTTTGGAAGTTTTTGAGTTTGTTCTTTAACCATAAAGGAAGTTGTACAATTTAATTTTATGCTGAATATTACGTCCCCACCTTTCTTTTTCCTGCCTTTTTTGGACATTGCAGTTCTCTCACATTTACTCACGTCATTTCTTTTATTACCTTTAGGGTTCCAAGAGAAGAAGCGGAAGAAATGAAAAAAAGAAAGGGAGAGAATATATGGAGGAGAAAGCGAAATTAACTGAGATGTCGATACAATTTTAACAAGAAGCAATACATCCCTAATAGTGGCCGTTTTTTCGTTCTGTATTCCAATTCTTTCCAGAGATGTTGCATAATAGAGTAGTGAAATCGCGAAGAATATTTTTAGCCTACCTCCCTCCCTCCACTCACACCTAAAGCTGCTTATGAATGAGCTCTTTTGAGCACAGCTGCTACTCGCTTCAGGCAGAGAGCGCACACCGCACAGTTCAGAGCTGAATGAGTAGGATAGGCGATTTTATTAAATGCACGCATTTTGCAGCTTCTCATATTATTTTTCTGCTGATGCCAAAATTGAGGTCAGAATTTTTTTTGTTGTTATCACATTTGTTTAATGAATTCATATTTATCGGTGTATGCCATTCTGAATGACAGACCAATTGAAAGAAACTATTTCATCGTACTTATTTAACATTGACTTATGGCTCTAGAGCTATGGTTGCCAACTTTTTAGGCCATGGAGCACTTTTCAGGGGGAAACGTTTATAAATGAGATTCTGATTTCATCTAGCATTTACTGAATTTACTATTTAATGGTTGAACATACGATCGTTTCAAACGTCCTCTGAAAGGTTAGGTTAGGTAAGGGTAGATTAGATTAGGTTAGGTTAGGTTATGTTAGGTTGGGTTAGGTTAGGTTAGGTTAGGTTAGGTTAGCTATTTATTCAAAATCTACTCTAATTTCACTAAATACATTTACAAAACAAAACAAAGTAAAACAATACACTTTTTAAACGAACTTAAAGCAAGTATGTAAGTTTATAATATATTCTCAAAGATATCATTCTTCAATCATTTTTAAATTGCAGAGCCAATATGTCACTTTGGACTGTAAAAGTACTATTCTAATGAAATGGACGAGACTTTTGATTTACGTAATTTACCTAATTATGGTTCAATTTGGTAGAACTGCAACGGAATCTCTGCTACATCGTGGCGCATTCTATATTTTGTTGTAGTGCCGGCTTAAGCAGAGAACAGATAGTTGTTGCAAAGGGCAGAAGGATGATTTTAGTTTAATCCGATAAGACTTTAAACTCATCTTTTAATTGATTACAAAATTCAGACGGTGGTGTCTTATTTGAAAAATTCTCTTTTATCACTCAACCTAATGTCAAATCAATCATACATACTACTGCGATATTAAACAATAATCTGACCCAGTAAAGAATGGATTTATATCCGAGAAACTTTCTTATATTTTTTCATGCGGAAAACATTAAACTATGAAGAAAATTTAGTATATTAATTTTAAAAACTCCCAGGCATGTCTGAATTCTTTTACCATTGAAAAGCCGTCAAGATTACGATATTTTGCTGATTCTATTATAAGCTTTATTTTCTTTTTAAGCCGCTCTGGCGTCAACTCTCTTCATACAGCTCTAGAAGACTTTGCCATCTTCTATCTGAGGAACATTGCGTCCGCATCTTTTCCAATCGGCACAAACGGTCAGCCGTGAGCAAGGTTGGAATACGTAAGTCCTCCTTCGCCCCCTACCATTCCAGTCCAATCCAAACTTCAGAATCCCGCTTTTCACCGAGGTTTTCTTACTTTCAACGTGGCGCCAACTCATCTAAATTTTTCGTTTCTAGTTTCTTTTTAAGGAAGTTTGCTAAACATTTGCGCTAATTATGTACAAAATCGTTCTTTGGTTCGTTAGACTGCTGATATTTAGCTATACTTTGAGCCAGTGGAAGGTACTTTTAACATTTAATGTAAATGTAGATATATATTGTTCCCTTTGTTTCACTATCATTGCACAAATACCATACTCGTGTAATCTGACACCAAATTGAGCATGTACAATCACTAACACGTAAAAACTATACTTAATGTACGTACACAAGGTGGGTAAAATAAACATTCATTAATAATTATGCACCGACTGAATATTAGTTCTGTAATTCATTCGGTCATAGAAACATTACAGAAAATTAAATAAAAGAAAGGTGTATAATGTCCAATTTTGACATCCCCAAAACCCCTGCAAGATGCAAGCAGTATGGCATGCATGCCACGAAAATATAGCTTGAAAAAATGCAGAAATTCCGGAACACCTTGTCTTTCCTGCATTAGCATAAATATGCACAGAAGACAAACTACCCTACATGTTTACTAAATCGGTGGGAAAATCGGTTACTGTGAAAAGCAGAGAATTCTTCATCTAGAGAATACATGAGAGATAGCTGAAGTACATTTATTACTTAAATGTTTATTAACATTGAGTGTAGTTTATTTTTATATGTTCCTGCTTCATGACTTTTAGTAAACAAGGCAGAAACACTGTATGCACTCATAATTTTATTATATTTCCTTTAACAGGACCACTTTTATAATTTCTCTATTTAAGCCATTATTTCTATTTTATTGAAGAATGATTAATTACTAAATTTACAAGTTTTAGTTTCTAATATCCTCAAATACAATGACATTACTGCCCACAATCATTAATGTTGCATTTTCGTCTAGTAAATAATATTTTGTCGATAATACTTTTCATATTGTACATTCCTTTCATTGCGTTCTTGATGTTTTGTTTGTTTACTCTTTCTATAATTTGGGCTATAGTTTTGTAAATCTGCCCTCATAATTTATATATCAAATTATGATAAATTAATTAAAATCATTAATCGATTAGTTATATATATGTGCTTGAATATAGTGTCAGGTATTTATTTAAAATCAATAACTTGTATATTTATGGTTTCACATGATAGTTTTAACCAAGGTTTGAGCCTAAGCTATACAAATTAGTTCAGATTATTTGTATGTCTTTGGTGCAAGTAAACACTAAATATCAGCCCTTCGATTCAAATTTGGTGATCTGCTTTGCAAGAAATAGTATTGCCCATAGTTTTGATTGTGTTCAAAGATGATCCATAGACTTTATTTTACATTTTCGGTAAAATGTAAATCTCTAAATCTCAAAAATATTACCAATAAGAAAGATAGTTTTGTGACAACCACTTAAAACGCTACCAGTGAAATTTAATTTAATTACATTCCAAGCTTTCTTTCCTCGTTTCAGCAGATACAAATATGTCTGTTCCATTCAGCCATTTGAACCAAATAAGCTGCAGTAAAGTGAATATTGAAAATGGGCGCCTCCTATGCGAGAAGTTTCCAATATCAAGGAGAATTTAGTTACGGTCATTTTCCTACAGAGCGCAGAGTGATAAGTGGTACTTAATGTATTCCTTGCACTCGAAATGTTCGGTAATTATGTTTCGGGATTTCTTTTTCAGGTGTGGAGCTCTTTAACGTGCCGTAAATTTCGACACGGTACCCACGACTTAAAGTTCCTCCCGGAGGACTTGCGCTCGATACCTTTCTATAATGAAATATCCATTGACCTTTACGTATTTGAACCCGTGAACTACGGGTCTAGAGGAGAGCGCTCTACCCTTATGCATAAATACATATTTTAAAGACTAAAAGGGGATATTGTTTAAAAATGTATTAATACATAAACTAAAATTAAGAATTTAGAACTGTTTTAATCCTTTCTCAATGTTATAATTTTTAAGAAGCAGTGTGATAGGTGCATACGTTTCGTTCACATCAAGCCGTTAAAGTCAATTATCCTGTGACATAAACACCAGATGAGTATTGTCAGTAGCACGAAAGTATAAATTGATTACTTAAATAGTTTAATTTCAAAATATGATATCTTATGCTTTATTGAAAAAATATCAAAACTGTTGAACCATTGTTGAAGCATATATACAGCTTTTATGAGTAAAACGTTTATTATTAAGACTATATTTTGAAACGTGCTAGCTGTGAAATGTATACTTTTATATCAGTTTTAAATTATATTATTCATTTACTATATCATGTTTAGTGTGAATGTCAATTGTTTTATAGAATGTTGTGATACAAATGTACGGTTGGAATGACTTTGAAAGTTGTCAGTCTATAGGGGACGCCTCAGGTGTACACCTTACTTCGCTGCACTGAACTGTATTTGTTCTTAGATTTCACTGGATGAATAAAATACACAAACTAGTCAAAATTGTATATTTTGCATTGAAAAATTGCATTATTTCTAAACATTTTCTAACGTTGTTTTAACTAACAATCTTACTTTACAGATAATCCATCTTTATTAGAAAATCTGTTTTTAATATGATCTTCATTAAGGAAATGTAAATCATAGCCAATGAGTTATTTCATATTATACTAAAGTATGTATACAAGTATATCAATATTTTACCAAATATTTGAATTCTTGAACATATATATATATATATATATATATATATATATATAAAATGACGGACTCACAAGATTAATATATATATACATATATATACACATAATTTTTTAGTCTTAAAAGTTAACAAATGGGTTTCCGCTACTATGGACAATACATTTTGAACTTAGCTGACAGTTTTTAACATGCGCTCTGTATAATCTAAAAAACCTAATCCGGCCCAGTGAAGCATCAATAGCCTGGGGAATTTCTGTTGCTACCTATCTGTCACTTCGGTCAGTGACGTAAAGATTAACATCAGTCGATCCTTATTGTTGCCGCATTGTAGATTTGAATTTATTCAGTTTTTATATATTGTCATTAAGATAAAATATTATCAAATTTAATTAATTTTTCTTGTTTATAGGTTCCAAATTTATAAATGTAAATTATTCAGCTGTGTGCATAAACATGTTTTATATAATTTATTATATATGTCGTTCTAGAATGATTTGCATCTATAAAAGCCGTGACGGCGCTGTGTCTCAATGGTTAGACTACTGGTCTCCAGCCGAGGTGGTCCAGATTCGATCCTAGCGGCTATAAGTGGGATTTGTGGAGAATGGAGCGGTGCCTGGGCAAGCTTTCTCCGGATTTTCCGCTACTCATTCCACCATTGCTGCATCATCATTTCACCTTCATCACTGCTATAAGCAATGCAGTTTATCTCCCTGCAGAAAATCTGTAAAACGGCATGATTGATATGTATGTAGCAAAGGACAGAACACTTATGAATAGTGAATTAATGAATGACGTTTAGAGCTCCCAAAGTATGGTTTTTGCACTTGGAACTGGTTCAGAGAGAGAACATGCTGCTTCTGCAGCAAGTATAATTTCTAAGTAAACTAGTTCTGTGCTTTAGTAAGAAAAAAGTAAACGCGCAGAAACAAATGAAAGTGAAAGTGATTGTGCTATCTTTAGTAGATGTAACTTTCTGATTTTAACATGCCTAATCGACATCCAAATAGTATCAGACTGCAATATAGTTCACGTAATGTTAGACCACACACTAACTAAGAAAATCAGATTTCAGACGCTCGAAACCTGTGTATTAGTACATGGGTGCCAGACATGGTCAATAACAGAAAAAATAGCAGAACAACATTCAAATATGTCAAAGGAAAATCCAACGTAATACCCTGGAAATAACTTTTAAGGACAAAATACCTATAGTATTAATAAACCATTTATCTCAGGCAACGGACATCGCACAAATGGCTACCAGAGGCAAATGGCAATGGAGCGGTCACGTCACAAGAATGCAGGCTAACAGGTGGACCTACAAGATCTCCATTTGGGACTCCCGGATAGGAAAAAGAATACAAGGTAGACCCAGAAGAAGATGGACAGATGTCTTCAAGGAACATGCAGGCCCTGATTCGTCAAGAGTAGCAAGAGGAAGAGAATAATGAAAATATCTGGAGAAGCAACTAGTGCAGTGAGAAATGGAGTAACCAAAGAACAAATCAGATGGAGTCTCTTAAAACAGCATACGAACAACTAGCGTGGAATAGCTCACCACTGTTATAATAAGTGTGGCACTCCAGTTTGAAATACATTGTTTATTATTAGTATATTCTATATAAGCCAAACTGAATCGATAGTTATTGATTAGACTTCCTGAGCTGCTAATACCAGTAGCAGATGCTTGTTCATCGGAACATTTCAGTAGGCTCAATAAATGTGTCTTATGGTATTGTTTTTATGAATATTTATACAGTGTATACATTTTACCATCTCCATTCAAGCACAGGGTTTCTGTGTGCACTATTGCGTTGAGTTTCTGAGCAAAACCACGTACTAGAAGAAATAGCGCACATTTCGAAAGCTGAGCTGCAACGTGTGAATCAAAATATGTTTCGGCGTTAAACGCCTATCTTTGAGCAAACGGGGAACATTTTTAGCGTTAGGTTTTGAGAAAGTTAAACACGTTTTATATACGAGGCCGATCACAGTGGATGGGAAGGTGCAGCTGCGCTGTATACTGCAGTTTCCACTTTACTATTTGTTTCTTCATCCTTAGCAACGTAAAGAACGGTTGTATTTACGGTAGGGAAATGAAATTTATTTTACTTACCGGTAAATATTCAATTTACTTCTAAAAAATAATTAAAGGGAAGTAAATGCAATTTTGGGTTAATGTATATCTACACAAAACTGAAATTATGAGAAGACATCGCTTGCATTAAATAAAACATCATTAAGAATATATAAATATATAATTTTCTTTCTAATGCTTACGAGTACACAAATGTTTTCTTAACACCATATTATTATTATTATTATTATTATTATTATTATTATTATTATTATTATTATTAATATTATTATTATCATCATCATTTTCATCATCAAAGGCGTTGAACACTTATTTACGAAATACAAATGTATGTGATTCAAAATTAACATTTGCATTAATTAGTTTAGAGATTATAAATTGAAAACTTAGTGTAAGCAATGTAATTGGTAATGTTCTAAATAGGCAGCACTAAAGACAATTATTTATGAAATTTGCGTTTAAATGCACATTTTATCTATGTAGGAATAATTTGGGAATTTAAAAACCCTCTGTGTGGGAAAAAATGGCAAAAATTTTGGATATTTGGGGGAATTAATATGTGTTTGTTGGCAACTGGATTTAGATTTTGAATTTAACCTTTGAGGTAGAAGATTCAACATAGCCTAACAGAAAAGTAGGCATACAATAATTTCGGTCTCTAGTTCTACTTGTGTAAACGGGTTCAATTGGGTCCTCACTGAAGGGACAAAAACTCGAGTGCATGTGGAAAATGTCGTTCTATTTTACTGTTAGTGCCCAACGTCCCTTTTAGCTTGTTTCGGTGTGCTGGGGGTGGGGGGTGGTTTTTTTTTTTTTTTTTTTTTTTTTTTTAATACAACGCAATATGCAATGGAACGAAGTTTTGCGCCTGGAATATTGGTACATTGTCATCGATTTTGTTGATTAAAGCTTGAATTATTACATTATTTCTATGTTTGTATATTTATTTATTTGCTTAGAAATAACACTGTTGCATTCATGTGATAAGAATTTAAATGCATATGTTGACCAAATTATGGAATTCATGTGAAGCCTTATCGTTTTAAGAAAAACCAAGAGTTGTCAGAATATTGAATGTATTATAGTTTTTAAACTTGCACAATGTACCTCAATTGAAGATCACAATGTTCTTCCAAAATTTTTCGAAATCACAAAAATTTAATTAAAATGGATATGCTTTTTAGTCACTGAAAAATTAAAAACAATGTATGCCAAATCTGTAGTTACAATTCAAAAACATTATACTTATAGTGCAATCACAGAATACCTCCATTTATTTAACTAAATAGGTAACATGTCTTTCGAAGCAAATTATTAACGGAGAGATTGACCACAATTATCAGATCAGTAAAACGGAAGTGTTGCCTGGTGATTAATGCTCACACATTTAACGAAATCATCCAGAGCACAATCGGGGATCACTACTGCGTTAATGAAAGATCTCTGATGGCGGTTTCATCAGTT
This sequence comes from Metallyticus violacea, assembly GCA_030762175.1. Taxonomy (NCBI): domain Eukaryota; kingdom Metazoa; phylum Arthropoda; class Insecta; order Mantodea; family Metallyticidae; genus Metallyticus; species Metallyticus violacea. The sequence goes on along the minus strand of CM060834.1, from coordinate 38,490,751 downwards.
GGGTAATTCAGGTTTAATTATGGTCTCAAATTTATGGACTTTAATAACAGGGGTATTCACGAAGCAAATTGTTTCACAGTCAAACTGGAAATCAGGCGAAGAATTGCATGGTTGTTACCATCTTCTTGAATATGTATGGAGGAACTGAACTTTTCATCTTTGTTCCGAGGTTCCTTTTCGTTATTGACGATTATAATAAATATGCAAAATTATAGTGTTATTTTATCTATCGTCAGACGCGACAACACGGTTTGTATGGCCTAATCAAATTAACGAACATTACGAATGTTTAAATGCATTATTATATCAAAGTCAAAAGAAATATATGAACGTTTTCCGCGTCTATTCCATTTCATTATAACGTTCGCTAGTCACTAGTAATAATACTTTATATTTAAAATTCTCGCAATAAAAGGGGTGTCTTAATGTTAACTCAACCTAGAACCCTTAATTTTGCCATGATTTTAACGTTTCAACACTTTTTATGTTTACAGTAAATTCTTTTCTAAGTGCTTTATTTCGGGTTTTTCAGTTACTCTAAACGATTAAGCGTCAGGAGAGGACACTAAACTCTATTAATAGAGAACCTAACGATGAAAATAGAATGCTTCGTTGAGTATTAAACATTGATTGACTGTAGTGAGATTTTCATCAAATGCTTGTTACTTTGCCCTGTTATATGAAATTGTGCGTCATTTGTCAATAAAACACAATTACGACAATTTAATATTTTACTTATTTCCGTGAATTGCAGTCTGAATAGGTCGGCGTAGCTGCTGTGATATGATTGCCGTTGCAGTGTTTAAAGCATATTCATTTGTTTGCTCCATAGTGATATTTTGTAACTTATATCGCTTGAATGCACAGTTATCACTCACTATTTAATTAAGATTTTATTTATTTGTTATGAGAGTATTCCAATATTTTCAGTTGCGTACCAGTCGAGGTTGCAATACGCAGAACATGTTGTGATTTTCTGTGTAGAAATCTCAAGAGGGAAGCTATGGTTCTCTCATTTTTTCAAAGAATAGTTTACCAGCATATGTACCTCCACACACAATTGTGTAACTGCACTATGATACAGAACTATCCTAAATACTCTGCAAGACAATATCACGTGTAAAAGGGCACATTTCCGTATAACAGCATGGATGCCCATATGTCTTTTAAGTCCTGGTAGAAACGCTGGGACAGGTGTATTCACCCAATGAGAATTTATTTCAGAAATATCATTAGTTGTGGATTATGAAAATGACTTTAGTGACAACATCATTTCCTTGCTGAAAAGTTTGTAGCAGCAACAAGCAGCAGCAGCAGCAGCAGCAGCAGCAGCAGCAGCAGCAGCAGTAGTAGTAGTAGTAGTAGTAGTAGTAATATTAGTAGTAGTAGTAGTAGCAGCAGTAGTAGTAGTAGTAGTAGTTGTAGTAATATTAGCAGTAGTAGTAGTAGTAGTAGTAGTTGTTGTAATATTAGCAGTAGTAGTAGTAGTATTAGTAGTAATATTAGCAGTAGTAGTAGTAGCAGTAGTAGTAGTAGTAGTAATATTAGCAGTAGTAGTAGTAGTAGTAGTAATATTAGCAGTAGTAATAGTAGTAGTAGTAGCAGTAGTAGTAGTAGTAATATTAGCAGTAGTAATAGTAGCAGTAGTAATAGTAGTAGTAGTAATATTAGCAGTAGTAATAGTAGTAGTAGTAGTAGCAGTAGTAGTAGTAGTAGTAGTAGTAGTAATATTAGCAGTAGTAATAGTAGCAGTAGTAATAGTAGTAGTAGTAGTAGTAGTAGTAATATTAGCAGTAGTAATAGTAGCAGTAGTAATAGTAGTAGTAGTAGCAGTAGCAGTAGTAGTAATATTAGCAGTAGTAATAGTAGTAGTAGTAGTAGTAGTAATATTAGCAGTAGTAATAGTAGCAGTAGTAATAGTAGCAGTAGTAATAGTAGCAGTAGTAGAAGTAGTAGTAGTAGTAATAGTAGTAGCAGTAGTAGTAGTAGTAATATTAGCAGTAGTAATAGTAGCAGTAGTAATAGTAGCAGTAGTAATAGTAGTAGCAGTAATAGTAGCAGTAGTAATAGTAGTAGCAGTAGTAGTAGTAGTAATATTAGCAGTAGTAATAGTAGTAGTAGTAGAAGTAGTAGTAGTAGTTGTAATATTAGCAGTAGTAGTAGTAGTAGTAGCAGTAATATTGGTGGGGTGGCGGCGGCGGCGGCCGTGGTGGTGATGGTAGTATTTATCATTCCAATTAAACTAAATATTCATATATTGAACATCACAGTCAAAAAGGTGGCAAGACCATTCATACCCTTGTAAAATATTTCATTTCTGAAATTAATGACAACAAAAGAAAACTAACAAATTGAACTTCCTTGTACAATGTCATAAGAACGCTAATCATTTTCTCAGAAAGCCCTTTGCCTCTTTTTCCCACAGAGAGCTTCGTTATACCGTATCGAACGTCATTTTAAAATCTACAAAAACGCTGTATAGCTTTCCTCCTTTATTTCTTAGGTTCTCGTCAATTAAAGATCTCAAAACAAAGACATTGTCAAGGGTTGAAAAATCACTTCTTAAAGCCTGTCTGAAATTTACAAATTTTACCATATCTTAACTCAACATTTAATTCTTTGTGCTGTAAGTTTTTCTAAACACACACAACAATGAGATACCTCTGTAGTTTCCTGGTACATTACTACTGCCTTTGCCTTGTAGAATGGTTGGATAATTTCCGTTTTTCTTCTCATTCAGATGATTTATTAAAGTTTATTCATAGCGAGCAGGAAAACTACTTAACACAACCGTAACATGCTTACATGCCGCCACAGCCACTCTACCTGACAACTACCTACAGCTAGAAAGAGGCTCGGCGCAACTATCTCTTACTGATTGCTGGTGAGCATGCACCATCCCTATACTTAAACTGCTGGTACCTGGCTTGATTCCGCTACGCTAAGTTTGAAAGCATAGTTAATGTAGCTTCATTAGTGTACCTATATGCAGTTATACGGTAATTTATTTAAATATAATGAATATTTTCTCTAGATTTTCAAAACGATATTTGGTGATTATAAATGATGAAATCCTAGGTAAGAAGATAAACAACAAATATTAGTTTTGATTTATGCATAGCTGTTAGCTACAGCTATTCGTTTCTCAATACACAAATCCGTTCGCATAGGTCACTCTATTTAAGGTCGTGATATCACAATAGGCTCGACATTTCTAAGCACTAAATATAATGAAGTTACGTTGGTACCGGATTATAGATAGCAGGTCATGAGGTACAAAGCATGCTCTCCCTTTATGTCTGTTTCTAATCAGTTATTGTTTACCTATCTGACAATGGTTCATAGCTTGTGTTCGTGCTTATTTTTGTATTGTCATACTAGTTTGAGTATATCTCAGTGCTTCACCATTCCGAAGGTTAGTCATTGTCGACACAGCGGCACAAGGTACTCGATATTTCAGAAAATACTTTAAATATAACATAAAAATATAAATTTTAAACAATGACTTACTGTAGGCTGTGGATGAATCAATACTTTATTCGTAGTAAATGAACCATATGTTATAAGGTCCTAGATAAAGATTAATTTCCACTTTTGACTATAACTTGGATATGGTTCTAAACTAACATAACTTTATGTACATTAAGTAAATATTTCCTTTGAAAGAAAAGGACATCAGCGTTTTTTAAAGTGAAACATTTGTGATTATCAAATTCATCAAACATCATTGTGATGCAAAGGGCATTCCTGATAGATTATGGCGTGATATACTAAAAGTTGGTTGAATGAAATTTGCAAGCATCTCACTTCTTGTTTGGCAAATGTGGCAGAGGCTTTTCTGCAGCAAGTTTAAAAATCATTTTGTTGTTTGCCTCAGGAGGTCGGATACTCCTACATGACACTCAAAGAAGATAACGTAGCGAAATTGTTGCCATATAGGGTAACTGCTGTTCACAGTTGCAGGAGCTAGATAAGGAGAAATGAGTTCTTGGTTCTTGATTTCCATTGTGCGGCGATCTGATATTCTAAACATTACGTGACCAGCAGCAGAGACGTGGTTCCTGCTATCTGGCTGTGAATTCCCAAAATACTCGCATTTGGGTCTCAAATAACCCACACGCTAGTCATTTTGTCTTGTATCTGCAGAGGTGGCAGTTTAGGCAAGTCAAATAGTGGGTCCACTGTTTTATGAACACAGTGTATACACCCAATAAAAAAAAAAGTTTTGGGGGCTTTGTAGAGCAGCTGAACGACAATGAACTCACTCAAGCTGTTTTCAACTAGGCAGTGAACCTTGTCATGTATCAGCTGAATCTCTCGCGTTAGTCAAAAGTTTATTTGAGACCGATATCATAACCCGAATAAACTATAGTGTCCAAGGCATATTGCAGCTAACTGCCAGAAATATAGTGAGGGGTATGGAAGAAACAGATCTCCCAGAGTCACTTTATAAAATAGGAGCATGCTGTATATTATATCCAAAATTTAATGGCACATAAAGCTCGACCAGTATCTACGCGTAGCGGCGTTGTCAAACTAAGGATGTGTATGCGAGCGGAATCCTTGAAGTTTGAGAATGCTACACTTACTCGGAATAATATATTTTCCTACTTTAACTGCGTAACATATATATAATTATATATATATATATTATATATATTATATATATATAATTTTAACTGAAGCACTAGGCATAAAAAGCTTTCAGCTGATGGTTTGGTGGCTGTTGTATCCGAATAAAAAGGTTTCGAGTGCAAGTTTCCTGGGTTCATTACTATACCCCAGAGACAACAAAACGGCATTCGAAAAAGTGGACAGCACTGGGGTCCAACTCCAAAGAAATCGATGTAGTAAAATCAGCTGACCAAATCATGGTATTCTGGGGCGCAAAAGGGATTCTATTGATTGATTATCTTCCAAATTATACCAAAAAAATCCAACAAAAGAAGCCAGGTTTAGCGCGTAGGAAGATAAAAGTTTTCACCAGGATAACGCACGCCCGTAGTTACTACACGGAGTAAGATCAATGACTTAAATTATGATTTGCTTGCACAGAACCTTATTCACTGGATTTGGCTCTCTCCGACTTCCATTTATTTACTAAGCTCATTTTTTCCGCCCTTGAAATAATGGAGACAGTAGGAGGGAGGAAGAAATGGAAGCTGCCATGAATGCTTATTATAGACCTCCAGATAACTTAGTGATAGACTCAAGGTATTAAAAATCGTTGTACAAAACATATTGAAAAATAAAATCAAACAATCTCGTATCATTGCTTATTCGTTGTTTTGAGTATATATCGCTCATTTCTTAAACTGAGCTGTAACGCGGAATAAAAGGGCTGCTATAATTTGTACCAAATAACAGTCGAAACTGCATTTTTTTTGTAATTAAGCACAATTAATGAATTTCATTTCTCTTGAAGCCTGTACAAGGAATAAATAAATTGGAATGCAGATAAATATTAGAATCCTGTAGCTATGGGTAAAGCTGTCCAGACGCCCTTTATACTGGACACTTTGATTCCTATCTTGTGTAATTCTCTCTGCAAGAGAGGGGAAATGAAGCAAGCACGTTTCTGCTATTGATGCTGCACCATCAACTTCTTCAGCTTACTTGAATGACCACCTCTTAAAGTGCTTTCTTTTCTTGTCTTTTATCTGCGGACAGCTTTCTACACAGTTTCGCCTTCCGCAGCAAAAAGGAAATGCTCTTTAAGAATAATGCGCAAAGGAAGTACTTTATAGAGTATCTAGTCCTCACGAAACTCTTGTATTTCAGTCTGTCTGTTCGCGTATCTCTCGATGAGGTCTTTTAGGTAAAGTCAAGTCAGACGTTGCTAGCGGGACTTTCATCTTTCTTCATTTTTGCTTGGAGGATTATTTCTCAGCAAGCTCAATTTCTTTTTATAAAAATGGAAAAGTGCTGACAAGCAAGTTACTTATTTTCTTTGGATCAGCTGAGTGCAGGAATGAGAAGCCACAGACGGTTCTACCATTAAGTACATGCTCATGTGCCCTCCAAATTGGATAAATGTAAAAGACATTGATTAACAATTTCTTCACTCTCAGTTGAAAAGAGCTCCCTTTTCCTTAAACAACACTGTTTAGCGTTATTGGAATGTCTGGGAAGAACTGGCAACATAGGGACGGCCCAAGTCTTTTGAGGACAACCTGGAATTGCCTTCAGAGCCTCGTGGTGGAATATGGCTACATATCCTTTATGGTCACAATGAATTTGTGATTCATATCGTCAAAAAGTACTCGTTTTTGATACCAGAAGGTGCTACCTTGCTATTTACTACCTCATTTAGTACAATAGCCCCTAGGCTACTGAATCTAAATCTAATCAGCTAGGTGTGTTAGAGGAAATAGCAAAGATAAAAGTTAAACGAGGCCAGGCAGGTGTGGAAAATGCTATTATGTAATAACAATAATAAATGTAATCAGTTATTTCGTGGAGTTAATTTTTATTTTAAGTTTCTGTGTATAAACATTTGCAAGTGACATGTAGATTATTTTAAATTGTTGGATGAAACAATAACAAAATTACGTTAGTAAACGTTTTTGTTTTTCATAACAACTGACGTTAAACACTTAAAAATAAACTTTGGCTACGAACGTTGCTATTCAACCATGAAGCGTCTTAATCTTCATGCAAACTTTTATGAAAATTAAACCCTGGCGATGCTGTAAATTACTGACAATAGCATTCCTGACTTTAACAAACTGGTGACTGAGAAATTCGCTTAAATGAAAGAACGAACGGTTCAGCACAGGAAATTATAGGCAACCTTTTTATACTAAGTTCAATCTATGGTGCCTTGAATATAGGGTGATAGATGCCCTGTTTTATCCGTACATTATCCTACTTTTTAGACTTTTGTCCGGGTCTGAATGCATGCTTTAAAAATAATTAAATTTCCTTTTTTCTAAACTTGTACGCCTGATATGTTGAAATTATCTTTTTGCTCGCGAATCCAGAGACTGAAGCAAATCGGAGTGCAAATATAGTTGCGTTTCCACATTCTCGCATTCTGCTCTGCGTACTCTTGGCATTGAAACTGGTAGGAAGCTCACATCGAAACTTTATCTCAAACTTTACACATAGTTTGATATTGATAGGAGCTATGTAAGTGCAAAATATTAGTTGCTCATACGAATAAAAAGAGTTTGAAATTAAAGTCCGAATTCCCACACTCTACTCACAAACAGTGGCATGCGACTTGCTGGTAACAAGTGAAGGATGGGAGAGAGGACAGAGAAATGGAAGAAGGATATTCAGCTGTCAGATCACGCCATGCTTTCTGAGTGGGACATTCCAAATAAGTTTTACTCCCTTTCAATTCATATGAGCAGATAATATTTTGCACTTACATATCTTCTATCAATATAAAGTTTGAGATAAGGTTTCGAGATGACTTATCTAACACTTCCCTTGACAGAACTGGAAGTGTAGCTCTTTTGTGACTTTTTTCCAACCAACCAAGGTTCTAAAGTTAGTAGATATTATTTATGCTTTTAAAATACTAAAACGACAATATAAGTTCAACTATGCCCTAGTCAGCAAATATCCTGCTTTCATAAAAAGAAGGAATTAATTTGAAAATGAATGTAACATTTAAAATTGATATTAAATTCCCATTTCGTGCTATTTGATAACTCTGTGTTATTATATTTTTATTGGCTTTAATCTGTGGCTAACTGTTTTACTGTGAACAAACTTTGAAATATAATATGTATAAACCTATCTCCAAAGGGACATTTTGTGTCCTCTTATTTCGAACAATGCCCTCCTTTCTGAAACTTTTTGTCCTCTTGAAACTAATCACTTTAAGTTTTACAATCCACACAAGCATGATTTTCAGGAAATAACGTTTAAAGTTAACAGAAAGCGTGATCTCTTATGGAAATCTGTATCCTTTCTTCTTCTATTGGGGAAAGTGTGTACGGATTATCGAAATGTAGCTTGCTTGTAATTGTGAGTTGAAAGGACAGACATAAAAGAGGAGATCTGCTACTTAAAGTACAACAGTGAAATACGCAGATCAGGATTCTGGCAAAAGTTATTCTATAAAAAAGATGCGTGGCGGTAGTACGTACGACATGTGGGGCATACTTTACAAGGTCTTAATAGGTAGAGGTACAAAGAGAAGGACTGATAAAGTGTATTAAAAGCCGCTCTTAGGTCCCTACTGTTCCTCTAGATTTATCGTTGTAATAAACACCGTGTTAATTTCTTTCTCAAGAATAATAACTCATGGTATGTAAAGCACTCTTTCCACGAGCGCACGCGCAGTACAACTTTTGGATATGTTCGGCAACAGGGGGTGCTGAGGATGTAGCTGCTGAACGAACACAGTGTACTCGAAATATTATAAGCATTTCTTATGTGGCACAGATTTGTGAACGGGGAGTCTGTACTTCGTCCTCCCTGACTGAGATTTATTTTTCAGATTTTCCTCGTCAATAGCAAATGTCGAGGAATTACCTAAATTTAGGCTAGGGGAGCATCCTTTACAAAATTCCTTATCCAGTTTCTTATATCACATCATATATCATCAGTAGGCATCGGTATTCTTAAGCACTTAACATCAAGCTAGGTGCACTAAAACTATTAGGTGAGTATGAAGCTCGAACACAAACTATGAGCTTCAGACGAGCGGATAAACAAGAACAGAATGGCTTTTGTAGCTCGTGTACCATCCTATCTGGTGTCTACATAACTTCATTTAGCTGGCAAACTGCGGGAAACTGAGCATCTTTTGTTTATTGGAAGATATCACGTATTGCTATATGTGTGCAATGTACCTTCCTGTGGAAATCTCTGCGATAGTCTACGTAGGAAATTCTGTGGCAATGCCTGAATCCTGTTGCTTCTGGAAGTTTCCTAGTGGATATCCAACACAGCAAACACGCAATATCCTTTCAAGTACAGTAAGTAGTACTACCATTGGCGTCCTTCAGTAATCATACTGAAGCTATGTCTGTATCAAATGTCACTTAATTACGTTAATTACTTTAAAATTCACAAAGAAAAATAACGGATCGAGAGCAAGCGAAACAGTCAACAGTATCATAAGGTTTTACTGTACTTATTTAATTCCGTTTGCGATTTTCCTGTTTCATTGACCTATTTTGAATTTAATTTTAGTAATTAAGTTATAGTTGACTACCAGTTATAGTTTTGCTTGCTAACTGACTTCCAGTTAGAGAATAGCTTGAGTGTTTTAAATCGAGGTTGTTTTGTTCATATGCGTTTTTGTTAATTACTTTTGTTTAATTAGTTATAGATATAATATGTGCAAACAATGTTAAATAATGTAAGAGAAAAAGATATAATAAACTATAGACGATATACGTCCTGGTACAGGCATCTAGATGTCGGGATGATGTATTACACATTTATTATTATTATTATTGTTATTATTATTATTATTATTATTATTATTATTATTGTGTCTCATTGACTCAAAATTTTCTAATTGTAATATAACAGCTGAAAAGTGCCCTAATTAATTTAAAACTGTGTAATGGAAGTTTGGTATGACATATAATGTGCATTTTATTAAAGAAGCAACGGTAGAAAAATATGTATTCAAGAACACTTTTGTAAAACATTAGTTATATAAACATAAACATTCAATCATCTTCATTTCTATCTAAAATCGCCGCAAGCACTAACACTACATCGTTTAAATGTTTGTGGAGTGAAAATGAAAAATGATAGGAAATGAATGGCATATTATTCCTGAAAAATTGCAATGCTTTTAGCGCAAAAGTGAGCATCGATTATTGGCGGGCTATTTCGAAAGTTCGCTTAGGTTTTTTTTTAACAACCTCCATATATATTTAATTTCGCACCCTATTCCAGACTTTCCTGTCCTCTCCCCACCTTTCCGCATCTGCAGCAGCAATATTTCGTACTCGATCAAAGAGTAAAGTGCTTGGAAATCTGAATGTAAACTTTACCGACCAGTCTCTGTATTGCAATACTTTCAACAGCACACTGCAATCTGCATAGTTTCATTTTTTAAGTATTGCCGGTGAGCGAAACGTAGTTAGTGATTATAGCGGAACTCTAACCTTAACTTGAAATTGGAGGCTGTGCCGCGTGGTTTTGGAAGAGAAATTAACTACAAAATAAAGGCAAAATCATCTCTGAAGTCTTTAAACTCACATTTAATAGTACTTGAGCTAAAACTGCAAGCCAATTATTATTCAAATTTAGAATACAAAGTAAACGTTTGTAGTTAATATAAAAGCTAATTGCTAGACACGTTTACTATAAAACCGACTTAATCATCTTTTGAAGTTCATTCTGCTTGCTGCTTCACTAAATTCTCCCCACAAAAACCATCGGGTTCCATGGTCCCATAATTAATGAATTAATTACCGAGCTTGCCACATTTTCCAGAAAGCAAATCGCTGCTCACCTTTTGTTGAGGGATTACAGCGTGTTGCGCCTTGCACGAAATTTACATACCGGATACAGGAACGATTACATGGAGCATCATTTATCTTGGGGTGCCTACTCCCCTCAGCGAGCAATATCTAACGGTTTAACTGGGATTCTCAGCCAGCGCCATATTTAAAATCCATTACCCGTGTAAAAGGGAATGGCGCAGGGTTAATCTATTAATCATTTAGCAGGTTGAGAAGTGGGTGGCACCTGTCACTTCACTCTCCTTGCTGCAAGATAAGATAAGGAACCGCCCGTATTCCATCCTACAGGAAACAGTTGCACTCCGTAAGTGGCTACAGATGCTTGGAATTCGGCCGACACACAATGAACGAATTTGCTTGCCAATAGTAATGATGGGGATGTAAAGTATTACATTATTCTTCCATTAATTCATATAATTATCGAACAATTGCTTAAGCATATAAAGCATTGTGTACACTTTGTAGTTTTACGCTACTCTTTAGTAATTACATGCTTTTAAAAAGATTTAAAACAGTCAACAAGAGACAGTTCTCTGTTGGTAGAAATAAGCAAGAAACCTTTGAAAGCAGTAGCATTTAAGAAAATATTAAAAAGAACAGCAAGACTACCCAATGACACTGTCATATATATAAAATTAAATAAAAATAAATTAACTCTTTACTAGAAAAGTAGAAAATTTCAGAATATCAAAGTCGGGCCATTAGGAGTGGGGTATACCTGAAAATGGAGTGGAGGTTAAAGCGAAATTTAAAAATCGCTCTAGCAGCTACAATTTTAAAACATTCAAAGGGAACTAGTTATATGCCATTGAAACATTTTAAGAAAAATAATTTCTGAAAATTAGTGAAATCAAATTATTAGAAATGGGGGTTTATCTGAACCCAAATATTTAAGTTGCTCTAACGGCATTAATATTTGATTTTTCGCAACGAAATCCGGTATATACTATGTAAATAAAATAAAATATTTCTAAAAACCAGGCGTTTATCTTAAACCCAAAATTTAAAAATCGCTCTAACGGCATCAATATTTATTTTTTTCACAATAAATTTCGATATATAGCATTTAAAACAAACAAGGAAAATAGTTTCTGAAAATTAGGGAAATCGAACCAGTAGGACTGAGGGTATATCTAAAACGAAATTTAATGAGTGGGGGTTAAAGTGAAATTTAAAAATCGTTTTAGCGGTCGCAAATTTTCTGAAAATTAAGCAAATTGAACCTTTAGGAGTACTGAGTGGTATATTGAAAATTAAAAATTAAAAAGCACTCATGCGTATACTTTTCTCTAAATTGTTTTAAAATAAAATTGCAAATTAATTCAGCATTTAAACTACATTTATTACGTTGCATATATTGTATATTTAACAAAGCATCGTCGTGGAGGCAAATGTGAAATAATCGAATATCTGTTTGACATTTATATTTGTACGTAAGACAGCTCTATATTAACATTCAGAAAAAGTTTGCATTACATACATATATTACAATAATATTTAAATTAAATTTCAAAGGCAATGACAATCGACGAAACTTCGAATGTTCATTGTTGATTGTATATATGTGCTCAGTACATTGTCAAATTTTTGAAATCGTAACATGATTTTGTTTTATTGAAACATATGAACATCTTAAATATACAACGTAACTCGAAACTTTGATATTTCTCTATTTTAGTGAACGTAAAGATGATAGCAAGAGCTCAGTTTATAAACATGATTACATTTAAAAATATTTAAAAATACTCACACAGTACAACTTTGTCTATCAGTAATGATATAATTCATTTAATTAATAGTATAGCATTAATTTGCGTAGTTTAAAATCATCAACAACAATGGTAATAAATTATTATTATTATTATTATTATTATTATTATTATTATTATTATTATTATTCTAAAACTGTTTTATCTATTGTGATACCTATAGATTGCAACAATTCTAGTTTTGTTCCCCTAATACCATGCAATAATATCATATTTTTTCATTTTATTAATGAATAGGGATACAATGTGAATTTTATATTCATTTTTAAAGTTATTCAAGTTGCTGAGGAATTCACTTAGTTTATGCAGCTCCTGCGTGATATACTTTTATCGTTTCTTATGGTCGCTTAAACGAGTGCTGGGATGGACCTTTCCTTTCCACGAATTTTTGGCTCCCCCGTTTTATCTCATTCCTTTGGTTTTGTTACAGGGTCAAAAGTGCCCTGGCGAGGAGGGGTCGTGTCTGATATGGAACAGATCATACTGAGGGTTTTGAACTCTTTAGTTGTTCTCGTGTCGAGATGCTCTATAAGGTAACATGTTTGGGACCCCTCTACGTCTGTACTTAACCGTTCCTGTGTCCTCCGGGTGTTTCATCTAACATGTTACTCTCGGAGGTACCTTCGGAGTAGTAGGCACAAACGCCAGTCCCTGAAGAACACTTAAATACCGAAATATCCTTCTCCGTCTCTACCAATCCAATCTAAACCAAGACCATCACCGTAGTTAACCAATAAAAGCGTATTATCAATAAAAAGGCACATGATCCTTGATGTGCAAAATTACGTAACTAATTTCATCACATCACTTGCTTATAACCTTACTATGATGGAGAAAACATTGCAAGTTTATCATTTCCTTCAATTAGAACTAAAGCTAACGTAATCATTAACACATTGAATTTTAAATGTGACTTACAGACTAGACATTTAAGTATATGCAAAGAGCTGCAACATAAACAGATGTATAGCAAATAGCGGGCTACGAGTATAACGCATTAAATGTATCTTCGGTTCGTCTTAAATAGAAACTTTCCAATGTACAGAGTGTCAGATAAGTCCGCATCATAGTCTATGTCCTAAAATTTGTTTCAATCGTGCTAACGCAGAGCGAACATTGTACTGTGAAGATGTGAGGGTTGGGCAGACAGGGCGATGACAAGAATTCAACTTACGTCATCTGGGAAAAATGGTGCTGCAAAGAACAACCGTCCCATTGCTGGATAACTCAGAGCAATATTAAATAACATGAAGTTGTATGGTGCAAGACTTGCCGGACACCCTGCAGAGTTAACATCAATATATTTCGTCATAAATGCCACGTTGGATTTTAGCGAATTCTGTAGGAGTAGCTATTGCGGTTATACCCATGAATTTTTTTTTAAAATATTTCTTCAAATCTCCATCGATTCCACCTACTAGACACTGAAAATGATAGCATATATGTCTATGTGTCCGTTAATGCTCTAGCTGTTGCAATTTTTGTTTTTTCTCAACGAAACTTGGCATATGACTATCAACTATAACCCTTCAATGAGTTCGTTAACCAGCTAAATTGGACAATTGAGCGTGAGGTCATCCTAAAGCGAAAATATAAAAATCCCTCTAGCTCTGAAAATTATATTTTTTCTCAACGAAACCCAGCACAGCTATTAAAATAAATACATAGAAATAATTACTGAAAATCAGACTATTAGGAATAGGAATAAGCTACCAAAGACTTAACATGTATTTGACGCAAACATATTAAACTAACAAAAATTGGGTTGTCTGGGCTTAATAAATAAGGCTCCTTTAAAGATATAATAACTAGTTTACCTGAAACCAAAAATTGAAAAATCGCTCTAGCAGAGCACCAACATTTTTTAGTAACGAAACTCGGTATATACTATTTAAATAAAATAAAAAATATAGTTTCCTAACATCGGAGAAATCGGACAATTAGGATTAGGGGTATACCTGAAAACCAAAATTTAAAAAACGCACTATCGTTTCATTTTCTCTCTGTGGTTTCAAAACCAAATGACAAATTAATTCAACACATAAACTGTATTTATAACGATACTATGTTTTATATTTAACACAGGCTCTGTCATGAAGTTAGTAACTATGAAATATTAAGCTAATATGTGTGTGAGAATTATATTTGTATGTAAGAGAGCTCTATAATAACATTTGGAAAACGTTTGCATTACATGCTTTCATTGCAATTTTATTTTTATTAAATTTCAGGGATACTGAAAATAAATGGAACTTTTGATTATATATTATTGATTTTGTATATTTGTTTAGTACATTGTCGTTGTTTCTGAATAGCAGCATGCTTTTGTTTTATTGACATTCTTCTTAAATGCACAATGAAAGTCGGAAACTTTCTGTTATTTCTCTCTATTTTAAGGAATATAAAGATGATATCAACTGCTCAGTTCTTAAACATGGTTATACTAAACATGTTTAAAAATATCCACACAGTATAGTTTTGTCTGTGAGTGGTCATATGTTTCATATAATTAATAGTATACGATTAATTTTTAGATTTAATTTCAATAATAATAATAAATTTAAAAAGTAGTTTCTCTTTTATAATACTTATAGATTGCAAGAATTCTAATTTTGTTCCCCTAATACCATACAGTAATGCCATTAACAAATTTCATTTCACTAATTAATAAGGATTTTATATTCATTTTTGAAGTTAATCAACTTGTTGAGGAGTTCGCTTATTTACACAGCTCCTACATGGTAAACATTTTGGGTATATAATTTACAAATTTTACAGTCCCTTTTTGTATTCCTGTTCAAGTAATTTTCTAATATTTTCATTTTAATACACGTATTACAAGTATCAATGGAAATGTGCGTTTTTTTTCATCCTACATTACTTATTCCTATTACTGCTTTCCGAATCACTACAGTACGAATACTCCGTATATATATTTAACTACGAAATGAATGGATTAGAACTTCAAACTCTACACACAGTACTCAAATAACAAGAGCTATTTGAAAAATCATGGATTATGTCAAATGTCATTCCTAGAATCGTTCAATTCCAGGAATAACAGGATTCACTCACCCAAACAGTGACATCATTACTGTGCTCATGAAGTTGTCACGTGATGCAGCCAACTCACCTGCAACCGATACAACAGAGAGCAATGAAGCGGAATCGTTTGCGGGTAGGTCAAGTGTTTGTAAACCAACACTAAATCTGTCATCGCGGGAATATTAACGAGCAAGATGCGGTTGCATGCAATGGATACCTCCGCTTTAACACCTGAAGGTCGTGCGGAAACCCATCCACGGGAAGGTTCCATTAGTTTTATTTGCGGCATGTACTAGAGCTTTGGTTTTGTCTCTCTGAAGTACGAAAAGGAACATGTAATCATCACACATGCCTTTTGTAATATTAGCTTTCTCAATCATGCCCTATTTAGCTCTAACTGCTTTCTACTACAATAGTTATAATAGTCTTGAAATGCTTTGTTAAAATATCAGCTTTAAATGTAATAATAACTGTTTTCGGCCATAAATTTACTCTATATGGCTTCAATAACAAACAGAGTTATTGCTAATGCATTCAATAGATATAGAGATGCATGCAAAATGGTTTATTACATTATACTTGTTTGTATAGTTCAATTGTCGAATCTATAAGTAGCACTGTTAAGGTAGGCATAAAAATCCTAAGTATGACTTCCTTCGGAAGGGAAGTAATGTCGTGGGTCTCATGTTGTAGATATACGGCACGTTAAAGAACCTCAAGCCTGAAAGAAGATAACTCTGAGCAAAATTTCTCGGCCGTTTCACGCCCTGAATTGAATGGGATGCTGATGACCTGAGATGTTAAAGAGCGTCCGTAAGTAAACAAAATAAAAGAAAACTGTTAAGGTTAGCTTCTATTGTAATTTATTAAGTAGCATACTCTACAATAAATCCAGTTTTTCCAACTTCTCTTCTAATTTTTAAAGATGGAATAAATATTTGACTATCGAAATGAAAGTTTATATAATATTATATAAAATACAACACTCTGCAGCATGCTCGAGTGGATTGGTTTGGATTGGCAGGAAAAGAAGAGTAATTGCAGGTACTTGAACCATGAACAAATCTGGCTGTTTGTACCTACATCCGCAATAAAGTAAACTCCGAAAGAGGTAGCCAGGGTCCTGGCGGTGAAACACTGACGTAGACGAGATCCCTAAATATGTCTCCAGATAGAGCATACTGGAGTCTCCCTCCAAAGCATTCGAGGCCTCAGAAAGGCTGCTTCTATCTAGGCACCAAAACGCAAGTTACCGCCACACCGCGCATAGCACCTGGCACTTTTGGCTTGCAAATGATGTAAGATGAAATGAGAGAGTGCAAAATTCATAGAAAGTAAGGATTCATTCCAACATTCGCTGGTCACAAAGGCCAGTTCCAAGGAATTTGAACTCAGGACCTCGCGAATGTGAGTACAAAGCGTTAACGCCTTAGTCACTCTCAGTTTGCAGTGCGTTACACTGGGCTTGTTAACAAATATTTTACATAGCATATTAAGTGTAAGTTAGAGGTTTTAAAAAGCATAAATTAAACTAAATTGAGGGAATGTAGGTTTTCACTGCCGGAGTCGCAGATATCACTGGAGGTATCTTCTGGGCTGTTATGCCGTGGTCTGCTGAAGCTAGGAGTTACAGAAGTCACTGAAGATGTCGGCCGCAGTTGTGGACGAAACGTCTGAAACTCCTAGCTCCAGCAAACTGCAGCCGGAATTAAAGGCGGCCTTTGATTAAACTAATACGGTTATAATCAATGCTAAGATGAAATCCCCAGTGATATCTAAAACTAGATCCTGTAGTAAGAATAATGCTATCAGAGTTATAGGATATAGGCGTTTTATAACCGCCCCAATACACGCAAATTGCTTAAAGATCTGCTCGTTTTTCCCACTTTGAGCATTAAAATACCCGTAGGCTATACGGCATACTAGTTTAAATATTAGCAATAAATAATACAATTTAACTATCGTCCTTTTTCCGGTTGTAATGTCTCCAGTTTGCACGATACAGAACGCTTGTACATGCGTTTTAGACAATCACGGTTTAGCGAAAGCGTCAAGAAGAGCCCCTTCATTGCATAAAAACCAATGATCTTCCCAAGGGCACTCGACCTACAATCGTAGGCTTGTTAATAGCAGTGCTCTTTGTTCTGTTTCATTAATTGGCACTTGTAGAGAAAAGCAAAATCCTGGAAGCGTACTATTGGCTTACCACTTCATTGCTGCATCTGGTCACGCGCATTGTCTTCCACATAAGCTTGCAGTATCGGCTCTGCTGCTGGTTTAATGGCAAACACTCGGATTTACGAGATAATAATCGATTATCATATGCATATCATACGAATAAGCACTTTAATACTTAAAATTCTTCAGAAAAAATATTGTAAATAATTAGAAGATGTATATTTATTGTTATAAAATTCTATATTCACATTATAAATACATTTTATGTATGGGTCGTCGAACGTACATGCTTAAGTATAATACACAATTAGAAACAGAGAAACAAATAATAATAATATTAATAGGTAATAGTAAATCAACTTTTTTAAAAATGGAAAAAGGATATTTACAGATATATGAATGGAAACGTGTTACATTATGTATAATTACGCTAGTTATTGAGTTCTAACTAGAACATTAATTGTTTCTGTCTTTGCGCATTTTCGCTTGCAAAATGCCCATGTTCAACCAATTAGTGTGGTTCGCAAATAGACCCCTAGCATGCCAATCGACTTCTAATTGCTTTAAATTTTTTTTTGAAAACAACGCTTTCCTCAGGTGTTCTCCATGGGTACATTCGGCCAGGATATACACCCATCCCCTCCACAAAATGGGCAGATTCTCCTACCATAAGTATATGTTATTGTTTGAGCCTCCAGCTTTCCAATCTAAATCAGGCCATTCCTGATTTCGGCTATCTCCCCAGAACGAGCATATGCACCTTTTCACCCCAGGATAGGCCCAAGGAGACTTTCGTGTTACCTTCTGCCTCAATTTCCTGTCTGCTGATATGCTCTATCTTTGTCCTAATATTCTTCATACGTTTCTATTATTTGCATTGCCTCGTTGCATATTGAACCCAGGAAACTTCCTCTTTCCACCTCAGCTCAAAACGTTGGTGTTAATGTTTTGTATCCGGTGCCTATAGCATTGTTAACATTAATAATAAAGTAGAAGTAATCTTCAGAAAAGGGGAGTTTCATCAATTTGTAAGAATGCACTATAAAAACGTCTGCATCACATGTTTAAGAATTCTCGCAATCTATCAAACTAATATTGAAATCACATGTTTTTTTACAAAGTTTTATTACATCCTCCTTTCTTCTTTCGGTTCTTTTTATATTTTCTTTCCTGCTTTCTCTGCCTTTTTACTTCTCTCTCTCTCTCTCTCTCTCTCTCTCTCTGTGATTATTTTTATATTTTTTCATCTATCCTTTACTTACTTCTCTCTCAGTCTCTTTGCTTGCCAGTTTCCTTAATGTTTTATGTCCTACTCATTCTCTTTCTGTTTTATTTGCTTACCTATTTCTTTCCTTCTTTAAATGATTTTTTCCGTCTTTCTTCCTTTCCTCATTAGACATATTAATATCTTTCAATCCTACTGGGTTTCTTTTTCTTACTTAACTGGTTATTTATTGTCATTTTATTTCCATGATCTGGTCCTTCTGTCTGTTCCTCTTTCTCTGTTTCTTTCTTTCTTTCATTTTATTTATTTTATACGATTCTTTTCTTTGTCCCCTTTCTTTTTCTCTTTTCTTTTCTTTCTTTTCCTTCTTTATTTCTATATTTCTCTCCTTCTGCCTATCTTTATCTCTTATTCTTTATATATATATATATATATATATGATTTAATTGAATATATATACTTTTAATTACATTAGAATTACCGTTAAATTTTTTGGTTATTGAAAACACTTGAAACCGAAGTCATATTCAATTACTTTCTGTTGAACAAATGGCTGTAGTATAGAACTTTTTTATTCACTTGCTTTTAATTGTCGGTTTTATATCGCTTTTAACAAGGAGATCATTTGCCTTTTGCAGCATGGAAAACCACAAAAATAATTATTACCAAGTTGAGCGTCACTGAGGATCTAACATGGCGCTTTCCGAACACGAATCTGAGATACTGACTTACTTAGTGCACTAGCTCGATATTTCTCTTGGAAGCAAAAGGATGCCAAATCCTTGAAATATGAATTTACTTCCAGAATCCTTTTGTCTGATGAAATTGCGCCACTGAGAAAGTTCAGAGCAATTTTTTTTAACAACTAGTTCATTGCCAATGAAACACTTCCAAATCATTAAACTTTCTCCGCCGTGCTGAACTGAAGCGCTTTCCAACTCTGCAGAACAAACAGTCTGCGGTTTGATCCAAGCACTTCAAACTTAGCTTGGTCATACAAATTTCCTTTACTGCTTATGTTCAGCTCTTTTGTTACAGGGTCTTTTGTATTCCTTTAGTGATGTTTTCAGATCTTACAAGTGAAGTGATTTAGCATTTATCTTGTCGTTTACTCGACCCTTGGTGGCGTTTGCTGAAAGTGTTTTTCCCTGCTTATATGTTTGCTGCAATGTCATAACAGCCGCTTTATTACAACACTCAAACTTTAACATTATTCTTGGAGTCCCAGGCATCCTTTTCTTTGTTGATGGCAACATATTTTACAATGTTTTACTTTTCTCTTTCGGAGGCTTTTAGTTTCTCAAGTTATTTACCCGCGCATGTAATCAGTTCTGCCCGAGTTGTATTAAAGAATGCAAAGCTTTATGAATCAAACTAGAAATCAGAGCATGAACTCAAAGTTTTTCTAAATGCAATCTATGTTTTCAGACACATTGCAGATCAGCCGGTAAGAATAATGCTAGTGCCGATAAATGCATAAGATATCTCGCTGGAATTAATATATTACGTGCATGTTGTATGCCATGAACATGGAGGAAAAAATTAAGGAATCCAATAATTAGCTGCAAAAGCATTTATGTCAATATTTTATGAATTATGAAAGTAATATTACTGCATACAATAATATAATGCATTTATAATATCATTATTGTTGATATGCTTTATTTACGGACGCTCTTTAACATCTCAGGGCGTGAAACGGCCGATAAATTTTGTTTAGAGCCTCTTTTTCAGACTACTTTTGGTTCTTTTACGTGCCGTAAATGTACGACACGGGACCCACGGCTTTACTTTCCTTCCGAAGGAAGCCATACTTAGGATTTTTACGTACTAGACCAACAGAACCGACAATTTTAACGGCGAATCTACTAAATGTCTTTATGACATTACGAATAAACCATACAAGCTTTAAATTTTAGTTATTTATTTACAAAGAGTTAATGGTTATAAAATACATTATTTCTACTTCTACTTCGTAGTAGAATTTATGAGCGAGTTAGCTCAGGCGATTAACTTCGGTAGAAGTCCAGGGTTCAAATTCATTGTAGCCGCTATCCTGAGCTTACGTTTATTAGCGCTTTCCTCATGTTACTTGGAGAATGCTTTTCACGAACTGTCCACTACTCCATGCCATACCATTTCATTGAGTTGTTTCTGTTACAGAGTAAAAGTGCTAGGTCTAGAAGGACGTGGTCAGAATGCCTTGCGTCTTTGGAAAGTTTCTGCCCCGGCGTCTGGTATAGAAACAGCTTCTGAGGGGATCGAGCTGCTTGTTGTGTTCTGTCTGGGAATATGTTAGGGTACTATCTGCATCTTTAAACTCACCTTTAAATCATCTTTAAAATAGATTCTGGCAGCCCTCAACTTATCTCTTCCTCCCGGAGGTGCCCCCGTTGGGAGCTTAGGCACTAACGACTAACCATGAGCAAGGTTGAAGTACCGAAGTATCCTCATCTGCTCCAAATTATCCAATCCATTTCAATAGATTTAATCATCTGTTATATTTAGGCATTTATAATACTTAAAATAGATTATCAAAACGTGGAAGTAAATTCATGAAAAGGGCTCAAAATAGCATTGAATAATTCACCCCTGTTAGCAAATCATATATTGTTAATTGTTGCACATTGCGACAAAGTGCGTTTTCAGATTATTTTATATTCCAATCTGCCCTTTATGGAATGGAATACTTCCGAATATAAAAACTATAACTTCTGATTTCACAGCTGATTTTGGAGCTCCAGGATGTGGTGCGTCTTCGATGTTGGTTCATTTACGATTGAACTCTTTTATCCAAAGTCGAACGGTTTCATAGGAAGAGCATGCATCACCCAATGGAGGCACAATGCTCTCATTAATTTCCTTAGTATTCTCCCTTCCAGAAAAAAAGAATTAAACCATATCACGAAATTCCTATCTTATCCAGTTTCACTGTCACTAAACGCCAACAATGAATTAATAGGAGAATCACTTGTGGCCATAGAACAATGATACTTAGAAATCACACTTTATGACCAGTTGCTCTGTATTAGTTAGCCCATCAAATTGCTTGTCAAACCGCCCTATAAGTGTCGTGTGCATCGGGCTAGATCTGTCACTGATTGGCACGAGGGACTCTTTCATCTTTCCTGATCAGAAAAATCTCCAAACTTGTATCCTATTGAAAACCTCTGGGAGCATGTGGAACAAGGATCAAGTGTAACTACTGGCACCCGAAGATATTCGCCAAACTTTAGGACCGTTTGATGACAGAGTGGCTTCAAATCGATGGAAATCTCATCGAGAGACTTGTGGATTCCATACCACGAACCAGTTCCCTTTAGTTACCATTCGCCAAAGTGGCCTAATTTTTTCCGGTGCGTTGAAGCTAAAAAAAAAAAATTGCACATTTTAAGCTGCCTTCTTCATGCGTGGAGGTGCAATAGCCAACAAAGAGAGGCCATCGTTGTGTTCAAAGAAGTGTGAATAGTTTAGCTTTGGTTTTCCAACGCCTATGGAAATATTAAGAACATTTTATATTATATATTCTCCACAGGACCCAACAATTATTAGGGCATCGTTCCATACGCCCATTGCTTATCAATTAAATACTTCCGTTCATTTGAGAGTTATGTCTGTTGTTTTGGAGAAAACACTTTGGAGCAATTTTATACCTTCGAGAAAGGAATAAATTGTGTTATATAATCCAAAGAAAACATTACTGTCTGCTATTTGATGATATTTATCAAAATTATCGTTATTTTCCTTTCACTACTAAACGAGACCGTTCACCAATTTATTGCCCTTTTCACAAACTTTATACAACAAAACTATTTCGCTAGTTGAAAGAATACTATGACAATTTTTGTTAACTACTAATAATTTACGCATTTTGATATTACATATTCTTTCATAGGAATTTGAACCTTTAAGAGATGAAATGGCTGGAAAATAGTTATAAACAACAGACAGTGTGAGAAATACTTGTTCGAAAAAATCTTCAATTGCAAAATTTGCGCGTTAGCGCCGATTTAGGTTAAACTCCCAGGCACTTGGTCTTAAAATAATATGATGAGGCATTTTGCAAGTATAAGTGTATAAAATGGCAAAATTCGTTATTAAGCCCTAAAATCGTTCACACGCCTTAAAATAGGAAAGAAAGCAAACATTGGAGCTGTTGTTCTCAATAACTGAAAACATATTTAGCTATGGAATATTCCTTTATGCATCAATCCAGTAACAATCGAGTTATACTTTATCAAAAAAAAAAAAAAAAGAAATAAAAAAAGAAAAAAAAGAAAGGAAGAAAGAAAGAAAGAAAGGAATTTTAGGACTGTGCATATATTCTGAGGGACAAGCAACAGCTCTGCTAACAATGTCTTGTATATGATGAAAAATTATTTCCAAAATATTAAATTAACTAGTTATTTAGTTTCATTCTTTCATTGAAAATTTTAATATCATAAATTAAGTACCTAGTGCATATTTGAATTAATATGCATATATTTACAATATTTATATAACAATTAACATTATAAAACAGCCCTAAACACTTACTGAAATTTAGAATACAATTATTGTGAATCAGGAATTTGAGCATTAGAAAAACGAACCGGAAAAGCGTTTTCTCACGATATATGGGGTGCACATTTGAAATAATACATTTGGAAATATGCTAGGAAATAATATAGCTTCCTGAACATTCAGTATTGAACAGAACACAATAAAAATGTATTCTTATTATATAGTTGAACATGAGTGGAAAAGGTTGCATCAAGATTAGATAACGTAGCTACGTTATCAAGTAGTCAATTAGTCTCGGGTGCCTAAACACGGGTGACCCGCTTTCTGGCGGCGTCTGCTTTTATTCTCTTCATGAACACAAGAGTGGCTTTTCAATTGAGCATATAGAGAGGGTGCCAAAAATGTATACACACGTCAAGCAAAGAAAAAAACTGTGTTAGCATAACAAAAGTGAATTCACACAAACAAAAAATGATGAGCAGTAATCATCTTACACTTTTACAGTTATTTATGCAAAAGTATGAAAACTTTCAACTTTGCTGTTTTAATAACACGGTGTAAGCTGGTTCTGCTAATCCCAACCTCACCTGCACATTGCTTTGTAGATTTCTGTGGTGAGTGCTCAAAAGTTCCAAAACCATAGGCGAGGAGGCGGGGCTTGTTGCTGTGCACGGTCTCCCATATCTACCCTTGTGAACATCGCATACGGTACCACGAGTCTCAAATTTGTCTTGAATGCGTGCAATTGTTACTCGCGTTGGCGGTTCTTTTCTGTACACACTTCTCCATTGCCTTTGAACTTCAACAACATTCTCGGTTTTCCAATACCACTTCAAAATTGCTTTCCACTGTTCAAACGATAATCTTGGCTCCATTTTGTTGTAGCAACGCTAGCATAACGTAATGTGAATCACATTTGTTTACAGAACATCATATTACACATTACTGTTGTTTTAGGTTCAACTATGAAACATATTAAATAGATATCTACGGTGAAAGTATGTATGCATTTTGGCACCCTCGGTATACACATGGTTAAGACTTAACGGCTTAAAACTTTCTTGAAGCTTTAGTGCGGTGTAGACACACGAGATTGTTCCATTTAAAAATTCTATTTCTGTACATTGGTTTATATATATATATTGTATATATATACAATAAGAGCAGTTTAAAAATCCCGCAAATTACATAGGCCCAGAGGGATCTACCCTTCTCCAATCGCGGAGATTCACACACGCAACAGGCGTCAGTTGAGAGCGGGATTTGGACAAAGTCAGGTAGTTGTGCTGTACAGCTGAGAGCGAGGTTTAATTAAATAGTGCAGCAGTGTTGTTGCATACTCATTGGATACAGAAACTCGTGTGGTAGAATAAATTTAGGCGTAAATTTCCTGACAGTTCAATTTCAATATGAAAAATAATATTAAATTTAGTACAGGAGTTTAATGAAACAGTTTCTGTGACAAAAAAAGAAACCAACAAAAAAATTGACATCATATGCTCACAGAAGTACAAACATCATAAATAAGAACTTCCATTAAAATCTTCCTCAAACCTCAGATCTTACGGTTTGTGACATTTATCATTCGGGACTGAAATACATTGAAAAAATCTGAACAAATTTAGGTTTATTAGCAATGGGAAACTTATTTTGCGAGTGATAATTTTCTAAGATGTGAATTGTGTGTCAGGGAAAATGGGTAACATTTCCAGCATCTAATTATGCTGGGTGTGTATCAAATTCTGTCATGTGTTGTACCTAATTTTTAAAATGGTGAAATGCATTAACGCTGCGAGTGTAAATAAGAAAACAGCGGCGAAAACGCGGCTTCAAACCTCTAACCGACTAAAACACGTATCGGAACTTTTAATGTGCTCTCACTGAATATAAGATCGTATAACAATTGAAAATCTAGCGTTGCGGTTTCAAATACGGCCATGATATTAAATAGAAAACATGATGTTCTGAGTCTTTCTGGTAGATAGAAACACTCGCAGGTTTGTAGGCTGTCGTTTAGTAGACTCTTTCTTCCCAGGCATTTCATCTAATTCTGCAATAGATGTCTTCAGTGGGAGCTCAAAATGTCTCGATCGTGACTGTATGTTTCTATGTATTACTGACATCGACCGCTAAAGCCTACGGACGTGGATGAATTGTATGTTAAATTATTAAATAGAATAAGGCGTGCTTTAGGCAGACTAGTGACACTCCATGTCAGCTTTGCATGCTACATTTAAATACGATACCTTTGGCTATAGAACACTTTTGATGAATGACTGAAATAGTGATTAACAAAATATATTACTGAAAGCAATTGGAAAGACTGAACTGCAAAGGGGGCGAAAAATGAGTTGAAGGTTCACTGTATATTTCAAGACAAGTAGAATGTGAGGAATACGATAAAATTTGATTATAGTTTTTACCTACAACATTTTGAAGAAATACTATATAATGTTTTTCATTAACAAGAGCATTGTTGAATCACAGGACCAAATATTCACTTTTTAAATTTAGTAATGGCCATGCGATGCGGCGCTAAATATTCCTCTATCGCATTGTGAATTGTTCTTGTTTTAAAGGTTGAAAATCACTATTAATAGTGTCATCAAGTGAAGTTTAGTGGTGCATGGTGCTCGATGATTGGAGAAATGAAATAACATCTTCTGTTCAAGACTATTTAATTTTAAATGATTTTAATTTTCAAAATAAAGGATATAAATATTTCATATATGTATCATAATATATGCTTTCAAGAAATTAAGTTGAGAACTGAATTCTGTGAAGTCATGATTCCTATGAATGACCCACACTTAAGTAAGAATTCTTCACTTTGGTGAAACATAAAAGAAATCTTAATGCCCGGTTTATTTAGGCAATAATGTTACTAATTAAATTACACCGCTTCAGAAATGCTATGTATTTCATGGTAAATACTGCAATCTCAATATGGTTATGAAGAACTCCGTTTAGTATTAATGATGTGTGCAAAAGACATTTACTTGGATGGAATGGAAATTATTTGTACATGATAATGTGAGGTTTATAGATCCTGATATAAACAAGGACGAATATATTGCTAACTTCTATAAGGTAAACGGATAACTCATTCTCTCCAGCAGTTAAAGCAGAAACGGAAGGTGACAACAGTAATGCGGCGTCTTTTTGTTAAAGCGTTATATTTTTGTTTCAAAGCTTTAACCTCACTTTCTGAAAAAAAAAATTAAATGTGTCATTTCCCTTTTTAATGTACTCTTCGTTTATAAAATCTAATTCATTAATCTACAACTATGAAATTCAAAAGCAAATGCAGTAGAGGCATTAGAATTGCAACATTCTGTTTTTAGACAAAATAATTTTGTATTTTATCTGTAACTCTTTATATCTACTTACTTCAAGAGATTGTCACAGTGAATTTTTGCAAGCTGACCTAAATTTCGTGCGAGGAAATCTTCAGCAAAAGATGTTTTTACCTGAAGCTAGGCTTACAAATGGAATTGAACTGTTTAGCTTTTGACACACACCTGATTTTGAATTGGCACTGATGTATGAAAATATTTGCGAAGTGCAAAGATAATGGCGGCGTAAATATTTAACCAAACCTCTAACAATATTGACATTTATACATGTTGGTGATACATTTCAGAGTGATGGCATTGTTTGGAGAACCACGTTAGGGGTGTGCAAAGCGTGATCTCCGTGCAGGACCATGCGCTTTCAATCATAAATGAACAATAAATATACTATGGAGAGTTAACAAATAAATTCGCAGGCGCATTAATACATTTTTATAAAAAAAGTTGCAGAACGCACCTCTGTTTAAGGGTATAAACATATTTATCTTATGTTATATATGGTAGAGGAAACTTTTGAGAAATTCAAATTCGATGTAACAATATGTAAGTATTGCGACAGTAAAATTCTTGGATTGAATTGGATTATTAGGGGCGGGGTAGGATATCTTTACTGCTTAATCCTTGCTCACTGCTGACCTTCTAACTGATTACGCTAGAACTCCCCGAAGCCCCGCCCCCTCCCTCCATACCATACGCTTGAGCATAAATCTTTACAAAGCGCTTGAATCACCTTTATTAATATGTATTGTTGTGAAACAGTACTCGTATTTTGGCCATATACGAGGTCTGTCTAACAAGTATCCGACTTTATCTTTTACCAGTGAAGAATTTATTATCAGTTGGCAACGCTGTGTTTACGAGTGCAGGAAAATTTCATGCGTGTCGCTATTTATTTTTGTCCGACGTAATATCGGATACTTTTCATATCATAGGGTATTCTAAAAGCTTTTGGCCTGATCCTGAGATGTCGTGAAGATGGTCAAATTACTATGATAGCTCTTAAGTATCATCCTTTAAATAGCCCGCTGTAAAGTTTCATAGGCGTAAGAGAGTACTTCGTTTTGAAGAGCTACCCCCAAAAAATATAAAAGGAGGTTAGAGTTCAGATTAAACGATTCTTCCCCGTCGTTTTGGACGGTGAAAATGTGGGCTGCTGAATTTAAGCATAGTTGTACATTCGCAATGATGAACGCTCAGATTATGACCGACGAGGTTGTAGCAACAATTCACATTGCCGTAATCAATAATCGCCGAAAGATACATGAGTTGGTTGACATTGCAAAGACTTCGATAGTCCGGGTATACTACGTCTTACACGAAGTTTTGGGCATTAAAAGGCTTTCCACTCAATGGGTGTCGCGTTTGTTAACATTGGACCAAAAACACATTCGAATGAACATTTTGTAAGAGAGTTTAAACTTGTTTAAACACAGTTCCAGTGAGTTTCTCAGCCGTTTCATAACAGTAGATATCATCACTACACGCCAGAGACGAAGGGCAGTCCAAACAGTGGGTGATAACAGGTGAAAGTGCACCAAAGAACGATTCTCATTGGGTCGGGAACATACGACTACCTCCAGAAGGGCAGAACCATCACCGGGAGTATTACGGTTCACTGCTGGATCAACTGAAGGATGCTATTCAATTCAACGTCCACACCTTGCGAAAAAGAGAGCTCTCTTTCATTTCGATAATGCGCCTTCACACGCGTCTGGGATTGTTGCTGCAAAACTGTATGACTTTCGCTTCCAAATACTTCCACATCCGCCATATTCGCCGCATTTGGCTCCCAGTATTACTTTATATCCAAACGTGAAGAAATGGCTGGTAGATGAAGATTCACATCAAACGATGAGATTAAAGCTTAGACAGACCCTTATTTTACATAGTTGGATAAACATTATTTTACTGAGGGTATTAAACAATTGGAAAGTCATTGGACTAAATATATTGATTAATAAAGTGACTATTTGGGGGGGGCGATTCTGTTAAATCCTGTGTTTTCTTGGTCAGCATGAGAACATTTGAACGCCCCTCTTATGACGGTTAGAACCTTAAAATGATAATTATGGAACCTGTGCTTCCTCCTCGACCTTACCGAAGTTACTGATATACCATAAATGGTTTATGGGGTCTTCAATTTGATAATAAATGCTATTTATTAATATTTCATTAACAAATGAATTTAAGGCCCTATTCTCAAATTTTCCCTGGTACTACAGACAACGTTCTCACTCCAACCAACCGCGCCTTAACATACAAGACACTTCATTGTACTCAAGACAATGTACTTGATAATCTGACCGTACAAACTGAGACTTCCTATTCGCGGAACGTCAGACCGATTCCTAAATAAATTATTATATATAATAGCTTAAGAACTTAGGCTTTAGCGGCCAGCTTTAATCCAATAACTTATCCTCTGAAAGTACCGAGGAACTGCAGATCAAACGTCAAGTGATTCCTTATCGAAATGAAGAATAACATCCATCAAGATATTAATTTTTGAAAGGGAATTAAGAACAGTAAATATACTAGAAATGTGTGAAAAATAAAGGCTGGAAGTTCCAGCACTATCTTGCGTTACTAAGGTAAGTGCAAATGTGGATTGTTTTATTAAAAAGTCACTCCAGTGTTGCGAGTTAAACAGATAATTCTTACTGCCGCAGCTGAGCTTCTCGCCGCATCTACGTGTCATGGATATCCGTTCATCCAGCTCTGAAAAATGGATTTTTCGCTCTCAAAATAGCAATAAAATGAAAAACATAGACAGAAAACAACTGTTTATCAATTTAAAAGCCAATAAACTTAGACCAATAACCAATGCATCACATAAGTTGCAAGGTCATGCTTTATTACATTAAAAATGGGCATCCCTGCATCCCCTTGTAACCTGAAAGCAAAAAGTCAGCTGTTCAAATCGAAGGCTTTATATACCGCCCCGTACGCTCCGGTTAAATAATGATAACATGGTTTAATATAAAAATGCGATCCTATGGGAATCGCCGTTAACGGACGTGTCACTGGTGGGTAATTCCATAATCAAAAATAATCTCGATTAAAAATTGATGGTTGGTATTACATCTGCGCCCAGGAGCCGGATTTACGAGACAGAAAAACACGTCATATTCTAATGGAGAGTAAGCGAGGATTACAATGTCACACCTACCTATATCCCGGACAGTAGCAACAAAAACAACAAAAGGAGGATTCATGGAACGTTAACAGCGGGGGATAGAGTAGCACAGCGAAAATGGGAGCCCCTTGTTAGAGCATAAAATGGAGAATACCGTCACTACATGACCCAGATAAGGAACTTTAGTATTGTGCTTCTTATTTGTTGTATATGATATCTTCTAGACTTTGAGAATTTTGTCCTGACACAAAAAATCAAATCAAACTAAAGGACAATGGGAGTGAACTTTCAAAGCTTCATATTTTTGCATAGGTTTTTCCGAATGTGTTGCTGTTAAAATAATTAAATTACTATATATACGAATTTTTATTCAACTATGTGAACTATAAATTATTTCATAAATTTTATAATGTAAATATATTGCATAATCAAAATGTTCCACGCGTCTCATGAGTTGAGAAAATTGGTTGGATTTTTGCAATTTCAGCTTTGAACCACAAACAAAAAGTGTTCCAAGAGATATTTTAAATAAAGCTTATGAGTGAGCTGTGATAATTTTTTAAACAATAATAAATTATAATCTTTAAATTTACCATTTTTATATATTGTTTTATAAATTATTGGGGTTTAGCATACATCTTGTCTCATAGAATATCACAAGGGACATTTCTGCAAGATAAGTGAATTTATTGATCTTATTTTTTTCTCTTTATAAAGGATCTATTGTTCGTCTCGGGAAACGAATACACGCAAACCTTGGATTATCAGTTAAATGACTCGATGCGCCGGCAAGCAAAGTACTTCTGGTGACAGCGAGCTTCCGGTATTTGAAAATCATCACTTCATTATCTAATTCACATCTCGCGGCATGTTTTTGCTAAGTATTGATCTTCTGTCAGACTTTCTCGTAGGAATTAAAACTTGCCCTCCATTATCGCTGATTTGATACTGGAGAATCGAATCTCAATATCACGCGGTCATGCATTCCACTTGCATAATATATACGAGTATAAGTACCATCCTAATCACTATTATACGCAGCCGACCGAATGAAGATTGCTTCGAGAATCTCTTAGAATCTTGTAAAGCGTGAATATCCCAAAAGCGTGCCTAGAATCTTGTAGCGAGTACTTGTCGAGAAGTGCTTGAAACTAGGCGATTTCGTCTCTTTATACACAACCTCTTACCTGGACCCCCACATGGCTAACCTCGAACCTCCGGGGTCCACCCAAGTAAGCTCAGGAGCGTCGTGGTCTTTAAAAGTTTCAAATACTCACTGCTGATGGGCCTGTTCGTATGGAACGTTCTGGAACGGCGCGAAAATTTAGCTGCCCAACGTCCGCCGCGTAAAAATTATGACTGCGTAGTTCAGACTTGCAGGTGTCGGCCTTTCACTTCAGCATTCATTTCCTATTACAATCTAAAAATCTCACTCTATCAATACTATGCACAGTTAAATAAAATGTTAAAAGTCACTGTGGTTATCATTGTGATTTTCGTAATTAAATAAAGCCTTCAAAGTCACCGCTTAAAATAATGAAATAAATGTGGTATTTACAAATATATAAATATCAAATTACTCTCGGAGCGCCGATCATAAATACGGCTACAATATTTACATCATAAGCACAATACATTATGTAAGAAGAAACTACCAAAATAGCACTTTTAGGAATCACAATATTAAATTATATTGTTTTATAAGGAGGGTTTGGGATTTATAGTAGCATTAAGTTCGTAGAAGTGACAATTGGAAAGATGACATAAGGAAAATTATGGCCTGCGCACACGCAACATAGGGATTAGATAGTATTATTTAACGGGTTTGTAAAGATGATTGTATGAATTTGAGGAGAGAGGACGTGCCGCCAACTGTTCCAAGATGGTCATCTTACTCAGTGTCCGTGAGTGTAAGTAAATTTATTGACTATAAATATAATCCATTTAATAATGTGAATATTGTTTGTTTTTCAATGAACACATTTCCTTAATTTGACATCTTGTTGAATAATGATGGGCAGGATTTCTTCAGAACAGTGTTACAGCTACGTTCCTAGTCCGACACAGTTCATTCAAATTCGTTAAATAAATTACAGAATGATATTTGCGTGCGGCTGGCAGGGTGTTGCCACATGTTATTCCATTGAAGATTGTATTTCATGAACAGTGCTCTCAACTGAAATATATACGAAGGCTACTATGTAAATTTAAACTCAGATCAGGTTAAGATTTAAATATTCCTCTGTAGTACATAGGATGCTATTTTACAAAAATATATTTAATATGGTTTTGAAGTGTAGCTTACTCATTTGTTTTAATTGATTAAATATTTATTATAATTATATATATTTCTGTAAGAGTGAGGCTGTATTTAATCCTATGAGAGTTTATTTTCCTATCCAGTCTAATAAAAAGTCATTTATTGACCTTTAGACATATGTAATCAAGCTTATCAGAATAGCAAAATCATAAAATGACTATATAAAATAAAACATTTTACAATGTACAATCAATGTATTAAAAATGTATTAAAACATCAGATGCAAAATTAACTTCAGGAAGAGACTTAGTTTGAATATGCGATGACTCTGCTTCTGTTAAAAGTTAATTTACTGATGTAAAGGTTAGTGCAAATAACTTCAAAGGTTTGCCACTAAATTCTGACGAGAAAAGTATAAATCGGATGCGTGGAATTTATACACAGCGCAGCGTGTGTGAAACAAAATAATCACATTTGTACATTGTTTACGATGTGAGAATGTGGACTGGGGTTCATTGTTTATACAACTGGAAAGCTAATATTGTATGTAAGGTTTAGTTTACTCAGATGTACGCTTGTAGACTGCCATTCCTTTAGCACTATTGGTGTTTACATAAAACGTTGTATATAACGAGTTCGTTTATGTATTTAAAAAAAAAAAGAATTAGGTACTCTTTATTTTTTGCTGGTACAGTCTCACTGTGATTTTCTTTCCTGAGTTTTACTCGTATATGGGTGGCTATTGCCTGGCCTAATTTCATTATTAGTGAAACTATATTTTAAATAATAATATGCCATATATTTAAATGCATTATGCCTGATATATGCTATTTTTAAATTAATTGTGGGGATGCTTTAATTTACAGAAACAGCGTGATTAATCAAACTCTTATGACAAGTGCCACAATTTGTAATATGATTAATATAAGTCATTAATAGTTTAGCAAATAAACTCATACTGTGTAGGCAACTAAAGTTATATTGGCATTCAACTTTTTGGGTAAACGGTAAAGTTCCTAAGTCTATAAAAATCTATTCTCTCTTTATCAAAATCGAGCTCGGAAATTCCATTTGATTACCTTAGCCACTATGGAAGTTACAGTAACACGAATGACATTTCATTAATTATCAATGAATAAAATTATTCTTTAAATAAGCAATTATCATAAATTAAAGGTACTATCCTAAAGCATTTTGTGGGAATATGGGAGAAAATCCACAAACTTCCTATTGCACAGTACAATTTTATATTTGGCCAGACATTTTGGAAATGAAAGATAGTAAGTAAGGATGGAAATATAAAGCGCTTTTTGTAGAAACTTTCATAATTCTTACATAATAAACTTACTTAATTTGCTAACAAAGGGTCATATTAAAAAGACTGAAAAAAGTTACATAAAAATAAACTACAAAACATGCACACATTATCACATCATCTCATAAGCACAGTGCAGAGTGAATGTGAAATTTCGGTTAAATTTTTGTGAAAAAATTGTTTGTTATAAAAATGTAGATAAGATGTGTATGTGTATATATATATATATATATATATATATATATATATATATATATATAATTAGATGTGCTAGAACTGTTCAATAGGGAAAATGATTTAAATTTACAATACTTTGTTAGCTTAATACGCAATGCACACTTTGTTCTAGTTTCCTCATTATAACTTCCGATTCCCGCCCGTGTGTGCAAAGTTGAGACATGTTCAGTTGCGTCTACAGCGACGAGCAATATGCTGCTTAAAAATCTTCTGCTGAGGCCTATGTAATGTTTCCGAAGGCCTAGGGAGAGTTTGTTCTTCCCTATAATAAAGTTAAAATATGGTTTAAAATATATAAAGAGGAGAGACAGTAAATTCCAAAGAAAGATGAACCCGCCTCTCCAGACTGTGCTCTGACGGAAGAAAACATTAACAGTTCTAAGGATCATCAAATAACATTAAAATACTTCAGAAATTCAGAAAATTTTACTGGGTGCTACCCATAGGTTTGTAAATGAAAAGCTACACATGGGACGTGTTTTTGCACGATGCCGTTTTCCGAACAAAAAAACCTTCGTGCATGCAGTTGAAGATAATGTTACAAGACAAATACTGCTGATGAAACATGGCTATTTTTTTAGATCTTGAGAGCAAATAGCAAAGCTCTGTGTGGAAATGTCCATCATCACGAACACCAAAAAGAGATGTATCAGAATGTCGTAACTACACTCAAACAAAACTATAAATCTGGCAATATTGCAGAGATGCCCTGAAAACTCTGCAAGGCAATATCACACACCTGCAACAAGCAGGATGCCTCATCAAGATAATGCACGTCTGCATGTAGCAAATCTTGTTGCTAAATATCTCACAAAATCAACAAAAATGTCCACCCCCCCCCCCCAAATGAAACATCTTTTTCCATTATCAGAAAGATAAAGCGCCGCCGATCCTGAAGGTATATCAAAAATACTTCCAGCAAATGATTAAGACAGAAATGCCAAGATAGGTGCGTTGTATTCAATGGGAACTACTTTGATAAATATCATCAAAATTATGAAGATGAGAAAAGGCATGCCATCAAAATTTTTATGACCTCGCCTTGTAACTTCTTATCTCGAATAAGATTTTAGTCCTGGGAAACTCTTACTTTGTTTTTGCACACTCATGACTGCATGCATCCCAAGCAAAAACGATTTATGTGATGGCCATGTTTTTGAGGTGAACTTCTGTCTACCTGTCTGTTGGGACATCATCTGTTGAGACATTCTCACACATTTATCGTAAAATGTCTACAATACCGTCCTAAAATTTCCAGTAAACTTCAGTTGCACCTCTGCATTTGTCAAACTGGCAAAATCAACTCATCCTGTACAAAGAGTATTCAGTTGTGACTGTGTAAAATAAAAATAAAGTATTAATGTTTTCAGGGGTTTGTGACAAAGTCATTTGAAATGGATAGCGACTATAAAAAGTATATATATGTGCATATATCTACATGCCATATACATATTATTTACGACACTATTTTTTCATGAAATTGGATCAAACTTTATCTTTTGTATATATCTTGGAGATTATCAACTTCAAAGTTCTTACGTTAAAGATTTCTGGTGGTTTTTCCTTCCGTCTTACTTTGCTTTTTGTTTGTTTGTACGGCTGTAAATCCCCGCTAAACTTTCAAGGTGGGTTGATATGATGAATGAAATGTGAGAAACGATGATTCAAATGAGTTCGAAACTCTTAACGCCTAAACTTACTTGTTTTTACCTTTTCAGCGAAAAGCAAAATTTCGGGAAGATGCCTTATGCAGGAAATATGTTCCGACTGGTAATGGAGCCCGGGTCGGCCGATTGAGAAGCAGACGGTCTAGCATCTAAATTAAAGATTTTTTTAATAGTGTTTAAGGCCTTTTTGGTTTGTTTGTTTGTTTGTTCACTCATGAGGCATACAAGTTTTTTTTTTTTTTTTTTTTTTTTTTTTTTTTTTTTTTTTTTTTTAAGGAAACGTTCCAGGCCCAAGTTTTAGTGCACCTCCCAGGATTTTGCCATTTATGACTGAGAAAAACCTGAAAAAAACCTTAGTCGGGACGGGTCCTGGTGAGAATCGAACCCCAGACCTCCCACTTGCGAGTCCGAGCCTTAACGACATCGGCCAACCATGCCGGTCAAACATGGTACAATTAAAGAACATAATAAAAAGAAAATTTTCTAAGGTTTATTCTGCCTGGTAGTATAGTGGTAACCACACTTCTTCGTAGCCCAATATCGCGGGTTCAATTCTGACCAGGGTCGATGGATTTTTTCGGGAGTTAATATGTCAAGCATGGTTTCCTTCGGAAGGGAAGTAAAGCCGTGGTTCCCCTGTAGTTTATTTACGGCACGAAAAAAAAAAAAAACCTCAAGCCTGAAAAAAGAGGCCCCTGAGCAAAATTTATCAGCCGTTTGAAGCCCTGAATTGAATGGGACGTTGCTGACCTGAAATGTTAAAGAGTATCTGTAAATAAACCAAATGAACAATAAACGTTTATTCTGCACAACTTTTACTGTAAAAAATTAAAGTATGAACTTAGGCTTTCTCGGTGCATAAAAGGCTATACCCGGGCTTGTGGGCTTTGATCCGGTCGGTGAACCCAACCCACCCAATATTTCGCCCATTGTTCCGTCGAACATTCCTCTGATGATGGCCGACAGAGCAGAGGACGAAACGTCAGGTGAGTTGGTTTCATCGACTGGACCAAAGCCCACGAAGCTGGGGAACAACGTTCTACTTAAAAATAAAAGTAATGAAGTTTCGATTGCTTTTATAAGTTCAAACCTCCACCACTCGAAGCAGTCGTAAGAAATTTCTACATTGCATATCAGCTACTTACTGCAGTTTACATCCACAGCATGTTTCATTTCACAATACTTAGTTGTTTATTAACTTTTCCTCTCTAATCGAGGGAAATCATAATTTCATGTCATTGGCTGCACTGTTGCAAAGTTTTTTGATTATTTAGAATTATACAGTGTATTATAATTATACCTTATGAAATAACAATTTGCTTCCAAATCTAATAATCGACATGGGTATTTGCTTAGTAGCAATTATAAAGGCATTCCTTGCCCAATTAATCTTCTGTGCATTATTTTATAAAAATCTACGTAATGGAGCTTTTTTCACCTTGAACATTAAGTACACCTTTATTGGTGTTTCTAAGATGCAGATATTTAGTCAAATGGGTTCAGAAGCATATTTATAAAAGCAGTTCTGCAGCTTTGACCTGTTCAAATTTTAGATTTCACTGCTGAATGTAGCAGCAGCAGCAGCAGCAGCAGTAGTAGTAGTAGTAGTAGTAGTAGTAGTAGTAGTAGTAGTAGTAGTAGTAGTAGTAGTAGTAGTAGTAGTGGTGGTGGTGGTAGTAGTAGTAGTAATAGCAGCAGTAGTAGTAGTAGTAGTAGTAGTAGTAGTAGTAGTAGTAGTAGTAGTAGTAGTAGTAGTAGTAGTAGTGGTAGTAGTAGTAATAGTAGTAATAGTAGCAGCAGAGGTAGTCGTAGTAGTCGTAGTAGTAGTAGTAGTAGTAGCAGTAGTAGTAATAGTAGCAGCAGCAGTAATAGTAGCAGTAGTAGCAGCAGTAGTATTAGTAACGTGTATTTATTGCTCAATATTTACAAATATTATTTGTAAAACATAATTCGCATAGACCTCCTGACTGCACGTGCTATTCGTCAGACATACAGAAAAATAATGTCCATTTAAAATCAAATATATTTACAATCAAATACATTTACAATTATTAATAACAAAGCACAAACACTTAAATATACTCGCGCATGCACTCGAGCGCACACACAATTATGTAGACTCAAAAAGCCCGTCTACTCTAAAAAAAGAATTTCTAATTTTACGTTCTTTGCATAGAAACTTTGGCCAGTTGCCTTCCTGTGCAAGCAGATCCCTCAACATGCTAACCTATTCTTATTCGATTTAGCTAATTTAGCTCCAAGCGCAGTCAACCTCCACTGTTCATGAGCAGAGGAAATCACTGAGCGGTTATGTGGTTAAAAAGTAACAGAACAACCTTAATCTCGGATTTATAGACCGGATTCTCTATATTTCTTTCTATATACGTGTGCTTTTTATTTAAATATCTAACGTTTTTAATTAGAAAAAGTGTAAATAGAAAGGTATAACCTGCTGTATTATTTCATTACTAAACATAATTTTGGGATTGATAGTTTATTTTTCTTTATGAAAAATTACTTGAAATTATTTGGCGAGATCTCTAGATAGTAATCTTATCAATATTCTTATCAGTAATAAAGTTGTTTGCAAATTTTGTTCGCGAACCTGTGAATTTGCACTGTAGATGTTTCTATCTATAGA
Source organism: Metallyticus violacea (assembly GCA_030762175.1). Lineage (NCBI taxonomy): Eukaryota > Metazoa > Arthropoda > Insecta > Mantodea > Metallyticidae > Metallyticus > Metallyticus violacea. The sequence continues at coordinate 38,452,977 of CM060834.1, read as the reverse complement.
AACAGTGAAGATTGAAAGAAGGACATAGGACTAGACATAAAGTTTTAAATTCGTTAGGGTGAACTTAATACGCTTCTTGTATCATAGAAAACAAGTTATACAGTTTAAAGATATTTCAAAAGAGGACTTTTGTATATCTAAAAAGATTTAGTGCACTGGGTTGTTATAAAACAATAACATTTATATAATATCGTTCTGAGTAAAATTAGGTAAAATAAAAATATTTTATAATTAAAAGTAAAGTAAAACACGATGCATTTATCACGTAGATATTTAGCTGTAATACAAATTCAATTGCCTTATAAATTTCACATTTGATTTAACCATAACTGTAACTTTTTATTTACTAACAGGCAAAGAATTTGGGTCGTTTTAAAAGGTTAAATTTGAAACAACGATTTTTTACACTCTCACAAAATATACTTCATTACCAAAAATAAAACAGCATGCTACTCGCAGTAGGATAAATATCTGTTTACGAGTAGCAGGTGTTGGCATGGAACGAAGTACGCTCTAAGCATTTGACTCGGTCTTTTGTATATTCTATGAGTGACACGGACCATACTAGCACTTTTATTTCTCACCCTTATTTCATCTTATTTCATGACGAGCTGTAGCGTAATAAAATCACATTTCCTTCAGAAGCACCTTCAGTAGTTCTGTAAGATACAGCGCTTTGATTTGTAAAGTATAGACCTTCAGATGTTCCCGAAATGTTTTCTCTACGGGATTTGTAAAGTGATGGAAGAAACGCTTCGCATCATTTTCAAGTAGGTAAACTGAAAGCAGTGAAATGTTGATGAAAGCATCCCGAGGGAACACACGTACAACATATATAAAGAAAATACAACCGATATTGTGTTTGCACATTTATCTATAAGATCAATATCAGTTTTCTTCCTGTGTCTCTATTATCCAATGCAAGGATAGCAGCACTTGATTTTTCCACTGAAAAACCGTCTGAACAACTCAACTTCAATTTGTAATGGTACGATTAATGTAATTGGTTGAAAATATTATCTTGTCAGTTAATATATTAATTCAAATGTATAGTAGACTGAAATAGATTTTAAACTAAATAAATTGCTAGGTATTACACTAATAAATTATTTACATCCTTTATTTTTATATACTTGTATAGAAATCAATATTTATAGCTTCAACTATATACATAGTGGCCCAAACAAAGTTAAAATAAACATTCAAAACTAAGTGCTAACTTTTTCTAAACTTCATAAAAACACTACGGGGAAGAGTAATTTTAGAACTTTAAAAAAATAGATGTATAGTTTTCAAATATTTTAACAAATTAGGTAACTTTTGTTTGAAACATCTTTTTCTAAAATTAGACCTTGAGAAGTTATAGTGTGCTTGAAGCAGCGCTTGTGAATCCCAAAAAAGGAACCACTGGGAAGAAAGCATAGTACAACTTTTGTAAGTATTAGAAATGAATTACCTATACTTTCTCTAAGTGTACGAGGGAAAAAATGTGGCACCAGCAAGATGGAACGCAGTCACACTTTGCAAGTAGCACAATGAATTATTAAATTACAAATTTTGTGATAAATGAATTATTATCCCGTTTATCTGACCTTACACCCTTAGATTACGTTTTATGGGACTACTTTAAACACAGTCCTATCTAAAATACCTACAATAAATGAGAAGCATCGAATACGGGAAGTTTGTGGTGCTATCATTCCATGGAAGTTAGGAAATATTAGAGAAAATATCCGAAAGAGATTTCCTAAGTGATTAAATGTTGATGAAAATTATTTTCAGTATTTTATAAAAGTGTGCAAATTAATGTCTTGAGTTATTTATATTATATTTTATCTAAACGTTGTCTTTTAGCGTCCTGTACTTTTCAGGATTTACTTTTAGCAAAAAATAATGTTACTTAATTGTTAAAGACTATCTAAATGTCTAAACTATACCATGGATCCATTTAAAATTTTGAAAATATCTTCTAGAGTTCCATAAGACACTTAAATTATGCCTCTGGACCTACTATGAAGGCACCTCCTGCAGTAAGTTTAGAAAAAAATGAGTAATTTATTTACAGTTTATTAGCTTTTGGGCCACCCTGTATACTTAAAAACAATAAGTAGTCAAGACTAATATTAATACTATAAAAATAAATTTACTATGATTGCACTTTTTCGTTTTTACATTTCGGGTGATGTCTATATAATCTGGAATTCATAGGGAGTTATGACATTCACAGATGAAAAAAGATAAAAAGGCCTTTGCTGTTGGCTAAACATGGGAAAAAAGCCTGTCCATTATTCCTCCTCCTTTTGACTTAAGTCCGCAGTTAAACACAGCGCATGATGGGCCATCAGTTGCAGTCGCAGCGACAATCTCGGCGCTGATGGTAATACGTAAACTGTCAGTCGCAGTTTGCTGTTACGAAAGCAATGCTACATTTGTGCTGTTATACCTCAGTTTGAATTAAGTTTTCAGTATAAATGAGTCTTTTTGCGATTTAAGTGTATTATAAGCATAACCCTCAATTTAAAAAATATATATCAAAGCAAAAAATGAGATGATTATGGAAGTAAAGCAGTTGGAAGTGAATGGAAATTCACCACAACATGTTAGTACTCATGGCTGTTTCAGTATTTCCATGCCCTTCTCGTAACTTATTTCATCTTCACGCAAAATATAAAGGAACATTTCTTTGACATTACAAAATAAAATCGTCTATTTACATTTTGCAGCGGTACAAAATTGTACACGTTGGCCCTATCATTACCTATGCTGTTCGCTATGTTCCTTATGCGTTCCTCATGCACGAACTTCCTTCCTTCCTCCTCCGTTACGTGATTCCGGCTTTCGGTGGAGCGAACAGTCGAAGAAAATGAGTTGACCAGTCAGTATGTCAGCGCCCGGCCTTAGATGTGCACTCAATTAGCTTTGAGTACGAGTTAGTTACTATTTGGCTTCAATAGCAAGAACACTCTAGCCTCGAACAGACAGTGAGGAGGTGTAGTTCCTCATCAAAAGATGCCTCTGAACTTAATTATGTATTTCATAAATTTCATAAAACTTTCTAAATTTTTTCGTGAAGTCTGTCCGCTAACACAACTGTGAAATGTGCCGGATCTGGTTGCTCTCTTGCCCTTTGTTGGGTAGTACAACATTGTAAAAGACACTTTAAACATTTTGAAATGTTTCTAGCTTCCATTTCTTACATTGTCAAGTCTTATGCATTACAGATATAATGCAGCAGAGTAAGTAATCAATATGTTAGGCATGTTTTTTTTAATAATATTTAATTCCAGTTTTACTACTGAGACACCACAGCCAGTAATTAGGGCATTGGGAAATTGTGCATTTTGAATGTATTTTTCAATATCAGCCGGTGAGATGCCTGGTTAAATTGAGTAACCATTGACTCCATGTGACAATAATTTATGTTTGCTACTTTTAAATGGTTATTATTGCTATTTTTGTAACTTACAATTTCGTTGGAATACTTTGAAAGCAGTGAAGCCAGTACTGAAATCATTTGAAATGAGGAAATTTAATTGATCTGAATTTTAATAAATGTTTTGCTATTGTTTCTTAAATTTGCTACATTTCTTCATTTTGAAATTCAAAATTTATTATTATAATTAATCGTGTAATACTAGTTCATGGTGTTGAGCAATGGGGTTTTGAAATTAAAATATTTTTCCTCTTGTTTCTCCCAAGATCTTCTTCTCCCTTTGGAAAATTCCTTTGGGGTATCAACGAAGGGGTACATTCAAACAATGAATTATTTGAAAAGGTTGTGACAGTTTTCAAATCTGATTTGACCCTTTTCTCATCCTCACAATCCCCAAGTCCTTCATTTCACTCATCACCATTCTTCAATGACTCGTTGTTGATTTGGTTTATTTACAGACGCTCTTTAACATCTCAAGTCATCAGCGTCCCATTCAACTCAGGACGTAAAACGACCTATAAATTTTGCTCAGAGGCCTCTTTTTTCAGGCTTGAGGTTCTTTTTCGTGTGGTAAATCTACGACATGGGACCTATGGCTTAATTTTTCTTCCGAAGGAAGCCGTACTTAGAATTTTTAAGTCCGAAAAATTGCATCTATCCTGGCCGGGTTTACGAGTCAAGTATGGTTACCACTACACCACCAGGACCGACTAATAATTGCATGTACTACGCCTTTCTTTTATTATTACAGTACACGTTCCTTCCTTCAAGTCACATATTTAAAAGAATGACATGAGCTATATTATTTCTGTTTAACAGTGAAATATTTTTATGTTCTTTATTCGCATAAACATGTTAATAATTGCGATAATCGAATCTTGCTCGTGGATTTGTGGGAAAACAGAGAGAGAAGAGAAATGCAGATTCAACGGTTATCTGATTATGGTAAATTTACAGCAACATAGAGCTGAGATTGGTTAAAATTCAAATTTTCTTTTCATTTCCTTGGAATAAAATGTGATGACGTCACATAAGTGACAGTTTTGAAACATTTTGTATAAAACATGTTATATCTAAAAGCAACAAAAAATGGTAGTTTTTCTTAGTTATTTAGTTTAAATATTTTTCTGAAATCTGACAAAACTCTCAAATATGTTAGTGCTGTGTTGTGGTTTCTAGTTAAAGTCATCTGTCGTCTATCACAGTTGCCATGCAGTTTTGAAAACAAGAACCAACAACAGTTTAATTGAAACTTGAATATAGTCACGCATCGCAACTATAAGTGCAAAGGTCAGATTTACCTAAAACAACAGGAAAGCGAGTGGAGACATTATTAAAACACAATGAGAACAGTTTGGAGTCTAGAGTAGAAGTTGCGTTATTAATATAATAAAAGTCCACACCGGATATCCTGCGAGTCTTTTCCCCGACCAGGGCGGGTGTATGCATCAATTTTAGCGGTTCAGTCGTTTATATTTAAGAGTTGCCAACAGTAACATTTCACCGTATACGTTTTATGATGCAACGGTAATGGAACTGTAGAAATACACATATACACATCTTACTATTTAATTCATAAGTTAGGTTTAAGGTTCACGAGGATCGTTGCAAAACGAATATTCACTTACGTTAAATTCCGGTTAGGTTAGGTTTGGCGTTCGCCGAAGTTAATACTTTTTCCTTATGAACTTTACTTTCTATTATTGCTTCATTTTATCGCACAAATGGAAAAGTATATTGATTGTTCGTATAATGTCTCATAGGTTGCGAGGCAACTTTTGAATCTCAATGACCGTGGCTTAATATTTGTTCATATAGAACATATCTTGCTGTTGGTACAGCCGTTACGTCAGCACACTAAGTTCTGCTTTAATTTCTTGGTTATGAATTCAGCTGTAAAAGTAAATTCACTTTTTGAGGGGGATGGATTGGGACATGAACGTTTAAATTATTCATTCCCCTGTTATCCTTGGTAAGTTTCAAACTTTTATTTACGTTCTATATCCTTCTAGTTCGCCTTATTTTTATACTGATGATAATAGAATGTGTGAAATAGTCTTATCTCGCTGGATGTTCTGATCTTCCTACACAATTTCTATAGTTGAATTTATCAGCAATCTCAGAACATCTTGTTATACTAATTGTGTCAAACCGTTTTACCTGCTTTCCTAATAAAAAACAATTTATCAATTATTCTCAATTTGTTACTTTATTAAGGAATTAATTTTGTTTAATCTTGATTAACTTAAGTCTCATTCGTTACAACACCTCTGAATCCCCTCCCCCAAATGTATAATATAAGCCTATTCTCTGAAATGGAACTCGCCATTAAATCAACTATATTTAATAAGGAGGAAATTTCCAAAGTTGTATTGTTTATTGATCTTGCCTAACCCTAAAATTGTCTCAGTAATAAAATTAAAATAATTGGATTAAATTTATGGCCTAGTTAAATAATTATCGTTTTCTGAATAAATTTCTCTGGTAATTATGAATACTCTAAATACTGATATTTTTTGCTCGAAAAAATAATAACTACAGTTATTTATGAGCCAAGAGCCACATGATAAACGTATTCCAAATCCAAGAAATAGTCAAAAAATCTAAATATCAAAGTTTTTAATACCAAAAAAACGCTATTGAAAAAACAGTGTAAACCAAATGCTATAGTAAAAGCTCTGTTTGACTTCATTTGGTATTAAATACTATGTGGGTATTTTAAAACCCAGAAAACACCTACAGGGCACCTTCATAGCAGTGTTCTCATTGTAGTGCAGAACAGAAGGTACAACTAACGAGCAGGCATCAGTTTGATCAAATGATTTAACTAAGTTATCCTAAAAGGATTTTGAGAAAATTCCATTCACTGCAAAATTCAACGATTATCGGTGTATGAAAGAGTTTCCATTTCATAAAAGTGTAACAGCATTACCTCCACGCGTTCGAAAGCCATCGTCTGAAAAGTAAAGCAAATTACTGGTGGTTTATTCATTGAATAGCTATAATAGGATTTGTGTTCACTGAAGTTTTGAGCCAGTTGTATTTACAATTTTCTGGCATTCTATTTGCTTTGTAAATTATTTGGTACACAAACCGAAACGAGTTTTCATTAATGATGTGTAAAGCCTGTGAACACGCTTGTATTTGATAAAGAAATACTCGAACAATTGCAAGAGCGAATAGTTTTTTTTTTTTTGTTTATTGTTTTTATAGCTGTGCACGTCCTTATGTATGATTACAGCGGTATAAACTGAGGACTAGCAGTAAATTAAAATAAATAATGTGAAATTGTTTGTTATGAACTGTAATGTTTCGTTTTCAACTTAACTGAAAATTAGAAGCAATGCTTCTCACATCAAAGAGCGATCTTACACTAAGAAATGTTAACATAAAGCTCTTCAAGAAATATAGTAAATAATTAATGTTCATTTTCTGATAAGTACAGTAATTAACTATATATGAATAAGCCTAGCTTTTGAAATAAAGCTACACTCATTAATCATAGGGTACCGCAGAAATATGCACTTGCACTTCTATTTTTCAACTTTTACATTAATAAATTAAAAAAGCAATGAAAAACAGCAATTTTGGAATACAGATAAATCAGAGGTAAATTAGGACACATGAGACTTGCTCTGGCACTTTTAAGTTCTTCAAGCGGGGACACTCGATTCAAGTTCTATGCGCTGTGAGAAGCAAAATAAGCTCTTCAATTGGCGGCGGGCACTACTGACTGCTTCGAACGCAGTTCTCAGTTCATCTCCTTGGAAGTCGCGGCAGTAAATTTATACTCAACGTATTTAAGTTCTCCTGTACGCAGAACACTATAGGGCGCGAAAGATCTTGCGAATAATAAATTGCCTTACATACTCCTATCTACTCAATACGTGATTGGTCCTGGTGGTGTAGTGGAAACCATACTTGCCTTCTAAACCCAAGGTCGCGGGTTCAAACCCGGCCAGGATCGATGGAAATCCTAAGTATGGCTTACTTCGGGAAGGGAAGTAAACCCGTGGGTCCCGTGTCGTACATTTACGGCACGAAAAAGAACCTCAAGCCTGAAAGAGGCCTCTGAGCAAAATCTGTCGGCCGTTTCACGCCAGGAATTGAATGGGACGCTGCTGACCTGAGATGTTAAAGTGCGTCCTTAAATTAAACACAAAAAAAACACGTGATTATTAGTACAGTAATAATTCTATCCCAATCCTGATGAGCACGAGTCACAAAATGGCGGAACAAAACCCTGAGATATTGTTGTCATGAAGTGTGGACAACACCAAAGCGAACAATAGTTCAATCAACTGGACAAAATATGACGATAAGCAACTAAATCGCTTCATAATTGGCGATTATTTAGGCATTTTTATGCACACTTTATAGAAAAATGGCTCAATTCAAAGTCTTTCAGCAAATGGCCAACCCTACGGAAAAATTAAACGCTGTTTTGAAGATCATGTATTGTGGCAACACAAGAGAAAACGAGCAAAAACAAACAAACAAACCTTTGACGAAAATGTATAGCGAATCAACATAATTTATAGTATATGTTTTATAATTTAATTTTTATTTAGTGTGGAGATTTAACTTTTTCCATTACAGGTTTCTGTAATATTCCTATAAACGTATTTTAATAATATGTTGGAAAAGTCGCAATATATATACACACTTGTTTCATCTAAATATTATGCACACTAAATTCCCGAAAATATGAAAAAACATGAACAGTAAAAATTGTTTTTCCTGATTGAGGATATGTTTCTGTATATTATATGTTCATTTGACGGTAATGAATACTAAAGCCTCATATATCTGTAGTTGTTTTCTGATATTAAACAAAAAGCTATTAAGTAGCATTTTAGAATAAGGATTGATAATTTGACCGAATTTCACTACACACTTTAAATTAACATCAGCAATTTATGTCGTCAAGCGAGATGTAATTTGTCACCATCACCAAGGAACTGTTTTAAGACATGCCAGAAAAAAAAAAAAAAAAAAAACTAGCGTCGTCATACCAAAGCAGTAATCTTAAGGTTTTAGACAGTCAATTTATTCACGCACATTTCTACGCAGAGTAATCACTGCACTTCTTGTGGTGCAGGAGACGGCAAACTCAAAATTAATTTTACTTCCTTTAGATACGGAATATAACCCTCGAGTCCGCAAACATTTGCCAAGCACATGCAATATGAAACATGTTTGTAATATTAAAACACAGGTTTCCATGGAAAAGTTTCTTCGAGATTGCTTTACTTTCAGTTGTACTTACAGGCTTACGAATTATAAAAGGATCTCAGATGTTTTAAAAGAGTTTTTGAAGTTTTTGGGATGAAAAATAATTTCATTCACATTTATAGTGTAAATTGCCAGAAAAGGTCCCACGTATGGTCAGTATCTGTATGGGTCTTCCTTTAGTTTTCCAAATGAAGGACACATAAAGATATAAATTTGGTTTCTAATGAATATGAGGGGCGCTCTAAAAGTTCTCGGACTCACCAAGAAAACACAGGGTATAAGAGAATTTTACTCAAACATAGTCACCTGGCAAATCAATACATTTAATCCAACGATTTTCCTACATTTTTAATACCCTCAGTAAAATAAGATTTATCCATCAGTGAAAAATAAGCGTCTGTCTCAGATTTAACCTCATCATTTGATATGAATCTTAGTCCACTCAGCCATTTCTTCAGTTATGAGAACAAAAAATAATCGCTGTGAGCCAAATCCGGCGAATATGGCGGATGTGGAAGCAGTCGGAAGTGAAGGTCACATGGTTTTGCGGCAACAGGCGTGTGTGTAGGTGTAATATGAACTTATTACTCATCAAGATGGTTCTTCCCTTCTGGAGTTAGTCTACGAATACAATGAGAATCCCAGAAAACGATATTCATGTCTTTTCTTGCAGATGGAAAGTTTTTGCTTTCTTTGCTGCAACTTCACCTGTTGCCACCCTCTGTTTGAACTGCTCCTTCGCCTGTGGCGTGTAGTGGTGAGTCCATGTTTCATCTTCTGTTATGAAACGCCCGAGAAACTCACTAGAATAGGTTTAAACAAGTCTAATCACTTTTGAGAAACATTCATTCGAATTCCTTTTTTGATCCATTGTTAACAAACGCAGCACCTATCACGCGGAAAGCTTTCTCATATCCAAAACTTCGTGTAAATGTAGTGGACACGACATATCGAGGCTTCGCAATGTCAGGCAAGTCGCACACATTCAATCGGTGATCACTGAGTACGGCATTGTGAATTTTTTTCATAGTCTTGATGGTCATAACAGTTTTTGGGACGTCTTGAGCGCTTATTATGTTAAATGGATGTATGACCACACTTAAATTCAACAGCCCACTTTTTAACCTTTGAAAACGAAAAGGAAGCATTTTTTAATGTGGAAAGTAACTACCTCTTGTATTTCTGTTGGAGTTAAATAATTCAAAACGAATTACTTTATCACAGTTCCTATTTCAGTTTTATCCATGTTATAGTAAATGTTAACACTAGTTTGTTTACACGATCGTCACAAACAAGTAACTACACTAACGCATCTTAAACTTTACACCCCGCCATCTATCATAGTAATTTTGCTATCTTCACGACATTGCTGAATCAGACCGAGAACTCCTCTAATACATTACGCTATTTTATGGGATAATAACTAAATATATTGCCCTTTCTTTAAATTGCTTAACAGATTCATGCAACTTAATATTTCTTAAGTACAATACGTGCTGTATGCTAAATATAAATACTTCTCGAATAAGTTCTAATACTTAAATTAAAGTAAAAAAAAGTACATCAACCCCATTTTGTTCTAAAATTCAAGAAAAATACTATTTACTTAAATGGTTATACCAGATTGGTTTAAAATATTATGCTCGGTATTTTATTTATCAAATAATATAATTCTTCAATATGATATTACACCCGTCCTTATCAGCAATTGAATTTTTTGCCTATATCAATTCTTGTATTCGGAAGTGAAAAGCTCTATAGAAAAGTCTGTGACATTTTCAAGATTATAAAATCGCTTTCTTCGTTCGAAAAAAAGTTGTCATGGGCCGGAACAAACACACTCAAAATGTACAGCATATGGGATGCATGTTTGAAGAGGCTCCGCTTTTTTCATTTATATCACAATGTTTTTGTTTGGTAAATCTTGTTGAATCGGCAGATGCACTGTCGTGCTGCAGTATAGCGCATTTTCTGTTCATTAATCCCCGCTCAGTTGCTAACAGAACAACTCAGTGTCAACTGCATGGCCCTTTGGGTTCATTTCCAGATGTACAACTTTTTTACACTTCCACCAAGCGCAGATAATCGCCTTTTGTGCGAAACGACCTTGCTGTAAATATCTTTACCTTGATCTAACCATGGACTTTATAGGACGAGTTGGGGCAGGTTTTCATCTCAGTAGCAGTAAAGACAATACGCACGATACCAAATAAATTAAAACTTTTAAGAAAATCATTCTCTCACCACTCTTTACTCCTCCTTAGGCTTTTTAAGTACCTGAGGATATTTATAACGTGTAATAAATAATCAAATAGACATGCTACATAGTATAGAAAAACTAAGTGATCAAAATAATAATTAGAGTTTCCATAATCGGTGACGGATTCTTGGTTATTTATCTTCATTAAAGCAATTGTGATTGATAAATTCTGTTAAAATATTTTGAAAAGTCTAAGGGAAGACCGACGTAAAATTTTTTCCAAGTACATGAAATTACAGTTTACAAAATGTAACTCATTTTTTGTAGCAATGAAAAACTAGCACAGTACTTGAAGTAAGTTTTGCTAAAATAATGTTAAGTAGTATTTAAGAAGAAAGAAGCACATTGTCTTCATTAGAAGGAGTAGGCAAAATTTAATTTTTGAAGTTCTTACAGTGAGGAGAATAGGATAAAAACGCAGTCCTATACTTTCTGGTACGTAAAACGCAGACGTTAGAATTCTTCGGCATCAACGGGAAGTAGCTTCGAGACTGCTATCCACCTTCACTAAAGCTTCTTAGCTTGACATTAAAGCCCCTTTAAAAGCAAACAGCCCGAGTCTTCTTCCTATAACGACCAATTTACGTCAAAAGGATAAACCTTGAACTAAGATTTAGATAAAAATAACAGAACAAAATGTTCCCAGTAGAAGGAAGGAAAATTTTGTAGAAGCAAAAAACAAAGGAGGGGTTGACGACATAAACAATATTAATGATCACTGTTTAAAATTCAGCAACTATAAATATTTTATATGTAATATAAAAATAAATTAAATTATTTACCATTATTAAAGTTAAATTTTGAAACAGTTCCTACGACAACCCCCACTGAAATATAATATATAATGTATATAATGTTTATATATATATATATATATATATATATATGTTGTAAGCCTAATCATAATTTGTACATTTTAATTAGTAATGTAGACATTGTGTATCATGAAGTATAACTTTAATATGTTAATTGTATGTCGCCAAAAGAGAACGTTCTCTGGTGTAATTGTCTACGGTAGCCCAGCCAGAACCGGGGCAGAGCCAAGGAGGTAATAAACAATTATACGAAGGAAAGGGTCAAGTGTTATGCCACTTCTTAAAAGACCTTCCGTTGGCGAGGGTTATTGAAGTCCAGGCTTTCGAACACGTTAGGTCAATGAACTTGCCAGCAGTTTGTACAGTTAACTTTAAACCAACCAATGTAAATAAATGTTTTAAACTTTCAAATAGTAGTGGGTGGCAAGCATTGGCAGGCGAATTTGAATAATAGTAGATAATAGATAATAGTAGATATATATTCTAAATTATTAAATCAAGGCGCAAAACTTGCGCGTGCTTGTGTAGCTCCAGCCGGCTTGGCGAAGCCAATGTTTAGTTAATTTGAATGGAATATATAAGGAGACGTTTGTTCTGCTGGTGCACGCAGAATAAGATCACTTCATGAGTTACTCAGATCATAAGAAGTTCAGATCAATTCACTTTATATATCAGATAGCCAGACGATCAAATACTTAGTCGGTAGAGCATTAGACTTGCTCTGGCACTTTAAGTTCTTCAAGCGGCGACACTTGATTTTAAGTTCTATGCGCTGTGAGAAGCAGAATAAGCTCTTCAATTGACGGCGGGCACTACTGCTTCGAACGCAGTTCTCAGTTCATCTCCTTGGAAGTCGCGGCAGTAAATTTACACTCAACGTATTTAAGTTCTCCTGTACGCAGAACACTATAGGGCCCGAAAGATCTTGCGAATAATAAATTACCGTACATACTCATATCTACTCACCACGTGATTATTAACACAGTTGTAATTATCTCCAAATCCTGTTGAGCACGAGTCACAAAATAGCGGAACAAAACCCTGAGATATTGTTGTCATGAAGCGTGGACAACAATACCAAAGCGACCAATATTCAATCAAATTGACAAAATATGGCGATTAGCAACTAAGTTGCTTCATAACTGGTGACCAACCGGTTCCCGCCGGCCAAACCGCTTCAGATTTGACGCCCAGCATGGGTCCACTGACAAAACCGTTTCAATTTGATTCCACTAAAACTTTGAAATAATTCCTTAAGACTTGCTAGTCTAGCTCCATTACTACTATTTATCTGTTTAATAGGCATTTTTATGCACACTTTATAGAAAAAGACTCACTTCAAAGGGTTTTCAGCAAATGGCCAACCATACGGACACATTAAACGCTATTTCTGCCTTTATTTGGTTCGTAAAAGTATATAAAATAAATCACGTTGCGTTAAAGGCATAAGAAGAATTACATGAGCATAATCAATGCCAATTCGGATTTATTTTATTTGATACAACGGATTAGAATGACAATGCATTTAAAAGATAAACGATTGTTACACAAAAATCTAATGGCAATGCGATGATACTACTCTTGAAGTTCACTCTAAGCATCCCTGATATGAATACAGTTAAAAACTGTATTGACTGCATTATACGAAGGTTGCTATTTTGTTTTCTGGATTTGAAGAAACTATGAGAGATAAGTTTCCTATACACAGCATTGGAAAGAATGTACCTTGATTAGTAAGCATGGGGAAGTTACAATGTGGCACCCACTTTTGGAGCTGCAGAAAAACGTTTAATTAGGGTCGTGCGCTCGCATTCATTTTCTAGCGATGATTTTTCTAGGATTGTAAGTGCAGACTAAGCCAACAAGATTCCTTGACATACAAAAACCAGTAATTGGTGCGTAAGGTTTAGACAAGTAAGAAGAGCATTGAAAGACTAGAAATATTCGGGGCGTCCAGCAACAATAGTCATAGATACAAATAACACTCCTGTAGAAGCCCTAGTGAAGAAGATACGCGAGTGGTTTACGAGCAGATAGAAGATAGAAAAGTCTTTAAAAAGTAATACGCCGCCGGTATCAGAGTCCCTGTACAAATATAAGGAAGTTTTGTTATCGTTAGACATCCCACAACCTTACAGGAGAAAAAGATAACAAGAGTGGAATGGTGACAGAAAAGTGTTGGGCGTTTCGACAGTGGCGATTCCCGATGTGTCCACAATATGTTCAGATGATGAATAGCTTCGTCATCCGATGCACTGGCGATCAGGTCTTCCCAAATGAAGACCTCTAAGCGATGTCGAAATATAAACCGTAAGATGGTTGCCAGTTTGTAACCATTCCAATCCAAGAATAAAATAGTCACTGTAAATTGATACTTCAAAAGGTGTTCAGAACATTAGCAGAAAGGAGACCGAAGTCTGGGTTGCGAGGATTGTTGCTTCATCATTCAGATCTGGTTTCCGGTGACCTATTCTAATGAGCAGGTTAGTGCTATTCTTAAAGAAGCATGGGATTGCTGCTTCCATGATTGGTTCTGGAGGATGCCACTTCTTATCGAAAGTGGGAGAGACTACTTATAAAAGAAACAGAGTTTATGGGTATGGCTTTCTGCTACTCTCCTACATAGATTCAGATATGCATGCAAATTTGGCCAAATGAGCGAGATGCCAAAACTATTAATGACGACAAAATTTACTGAAGTATTTGTTTATTGTTTCATAATTTTTATCGGTTATCTACAAAATATTACTATTCAGTTTCTTTCCCAGATATTTCTTCAGTTTCAAAATGAGATAGTAGCAACTGGGTATTAGATCTAGATTGTAGAGCGATTATTTTCCTAGAAGCCACAAGTTTTCACTGCAGCCTTGCAACAAGTCATATTGGCTGCAGTATTATTATAAAGCAAGTTAGGAAGCACAAAAAACTATGTATCTATCGTCTCTTTTCCTATTGGCTTGGTGCATTTATGGTGTATATCTTTCCTTAAAGTCAGCGAAAAAGAGATTTGTAGCAATCTCAAAAGTTAGTGGTCAATATATAGGTGGATTGGATTGGATAATTTGGTGCAGAGGACACTTTGGGGCTGCAGCCTTGCTCATGGTTGGCCATTTTTGCCTAAGCTCCAAAAGGGCACCATCTGGAGTAAAGGTTGAGGTAAGGGAGGTACTGGGCGGACAAGATTCACAGGCGAACGTAAATTGACCCTTGGCCCCACAATGAGTTTCCAGAAAGAATACCCTGACGCAGGTGAAGCCCACCAAGGACTTAGAGCCATTTAGAAAGTTAGCTTTTATACCAGACGCCGGAGGAAAAAAATGTCTATAGGCAAGCCACCGGAACGCTGCACCAGCCCAACTCGCCTTGACACATAGAACTCTCTAAAGAAGCAACGGATTTTTTAAATAGTGTTTA
Organism: Metallyticus violacea; assembly: GCA_030762175.1. Taxonomy (NCBI): domain Eukaryota; kingdom Metazoa; phylum Arthropoda; class Insecta; order Mantodea; family Metallyticidae; genus Metallyticus; species Metallyticus violacea. The sequence goes on along the minus strand of CM060834.1, from coordinate 38,437,820 downwards.
ACGCCCGTTTTTACTACTGAGGCACAACAGGCGGTCCAAGCAATGAAATGAAATGCTATGAAATGGAGAACGTAAAATTTGTTTATGCGATCAGAAGAAAGTAAGACAAAAACCAAGCTCGGGAGTTCCAAGCGTTACCGCCTTATCCACCCAGCTCATTATCTTTAGCATCTTGATGGAACACAAAAGTGAACCACAATCGTTAACTTCAACCAATTATTAGTTATAAGATTTTGTAGAAAAGCCTAGTTAAACGTTTGAACTGGTAGAAGTCACAAGTTGCAGAAATATTTTATTGGTTGCCTGCGAATTATATTCTGAGCTCAAATAACGGCATTATATCCTCAGCGGCTTTATGTAGATACACACACAAGAAACTCAGCTGAAATATTTACTAGTATTTTTAATAATTTCAACAGTCCTGTTATGAAGTACAAGTTAATCCATTCTGCTAAGTCGAATTAAGGTTGGGAGGTACCGTTGGTTGGTCATGTAAGTATTAATGCAGCACCTACCGAAAAGGCCGGCAACGCTGCAGCGTTGGCTGCCATGTGGACAGAAGCGTTAATACACTCAAGAAATGTAAACTTGGCAAAGTTCATCATTTTCCAAGATGAAATTAACGTATAATTTAAATTCATTTAATGTATTAAATGTAGTCTAGAATTAACACTCATTCCTCTGAATCCATTGTTCAAGGCTCAAACAGGCTAAGATAGGTAATTTTGGACGTAAAAATGCCTTCAGAAGGAGCTTTAGTTTCTGGAAATGAAATATGTATCTGAAAAATAGCGCATGGACTTGTGGTTGTTTCTTGTCCGATTAATACCTCGGTTCATCACTGGATGGCGTGTTGATGAGTCGCCTTGAGACTGGCTTATCCCCCTGTCATCTATTGGGAATAAGTATAACTAAGGTCTTTGGGGAAGAGTAGATAAGCTCAAGGCATAAATGCAAATAGTTTCTCTATAGGAAAACTAGTAAATCAGTAAAATTCATTTTTTATTGAAGTATTCGTAATAATATTGTAATGAATTGAAATGTATTTCGATATAATTTAAATAATATCCATCTCCAGTTTGGAATAACAATTAACAAATTACTAAGTGCCTAGCAATTTAAACCACGTCTCGTGTTTCTCTCGCTTTGTAAAAATCTAAATAATTTACTGCCACCATTTTACTTCGTATAACAGTTTACAACAGTGCGCTGGAGCATTAACTTTTAAAAATAAACAAAAAATACTGCACAGTTTACTAAGGACCTGAACCATTATAAAACAAGGTTCTATGACACGGGTGGCCGAAGGGTGTGTGATTACATTGTGTATTCACTGACCTTTAGGCAGACAAACAGGTGCATGCACGCAATGCATCCGGCTTTACTGTTAATGGAATGGTGCCGCTGGCAAGCTCTCGACTAGCAGAAAAAGGTCATTCTTTACAACGGGAGAAAGAATAATTCACTGCAGCGACCAGAGACTCCGTCATCATTTTGGATGTTAGTAAACATAGTTAAAGTAGTGCCATCTTAAACTCTGATCAACCTATCGGAAACAATACAAGCTATCCAAGCAAGGACTACGGTTTCTGTCGACAGATGATATAAGAAATTTGAAAACTTCTGAGAATGACCCACGGATTACAGCAGTATTTCCAAACCAATTACTGAATTAAAATTAGTCATCTTCCACAGAAATACTGTGCGAAATGTCTCGATCATTGAAAACCTGCAGTAGGTATTGCTCTTTATAATTACCTGTAAAGTGTACAAATATCTGGAGCACCAGCATTTGAAGGGGCGGGACTAGAGCCCCAACCAAAATGAAAACGGTATAAGCTTGTAAGAGTGTAACTGTAACATGTTTTATATTTTTGTTAAATGTAACGTAATCTATGCGTTGTCCTCCGTAACTTTCTGGTTGCATTGTCCCTCATTACAAGACTGAGTTATTCCCCTTTTATAACGTGCTGTCTTATTGGAATTCGAATTTAATTTATAGATAAACCCACACATACACACGCACAATCCTAGAAACGATGAACCCACAGGTTTGCTGCGGCGAGCTATGGCCTGACGGCCTACGCTCGCCTCCTTTTCCTAAATACAAATTGATAGGGGATACTAAGTAGGCGGGTAAATCATTGTAATGGTGACAAACCTCCTTTAACTCCAGAAAAAAAAGAAAAGAAGAAGAAACCTCTGGACATTAGGATTCGAACGCACTAAGGTTATTCAACGCTCTAACCATCTGAGCTAACAGACTGCTGCTTGGAAGGTTTAATTATTTATCTATACTGTGGAAATAACCCTATCTTCGGCTTTCTCCGCTGCCTCTCGGGACTGACTCCGATTTGGAGCTCCAGAAATTTGCACGCTTTACGGAGAAGTTTCTTTATTGTAGCACAGGCTATTTGTGTAGATAAACTGGCATGTTTTGAACAGTGGTAGTAATTACTTTAGTGAAGAAAGATATGAAAACAAGAAAAATTCACATTCTTTAAAATACTATAAAGGAATATGTGCTATAATAATTTTTTCCAAGTGGATTACTCAGTTCAAACATGGCCGTGAAAGCTCGAAAGGTGAATCGGTAGTGAACGGCCAAAATCTGCCACTATAACAGAAATTGCTGAAGCTATAGGTGTTTCAGGCAAATCGATATGGGCACTATGCAAGAACAAATTATTTGCAAAGGCAAAGTATGGCGCTTTTAACAGCGATCTAACTGATCTTATCCGTGGATTCGTGGCCAGCGATAAAATGGAAGAATTATGATTCTGGTGAAAGAAGTGCAAATGTGGAGAGATCATGGTGTCTTATCAGTTTTGTGGAATGCTTTAGGTATCCTACTTCCTAGTGGAACATTTATTAAAGCATGCCAAGCTAAGCTTTCGAGTCAGCTAAAGACATGCATTACAAAAAATACCGGGCTTACGAAAGATGTAAGACATGTGTGACTGCAATGGCGAAAATCGATGAATTGGGTTATGATATACTAACATATCGCACTATTTCCAAAGCTTTAGGAATTTCTCTGGTTTAAAAAAGTGTTCACCCGATGAAGGAGGAAATTTAGGAACTTCGGCCTCTGATTGTGCTCCTTTCCAGTGGGGGCACTCCAGAGAGAAGCGGTGAGGTAAAAGAGACGCTGGATGGCCATCATCCACAGATATAGATGGATTCCCTAACAGTGTTACCAGTTAAAACGTTCCAACGCCGGCGAAGCGCCCATCCAAGGAGTTAGAGCCCATTTTAAGGGCCGTTTCTATATCAGACACTAGGGCAGAAACCTTTCTAAAATTCAGAACCAACCGGAACTAACGGAACTAACAGAACCAACGGAACGAAATTATATGTACTAAAATAACGAAAACTTCGTGGAAAGTAATTATCCATCCCAGTATTCGTCTTAGTGACATGGGAGAAAAAAAAAAACAAACAAACAAAGAAACAACAAAACGGAAAAAAAAAAAAGCTCGAATAGCTGGCCGCAGTGGATGTGAACTCGAAACCTTCTGAATGCAAGTCGCAAGCGTTAGCACCTTAACCATTCCGCTTGGTGTATTCTTATGCATTATTCCGTAGAACAATTATTTATTTAGCAGGGGGTATTTCTTTAAATTCTTTAATTTTTCTAAACATGTGTTGCAGGTAAAATGTTATTTTCGGAGATCGTCTTCGTTAACTTGAATTATCACTTCATTATCTGCGTATATTAAAATATTTAAATAAAATATTTCCTAGGTTGAGCTCTAGAGCTAAATCATCTTTCATTAGCTTTTTTTTTTTAAATCAGATCTTCTATGTAAATATTAAAGAACATTGGCGAGAGGCTATTATGCCTGTCTTGTGTCTTGAGTTATATCTTCTTTTTGACGTTTTTCCGTTTGTTTTGTAAAATTTATATACACTCTTTTCCCCTCCCAGTGATGGCACGCGTCCTCAGTAGCAGTTGATGTTGCGTCTTGAGACAACCATGTTAGATAGTTGAAGTGGCGAGTTCCCTAGGAAACATGGGTCCCACGTGGTGACCCTTTTCTCTCAATGAACCCAAAAGAGACAAGCAAAAACAACGTAGTGAGCCAAGCAGATTGAAAATTTACTACCGGCAGCAAGATGTCAGAAAAGTTTCCTGGACGCACTTCCGTGTCCCACACCCAATCTTCTGCTGGTTCAACTTCACTTCAATCTTCCACTTCTGTTCCCCAGACGTCTTCTCCAAAAATTACCGCTTCGAGTTTATCTTCTGAGGGAAAATAAATCTTCGCGCGAATCAGATTGATTCTGACTTACTGACCCCCTTCCCTTCCCTTACCCGGAAGGGATTGGAAACCTTCCTGTAGAACTTTATCACTAAACTCGCGCTCTCTGTTCTCTGCTGGAGGGGGGCGACAAATGTGAGAATTTATTATATGAAATAAAAAGTTATTGTAAGAATTGAGGGGAGCTTAGCGGCACAGTTCTCTTCCGGCCACAAGAAAAACGCAAGCGCTTGGTTTTATGACAGAATGAAAATAGAAAACGGGAACTAACAATTAGGATAACTTTATGGGAATGCAATTATCTGGAGCGGCAATTCTAATAACTTTTTAATGCTTAATTTTCCTTGAGATCTTCCGAGGGATAAAGTGAACGAGCTAAGGTTCGTTATGGCATGGATCAATGAGCGGGCGTTTTGTGTTTCGACTCTTACCAGGACCATATTCCCTTATAGAGTTATTTTCAGTATTTTCTCAGTACTCATCAGTGTCATGTACCGGGGAGTCATCCTAAACTTGAAAAACTTCCTTCCTTTAAAAATAATCCTTTCCCAAATGATTATTTCATCTCATGTATCATCAGTTTCACCACATGATGTCTCTATGGTGAAGAAGGACGTTAAGTACTGTAGAAAAAATATTGAAGAGTGGATTTCTAATGCGTACTGCTTACTGAAAACCGCACATTATACCATATTTATTGCTAATATAATAAAGCTTAGAAAATGGATTTACTTCAGAGTGTAGTAAGGTTGTTGATTGTTGGAGTATATCTGACGTCAGTCAAACAAATCGTTCCTCTGGATGAACAAGGAAGTTAGTAAACAAAGCTGTCATAGGTTTTTTTTTTTGATTGATTTATTTACGGATGCTCTTTAACAGTTCAGGTCATCAGCGTCCCATTCAACTCAGGGCATGAAACGGCCGACAAATTTTGCTCAGAGGCCTCTCTTTCAGGCTTGAGGTTCTTTTTCGTGCCGTAAATGTACGACACGGGACCCACGGCTTTACTTCCCTTCCGAAGGAAGCCATACTTAGGATTTTTACCCCTGAAAAAATCCATCGGTCCTGGCCGGGTTCGAACCCGCGATCTTGGGTTTAGGGAGGCAAGTATGGTAACCACTACACCACCAGGACCGACCTGTCATAGCTGATAGTGCTCTTTTGTTTTATAGAAATTCAACGATATCGTTCTATCACAGTTTTCATTATACTATACACGCCGAGTATACCTCATTCAGGTAACGATAAGAGGGGCGTATGAATTAGATGCTCTTCAGATAAGACAGTATACCATTATAACTCTAACGGTAATGCAGCATGTTTTTCTCTCTCCTCCGGGCATACGTGTGTGTAATGACCTACACCAATTTTCAACTAGCGCGGGGGATGGGGTGGAGACAGCCACGAAAAAATTAAAATCGTACTAAAGTTACCGAAGGTACAGTCAGCGAAATGACTACAAGAATACTTGCAGAATAAATAATATCATATCATTAAAGTTTATGACAATGCGTTTCCTTCGATGATACATACCTCTTAAACGACATTTTTGAAAAAAAAATAGATTGTCTAATGAATAATTTTCATATTGTGAGATCTATCTTTCCTCTAAATTTTTGCAGCGGTCTTGAACCATCCTGTATGTTAAAACCTATTTTTATTATAATAGTCTTATTCTGTAATGAAAATATTGAAATAAACATAAAAATACTAGTGGGACTTGGAAATATTCCTCTTTATGTGTACGCTTTTTAAAACGCTTCTTTACAAAATATTTATAAATATTATGTATAAATAAGATGAAAAACGTTTAATAATACAAGGTGATCCGTTTGGGTATGGATAATATGAAATATTATAATAAAAGCTAAGATGATAGTAGAAGGAATTTCTTGCTGGTAATATTTTGCTTAAAACATGGGAGTTTCCGTAAATGGCAAGAATGAAATGAACCATGCATAAGGACAAATGAAAATCGTAGATGAGTGAAATGGCTACTACAAACCAACAGCGTGCGAAATGCGGTTTTTGTTATGCTAATTATGACAGTGTTAAAGTTCAAAGAGAATTTCAACGTGAATATGGTGTGCATAATGTACCTAAATATGATTCTATATTGTTGTGGCATCAAACAGTTGCAGAAACATTTTTTGTGTTATAAAGCATGCAGGAGGTAGCAGGCGAAACCCAGTACGAGAGGCAGCTATCTCTAAAAACATTACAAGCAGTTCATACGAAAAGTTTAAGATGACTGTCAGCAGAGATGAATGTACTATATACGTCCTGTCAGCGTATTGTTCCAAAGTACCTGAAACTGTACCCATACCTTACAGCGTCTATAAGTCTTACGTGATGAGGATCATGAAGTTTGTTTCAATTTTGCATCCATGAGGTGCCAACGGATTGAAGATGATGACGGCTTCTTAAACAAATGACGATTTACAGACATGTCAGCGGGAGAGTAAACACTCACAACTGCATTATTTGGACAAGATAAAATCCGTGTCTCTTACGAGCTTGAAAGATCAAGTCTAAAGTTAACACGTGGAATGAGCCGTAATGAAGTGTATGGAGCATTCTTTGCATGAGCTGAGTTGCCTCATCGTTATGAGTTGTGCACAGTGCGCAATTGGGGTCATGTAGCGTTCTGAGAAATCTCCCATCTTTGAATGTTGTGTATCCAAAGTTAGATTATATAAAGTTCAGCAGGAAATGTTTTATTGTGTTTTATTTATCCATACCCAAACAGATCACTATATATAATCATTCCTATAGACTTTTTTTTTACTCATTATATCAAAATATAACATATAACGTGAAATACAGGCATATCATGAGTACCTTCTTATTTACTTCCTTCACAGGGAAAAATATCAACAACAAAAATTCACTTTGGCTAAGAATTACATTATTTAGTTTTTATTTCAAAAGCACAAAACTGATGGACTTTGACAAGATCTCAAGGAGCTTTTTAATTATGCTTGGATCACCATGCACTTTATTCCAACGACGAATGTTTAACTGTTCGGGACTCTGAACATGGAAGTGTTCATGTGTAAGTAGGTTTCAAAACAGAAAGAAAATAAGTTTGATGAAGAGATATCACTTGACCGTTCCTCACACGTGCCTTAAAAACACGGGGAAAGCTGTTGGCTCACCCAAGGCTTACATACTTGTTATATAAGATTCTGGATGCAGGCAAGTTAGGACCTACCTATATTGGTGGTGGCACCAGCAACAAGGTTTCAGATTTATATGTAAATGCATATGGGGCTCAACGTTTTCCCCTCATAACCTGCTGCCCCCACGGAACTTAAACGAAACTTTGCCCCATTCATCTTGTCCCCCGGCAGAGAACGGCTCGTATTTTCTCCTCCGCATCTCTTAAAAGGACATTCTGCTCATATTAATGTCGCCTTTATATTTTCCAAACACTGAGCGCTTCTACCGTCAGGCTTTAACAGGTAAAACAAGACATGGAAAAGCGGAAAACACGAAGGAAAATGACAAGAGAAAACGCATTTAGAGCTTGACAAAAAAATAACGGGAAAAATATATAGAATTGAAAACTTACACGAGTAAAATTTGGCTTAAAAATAAGTACGCGTTAAATGATAGAGTTTATACTTTCCTTACTATTTCTAGTTTCTTTTTCGTTGTCCTAAATAATTACTAATACATTTGTTTTTATATTAATCTGTCATTCATATTTTATTTAATATATTTATTTATTTTCGAGAGAAGTGCCTCTTTTTAGCTAGTAGCCTATTTCAGTTTCAATATTTAATAATTTAATTAATAGAGTACAAAAATTTCATTTCCTTAAACAGTTGACTATAATATATAAAATACTGGTACGTGCTATTTTTAATGGGCCCTCTCTCCACAACATGTCTTCATCTTATAAAGGAGTGAAATCTAAACAAAAAATAGGAACATTTTACGTCGTATTTAAATCGCTCCCTGTCCCTCTATTTTACCTTATAACTGTTAACTAATGGACGTAATTCACTAACATTAACTTATGTCTTTGTCTATGAGGGGCACGATAGCCTGGCAGCAGATATTTAAAGTGGTTGTCATTGGTATCATCACATGCCTGTGGAAGAACTTGTTGAGGTACAGGCTGTTAGCGGGAATCTAGGGTTTGATTTCCAGCAGGAACATCCCCCCCCCCTACTGAGGTTTTTTCCAATTTTCCTCAGTGTTCATAGTAGCAAATATCGAGAAGGTACCCTACACTTAGGCCTGGAACGCTTGTTTCCTTAAAAATCCTTTCCTAATTTATCTCATGTATTATTAGTGTCCAACGTCTGAGAACTAAACATGGACGTTAAACAGTATTTAAAAAAAGCATGTCTTCACATTGATACAGTATTTGGTACCCCATCAATTGCGAGAAAATGATTAGAATATATCTTTTATTTCAGTTAGTTTTAAGTGAAGGGTTCTGTTTGTAAGAATGTCAAGAAAAGCAGGAATTTTGCTCGGACAGAAGAGAGACCGTTTTGGCAGACAATGGAGCAAATTCCCTTTATTGTTCATTAGGAGGACGGGTGTTCGCCCTGGCCAGGTATGCTGGGAAAGAACCACGCTATAATGCCGCTAAGGCCGTTGATCTGTAACGTTCAGTAAAACTTGAAATTAGACGCTGGACGAATCACCGAGTGGTTAAGCTCAAATAATCAAACGGCAAATAATACGAGAGTGGCATGAAGTCACAGATAACCTATGAGGATGTCTAAATTCATAGTGGCGGGAAAATAGAGCGTCCATGCATCACGTGGTAAAGCGTGCTATATTGGGTATTTAAGGACGTGAAATCGCCCTTTCCAGGTCTTTTTGGTTCGGCTACTCCTTTACTCTGGGAATTCCGAGCAGTTCTCGTCAGCATTCAGATATCATAGGAACGCCAATGTTCGAGCGTCACTTCAGCTCGACAAGTCTTCCGAGCGGTCAGCAACCACACTGCAAGTCAAACATTACAGCTCCGCGTGTCTGCCCACGTCTCGTTACTGCGGTCCGAACAGAAACGCCATGAGATGCACTCTTTGTTAAATAAACGACGTCAACCTGCAGATAATGTTTCTCTGGTCGATATAATACCTTAATTCCCTTCACTGAACCCGGCACTACCAGGTCCCGAAAACGAGTTACATCCCTGAGATCAAACTCCTATCACCTATAACCCCTTCAAACCTCGACCATCCAACGCGGGGCAATTATCAAAATTACCCCCCCCCCCCCCCGCATCTCCCCACCAATAACTACTTCAACATGACTGTCTAAGCTTATGGAAGGTATTCTCCAAAATATCGGGAATCGCAGTCTTAATTTCGATTGTACCCTAGCAGTTGGAACGGGTATGGAGCGGGTTTAATGTTTGCGTGGATTAAATTTTTAGACTGTTTTTAAATACGCTGAATAGTTAATTAGATGACAATATTGTTACGTTGCCTCGGCTCTTGGAGTCTGGAGTTTGAGGTTTCCTATTTCTCTGGTCCCAAAACAGAGTATAGGAATCTTAGGGGGAATATGGCTGTTTTTAATGACTTGGAGTCATTAGGGAAGGAAGCGGATTCTTCTCTGGAATAATACACTTCTGAGCTCAAGTTGAGCTTTTAATTTATTGGACACTTGAAGGTTTTAGAAACATGCTGAGTGTCCGACGCTTGATGATAATTCTGCTTTTATATTTGCTGTATAATTTGCCCTTAGGTTAAATTTCATTATTTTTAATCGAAGATCTATGGACACAATTTACACACTTTAACTTTTAACTAGTTGATTGCCGTCGTGAGAGAGTTAAGTGTTCGACGCTGCAAATGGTCCGTCGGTTTCAGCTCTTGTGTTACTTCGATCTAAAATGCTGGTTTCTTTTAAGACACCTGTTTCCGCATGGGGAGATTCTTTTGAATATGAAAGTACAGTTAACGATTGTAATCACGTTTCTTTCTATGCCCAGTTTAAAGTGTAATAAAACATTTTGTCTCGAGTGGGCAGACCAGTATGACAGGATTTCCGAAAGGGTAAAATGGGTCCAGTCTTAACCAAAGGCGAGGTTATTGTCCAATGGAAGATCAGCATGTCTGCCTTTTTGACAGATGCTCAGAAATGTACCCCTTGTCTGAATATTACTTATTGAACAAATAACACATATGCCTATATACATACTAAAAATTATAATATTAAAAACCTGATCATAATTGCAATATCGCTAACATTGATTATATCATTCTTGACCTTGTTAAACAATACCTGAAATCAAATGCAATTATTATTAAAATAAATTCTCGAGACAACAATTCCTGCTTCAAAGTTTTAAAGACATTCAAAATCAATTTTTCACTCAGCATGGGTTTAATACCATAAAATTGCGTTATGTTTAGTTGTGGACCACACATTGCCCATGTCAAATTGCTTACATATGACATCTGAACACACTGAGATTATTTCGGTGTAGTTCATTAACATCCTGTATATAATGGGCACAATAATGAGAAATGCTCGGTATTTATAATTCGTACTGTTTTAGTTGCATAGGATCAGTGGTCTGGTATCTTTTTCCGAGATTATAATTGTATGATGAGTCACGCTTGAATAAATTTCTTAAATAACAATATAAACGACATGTTTCTCTTTGAGAGCACAGTGTTAAGCTGCCAATTACTGATTTCATACTTCTGAAATATATTCTAGGTGCCTATACACCTACCTTTTGTTTGTCACTGTTTCTCGTTAAAAGGCAATACAATGTTCTTTTTACATGACTTTTATTTAATAATTAGAGACCAGACATTCATGCTCAAAAATCATTAAAACTTCAAATATATTTAACAAAATATGCAGTTAAATCCAACATTTGCATAGTTTATATGTGCTAACCATAAAGCTATTTTTTTTTAAATCTGAACTCGATTCATATCTTATATTGCTGATGGTCACCAGTGGATAATTAGATATTTTAGATTTTGCAATCTCCTTAAAATGTTCTTGAGCAGGAAACTTCGACCTCGCAAGATAATAAAGGAGCGTAAACAAAAACTGCGACACGTTCTATTTTTTGCTTGACATTACAGCATGTGGCCCTTATATAATATCTTTAACAGCACATATTTATTCATAATATGGATTTTTGGAAATAATGTTATTCCCGTTTTCAATGAGAATTTCGTTAATATTAAGAGCAACTGGCATTAATTTGATGTTTACTTAAACATTTAACGGATCACACCTACTTGCTTCCATACAAAAGTGTCATTAATGTGATTTGGGACGTTTTCCCGCCCGTTAAGACCTAGAATTAATTACAAATACTCCAATTAATTATGAATATAATCAGAGTATTCATAAATGCATAAGATTCACAAGGGAATTTTTGATTATATGTAAGCAATATGCGTTTCGATGTAACAAAAGTTTGCGTTTTTACGGCTTCTGCCGCTTCCCTAAACTGAAAATCTTTGAAGTCATTGTTCCGTAGCAAGAGGAACAAGGGTACGAAGACCGCAGGTTTTACAGGCGTCAGCTATAAAATGTCTGCCAGACCCTTCTAAAAGTAACGCCCAATGAAAAGAAAGAACCCCAATGAAACATCTCTCTTTACAAACGTTGTATTCCGTTAGATCTTTTTGGCGACCGCTCGATAGGAACTTTGAAGTTTAGTGAAGAAATGGCGTGAATATGAACCTTGGAGATTTTGTGTGTAGGAATTGGGTGACGTTAACAAAGGAGGTACCGCACGTTTATAGATATGTTGATCAAAAGACCCAAGAGGAGATCCAGTTGTAGAGAAAGTAGGCTGCAGAAGACTGGATCTTCAGAATTACGCTTGGCTTACACGACGCTATTACGTTAACAGTGGCGCGAAACCCTCAACCAATGAGAAGGTATTGCAGTACTCGTGCCAGATTTTTAGCCAATGATACGTACGAGAAATCAGCCCCGGTATTAAATAATTGAACTGTAAGATGCGTCATGAAACCGACCGACGAGAACTTTCATAAAACTAGCGGAAAGTCAAAACCGAGTTTGTGTTTAGTGTTAGTCATTGTCAGTTTAGTATCAGTTGAGAAAGGAAACGTTAAGAGTAATATTAGAAAAGGTTTGATCCTGAACCCCTGCCAATAATACTTAGTGAAATTTCTTTCGCGAATTGCTGTAGTGTACTAGAGAATGAACATTTTCTGTGGATTGAAGATAGTTGATTTGTGAATTCGGCAGGAATGACTGTTTCCGGCGTTACTTGCTGCTTGTTCGTCAGTAAAATAAAGCGTAAATTCTTGTTTTGGAAAGAGGTGAGACAAAGTCGGTCGTGAGTGTCCGACTCGAGTAGAAACAGAGTGCAAGAGTAATATTAGCAGTATACGGCGGATGCCAGCAACATCGTGTAAGCATTTTAGAAGATCGCTTGTATATTGGTTTGTTGTTATCAGACTGTAAATAGTCCGAACCACGGAGGATCCAAGAGAGCCTCCCCAACAAAACTTCATTCACCATACAACTTACAAGGTTCCCGGCGACGATTAGCACTAGTGTAAGAGTGGGTTAAGTGACTCTTGCAACCTGAGAAGATTGTTGTGAATAAAAACTCTTTTGGTGAATCTCTTGGACTTTTTCCTTGAAGAGTACAAAATCCATTTAATTTTCTTCACCCTGTTAACGCCCCGGCGTTACTAAAAGTCACTAGCCGGGTATCTAGAGTCGACGGTGAGAACATCTCAACATACCATCAATTGAAGTAGGGAGAGACAAGAGCAAGAAAGGAGCAACAGAAATCATAAACCAGGCCATCTAGTTCTACTGGCTTCCCCATCCTCTGTATGCACCATTTCGGAGCCAAGGGCGTTATCGTACTTCCTCTTGTATAGCTAGGTTGCCGAACAAATAACCATTCCAACGTCAAAATAACAAATAAAAACCAATATAAACTCATTAGATGAAACACACACATATATATATATATATATATATATATATATATATCCTTCTCCCCCTTAGATTTCATAGTACCTAATCCATATCTACTAAATTCTTCGAAAACTATACCCAGCACAAGGTTTCTGACCAATCAACTCTGCGCAAAATTGTGTGATATAATGTTATTTTAAAAGTCAGTACTGTGAAAGGATATAAATTGCATTATAAACTAACATATAAAAATATACTTACTTTTAACATTTATATGCATTATAAAATTATGTTTAAAATGTAAAAATACTTAGAATAGCAAAGAGTGGCATTTAGCATATGATTTGATAAAGAAAAGAACATAAGATACCATTAAAATTTGGTCCCTATCTCATTTATTTACATATTTTATTCAATCCTTCTAAAATATAGGGCGTTCATGAATGCAATTTTTAAATTGAACATCTCTGTCGGTTTGTTAGGTGCAGGACCTGAAATTTAACAGACTGTCGTCTGTTTGTATTGCAATTAATGACTGTCATTTGTGTATATTTTTATCAGTTAAAATGGAGCTATACACGAAGGATCAAAGCGTCCAGATTCTGAAAGTGCATTTTAAGTACAGTGAGTGTTATGCAGAGACCGTTTGAGACTTCGTGTAATTTTTGGTACACGAAACGCGTCTAAGGTGTCAACAGTGCAGAGACTGGAAAGGAAATTTGAAGACAGGATAGATAGAGAACATCAAATAACCTGGCGTTATATCGATAGGTAGAGGATATTCTCCTTGTCAGACAGAGCGTTGCTACGAGTCCAGTGAAGTCAATTCGCCACCGTCTCAACAATTAACCATTCCAAGAAGCAGTTTGCAGCGAATTTTAACAAAAAGTTGCATATGAATCCTTTCTAGATCGAAGTAACACAAGAGCTGAAGCCTATGGACCATCTGCAGCGTCGAACTTTTAACTCTCTCATAAAGTGATCAAAATTGACACCGAAAGAGTTTTTTTTATTAATGTTTAACGCCAGTTTTTACTACTGAGGCACCACAGGTGGTGGACACTGATGATACATGAAATGAAATGATATATTGGGAAAGGATTTTTTTAAAAGGAAGGAAGCGTGCCAGGCCTAATTTACGGTATCTCCCCGGCTTTTGCCATTTATGAGGATTGAGGAAAACCTGGAAAAAACCGCAATCAGAGAGGACGGTCCTGGTGGGATTGGAACCCCAGACCTTACGCTCACGAGTACACGCCTTAAAGGCCTCGGCCACCCGTGGCTGTCCCGACCGAAATAGTGATTTGACACAACGTAAGTATTTTTTGTGGATTTATGTAAAATCTTGTGTTTATGTAAAACTCCAAGAACCATCCCTCAACTCAAGGAAGAAATTAAACGTGTCATGGGTGAAATTCAGCCGGAACTTTGCTATAAAGTAGTTGAAAATTTTGCCAACAGAGTGAAGGTGTGTCAGCACATTTGCCTGTTGTTTTGTTTCATGTTTAATGGCAGTGTTTGTGCTTCACATCGACTTAATAATTTGGCACTTTTCAAACAAATGATGTGTTTTATTACTTAAATAAAATTGCATTTATTATTGTATACACTATATTTTTATACCAATTATCTAGCTAGTTCTCCCTCCATTACATTTAACTAGACTGTTTTAGTTCAAAAAAGTTGTCATCCATTTTTTAAGAATTACTATAGGATATGTGGACATGTAGCTCTAGAACACAGAAGGTAAAAAAAAAAAAAAAAAAAAAAAAAAAAAAAAAAAAAAAAAACCAACAACAACAACAATGGCTTAAAAGCACATTGTACACTACAAATTTATGTCAAGATAAATTATCAGTAAATAATCAATTGACATAATTAATCATACTCTTTTGAATAACTAACAAGTATTATATGCGAAAAATTACAATTAATTTCAATTAATTATATGTTGAATCCTTGTCTAAACTCATATACATTAGCTTTTCATATGACTGGATAGAGCAGTACATCCGTTCATAACCGCTTTGATCGATAAAAATGTATCGCTGTATGACAACTGACATTTATAAAATATCCAGTTTTCTGTTCTGCGTTTCATCGATGTGCGATACACAATAAAAGCATATTAATTGTTTCAGCTGTCAGATTAACATAATTTCAATCTTTTTGCAAAGAGTCAGAGAGAAATATCCATTACATTGCACAATAATTTTCATATAGAGCAGTTTTAACAGAAACACAGGCTTTGAAAAAACTAACTAGTACATAACTGCTCTGCTAAGCGACGAATGTGACAATAATAATTGATGACGTACGAAGCAGTAATTATTTCTCACACAGAAATTCAAGTTAATTCAGTAACTATAATTTTTTTCATATACACTTTTAACTTATATCATTTATATGTAAAAGCTTTCATCCCTGTCAAATGCGCCCACGATGCTGTTTTATGACGCCATTCACAACTAATTCCGAAATTTAATTTTAAATTATATTTGAATTTTTTTTTAAAATTTGAATGAAGTTTTTTACTTTTCTTTTTAAAACACTGTCCTCAAGCTTAGGAAATTTGTTAGAGTAGCATTTTTATTCTGTAAAACAGAACGCTTCCTTATGATTCACTTTAATACACTGTCATAAGCTACCTACCATGACAGAGTTTCACCAAGATGACATTGGGACACCAATTTGCCCTCAAAATAGCTTTAATCTCAACAAAGCTGTGCCGCAAACAATGAACAAACGATTTCTGAAAGCCTTACAATAGGATTGTTTCAAGTTCCTTCCTTTCAGGCGAATATTCAGTATTACTTGTGAGCTTGTGTAATATGTTTTGATTTGTGTGCCATTTGTTGTGATAAACTGTACGTTCAACATGTTTTAAGTAGTTTTTTATTACTTTTTAAATTTAAATTATTCAGTTACTAATCAGTTATGCTATAAGCATAACTATTCTTAAAATAGCAAATAAATTATAGCTTTAACAGCGAATAGGAGGACTAGTATTTCTTAATTGGAAACAAAGGAAAGTTCGTTTGATTATTGTATAATATTTGCGGCTCTGTTCCTAAAAGATGTAAGTATTGCAGAGCGACATTTTTTAATTATAGATTACCAGCATTATTATAATTATTATTAATTTTAATTATTATTATTATTATTATTATTAGTCGTCGTAGTATCGGTAGCAGTAGTGTGGAAGCAGTGGAACCGTAACCTGGCGCCCGTGTAGTTATGCAAATGTGTCCGAGTACAAATGAACGTTGGACAGCTCTGGTTTAGTGTATTTACATATTTGTATCTGCAGAGATATTGTTTTCTCTGACTGTAGCCACAAGCATAAAAAGTGGAACAAAATAATATTGCCACACATTGCCAACAGAGCACTGGAACCTTTTGCACTTTGCATTGGAAATATCAATGCCAAACGATACAATCAAGACTATAATATAAAACTAGCACTTGATATAATGCGTTCTTTTCAACAGAGTCTTTTAAACAGTATCCAAATGAACTTATTCACAATTTTCCCATCGAAGGAAGAGTTTCTCAGGCCCCTAGCGATGACTTCCTTGGAGAATCGGCGTCAATGATTCACAACTACCTGTGCTGGCAGTTATTATGTTCCGTCCGGCGCGTTAACAGAAATGTTTTTCTGTTTAGGCAGGAATTCCAATGGTAAGCAAGTTTCTCTATATGCCATCATAAGGAATCGTGGTTACTTCTGCAACCCCATAACAGGCTCTTTAAAGCCTTTTTTCATCAGATCAAAAAATATGGTAATTTGAAGTTGAGAGATCCGCAAGGGTGGTTATGAGCCGTTCAGCGGAAACCCTTGACCACCCACGGATTAGCATATCTTTTAGCTGCAGAAAAGGATGTAATGGGGCGTAATTTTACCTCTGATCTAAAGGTCCTTCATGTAATTGAAGAGGTTGTGTGAAAGTCACCAGCGGACATCTTAGCGCTGATGTATAAAAACTTACTAACCGTTGACATCGCTGCCTATGCGGCACATGGGCCAATCCACTCCGAGCAACCATACGAGTACATATTAGTATTGCTTTGAAAAAAAAATACATACATATGAAAAGGGTTAAGATATGTGCTCATATGAAGAGCATTTTCCAAATTTAATTTTACAATTATAATGTGTTAAAATTCTTTCTGTATTTCAGGATAGCCCGAAAACACAAAATATATAAACATTTTTTTTATTTTACAGCTGATATCGACATTGTAAAAATGTACATGTGCCATTTTTAATATTACATTTCAAGGACATAAATAAAAAATTATATTTGAGTAATTTGCCCACGGAAAACAGTTAAAATCAAAATATTGGCTCATTGTTCTGGGCCTCTCTCTATATTAAACCACTGTTATTTTGATGATCCATCAAGAAGAGCTTTTATAAAAAGTATTTCATTATGAATATTATTAATTCTTGATGGATCATCATCAAAATAACAGAGGTACTCCTATAAAGTTATCAGCTTTACACACAGCCAGTACGCTTAGCATAGTATGTACGGACGTTTGGGCAAAAAAGAAGTCAACTATGCGTACATAAACGCATCTAAGAAGATCCATGTGTATTAAATATAATTTAATGAAATTATTTTTATGTGAATGCATTTATAAGTTTGGTACAGTGCTAGAGTGCCATTCCAGAAAATCTATAGACACATTTTCAGGTTAATTTTTTCATGCCTGTAATTTATAATCTGTCTTCTCAACTTTAAACATAGTGTACTGTGTTTTTATTGTCGAACTGGAAGTTTCAACATATTTCAGCCCATTATGACTTGACAATAATGTGAGGTTTTGTGCAGTAAACTGTTGAAGTGCTATAACGCAAGCTCTCACACAGTATTAAACATTTTATGGCGACGATTTAAGTGCGAGCCCCTTTTGTCATAAGCGGAAGACCTAAAAACACCCTCATTTGAACAATTCCTAACCTAATTTATGAAATTTGTAGCAGACTTATAGAAAAGAACGGCAAACATCAACATTTTTATCTCCTGAGATGCAGTATTTCCTCAACCTATTGCTATTTCTAGCCACTGGTATCGTTTTCAGATTAACCCCTTCCAGACAAAAAGCAAGAAAGAAATATTGTTGAATTTTAATATTGATTTATCAAATTGCTCAAAAATGGATTGGTTATCCATCTTCAGATATTTATGATGACCAATTTTAATACAACGGATGTCCTGCTATTTTCGGTTCCTGTAGAGATCGTGTATTATTTAACGCCTGTTTCTATTATTCATGATTTCTTGGGTTTTCCATTTTTTTACTTTTTTTTAATCAAACATGGTTTATGTGTAGCATAAGAGATATACAAGTATAAAACCTGCTTGGACTACTACTACAGAACACGTTTTCTGTCACTTGTAATGAACTTAAAAGTTGCAAAACTGTGAACTCGAGACATCCTACTATCAAATTCAGCAATAATCGGAAAGGAGGTATATAGCAATACAGCTCTTATTGGGTCATGTACTCAATTGACAGCAACTAGCAATCGACAACTTAAATTGTAAAAATTTGCGAGTGAAGATGAGTGAAAAGAAAAAAAAATGCACAATGTCGAGGCATTTACACCGCAAATGGGAGACGACGTATTAACAATGGGCATTTCTCAGATTACCGCGACCTTTTTTCATTTTACCGAATTCCGAAGGAATGCAGTAGCTCTTGCGGTGTACCCATGAAAATAATTTTTTTTCAAATCTCCATAGATTCTACTTATTAGGCGCAAAAATGTGAATGAAAAAATTATATATAACATGTATAATTTATGTATATATTGTATGTGTATATAAACTACATATACTGTGTGTTTGTTACCATCTAGTGGCCGCATTTTTTTTAACAAACGTGGTGATTACTATTGAAGTAAAACATGAAATATACTTTCTAAAAATCAGCCAAATCAGACTATCATGAGTGCGGATTTGGCTGAAATACAAAATTTGAAAAAAAAAAAAAAAAAAAAAAAAAAAATGCGTGGTTTTGTTGCAGTAGTAATTTAACTAGTATTTTTCTTCCACTGTACTCATTTTCACATATGATAAGTATTTAACTCTTGGGACATTAGGAAGAAATAACACAAACGAAGTCACTTAAGTCTTCTCAGTAAATGGAAAATATCCTTGACAAGTTGGTGGTAGCAATGTTTTTGCTAACGGTAAATACGGGCTATTCAAAAGAAAGTGAAATTTAGAGGACAAAAGAGAGCTTTGGAGGACAACGAAACTTTTAAATAAGGAACAATTTTCAATGTATGGACGGGCGTTTATTTCGGTTTCAGTAATCCTCCGACATCTCCTGAAAAACCCCTGTGTGGTTGGTCACGCGATGAGGAAATGCTCACAATAGCGCGTGGGATCTTGACGTACAGGGTGTTCGGAAACTCACTGTGCAGTTACAGCATATGCTGGAAATGTCGTCCACGAGCGGATATACAAGCCTGACCCGCTTAATTTTATTGGAAAAACTCTCTCTGCAGATCTGTTTGTGATATGCTTCTCTCGTACGCAATTATTTCATGTGCTTGGGCGATTGCCATACATTGCAGATTTTGCTGCTCCCCAAAATCCTGGTCGAGTAAGGTTCGGTGAGTGAGGGGACCATAAGTATTTAGAGAAGACACGTTCCCCAAAAAGTTCTTCCAGAAGACGCACAGTGTTGTCAGCTGTGTGCTCAGTAGCGCCATCTTGTTGAAACCATGAGTAGTTGATTTCGTCTTCTCTAGCTGGCTAATGAAAATTTTTAAACAATGATGTTCACCGATAACTGAGTGTAAGGCAGTAGTCTAATGAAATTTCTTTCCTTCATCTGCCCGAACGTTTTGTCCACTGCAGTCGTGAAAGATGAAGGGGAAGAATCCCACTGGAGCCTTGCCTCACAGCCCAGAAGACTCAAATCATATAATTGGCACAGTCCGTGAAAACCTGTGTTCTACAATAACGTTAACTGTTCATGGTTTCTTCGAAAATATAAGGCCAATAATGCGCCGAATGGATATTGCTACCCATACTCCAATTTTCTGATCATGCAAAGGTGTTTCAAGCACAGAGAATTCTCCGTTCACCAGCCCTTAGAAGGTGACCTCAAGAATATCAATGATATTTCTTTCAATAAAAGATGTAAACCATTCGCAGTAACGGATCCGCTTTTCATGATCCGCATCTTTTAATTCTTGAACGGGAAAAATTTTAATGCTTTCCTAACAGCTTTATGTGCGGTTGCAAGCCCGATATCTTTTTCTTGTACCAACTTGCGCCATGATTTTGATGGGCTTCTGCACGTAGAGTCAGAAATGTCCAACAAATTCTCTTCCTTTAGTTTAGGTGGTCTCAGTTCTTTCAGTATCTAACAGTCTATCTCTCGAAATTTCTCAATTAGTCGACGAACTGCAATACGAGAGGCACAGCTGTTTCTGGGAATTTTTCAGCACATGCTTCCTGCACTAAATCTGTGTATTTATCTTCTTGTCGAAATAGATGTTCAAGAAAAATATGTTCCTCAATTGAAAACACATAATTTAAAACCAAATTGAACATCTAAACACTACACATGTCGCTTGCAATATCTTTTATCAACTGATAACTGAGCTAAACAGGTAAATATTATACAGCAATGGAAGGAATTAAAAAACAATAACGCATCTATGAAAAATCAATTATGCCAAGTTGTGTTAAGATTCTATGTAGAAAAAATCTAACTTTGGCTCGAACTTTCAAAGTAACTCTACATCCGTAGTCTAAATGCACACTTTGCGAACACCCTGTATAAACTTCAGACTACCAGCTAATGTAAGAAGAATAAGAAATTAACTAGAAATAAAAGCATAAGAAATAAGAAAGTTTTTATGCTTTAAAATAATCTGTGAGCAAAATGTCCACATAGCGACCACTCCCGTACTTCGGAAGGAGCCAGATTTCTGTGTGTGTGGTGTTCTTGACTTGGCCATGTATTTTACACGATGCTACATTTGAGCTCAAGCTCTCCTTTCCGAGCACATCTTGTTAGTGCTGCCAGCTGATGCGTGATGTATGACTCTCAATAAGACAGTAGCAGGATCCCAGCTGGACATCGGGCATTGGCGAAAGAAACCAAGATGAATAGCTTTTTGGCCACAGTAATGGCAAGAAAAGGAGAGAATGAGGCTTAAAAACAAAATAGAGATAAGGAAAGGATGCTGTAAGAAAGGAATGGAGAGGGAAAGGAAAAATCAGTTCTATCACCCGTAAGCTGAGCAGATTTCAATCAACATCTAAAGAAATCTACGTCGTCTTTGATCGCTGTCTGTGCCCGCCTTCATCTGTCTTTTGTTCTCATGCTGCTGCTTCTTAAAGCAGGCGACGCTTGGAAGATTTCCTTTTCATATATTTTTTCTGTTTAGGATTGGCAAGTAATGGCGAGACCTTTTCTGTAGGAAAAGAAAATTGCTTCATCCTTTTCCTGCTGTCATTACTGCAAAATACAGCACGAAAAGACGCATGAGATATTACGAATGTAGATTTTATGTGTCCTTCATTTGCATTTTGAATCTCCATCTTTCAAATCTACGTGATAGCTTTCTGTGCTCTCAATCGAAGAATGTTCGCGTGCACTTTCTGTCACATTTTCTTCGAGTTATTTATTATTTTTTTGGATAAGAGTTTTACTTCTTTTTTTTTTTTTTTTTGCTGCACTTCAACTGCTGCTTTATTTTCATGCAAGTTGCAAATTATTCTCAAATGGATTAACCGTACTTTTATAAAATGTATGTAAGATTTCTGTTATATTTATAATAACTGTCTGTTTTATTTAAAAAATTAAAACAATTTAGGAAGAATATTACATGCATAGTCAATCAAAGTAAATTGAGCTTTCTACTTGTAAAAATGAAGTATTATATCTTTAAGGAAAACATAAACTGTGGTTAAAATTATTTATTTTTTACATTTTTTAGATTTTGTTCTTCTCGCTTAATTTTATAAACGGTTTAAAGTGGTATGAATATTACATTAAATTTGTTTTAAAATTATATGTCACACCTTTCTTGAGCTGTTCTGAATCATTACTCAAGTTAAACAGAATAATTACGGAAACATTTGCTCTAGATTGTTTTTTCAATCGTTCCGTAAATAAATAAATGAAAGAAAGACTCAGAATCGTGGGGTGAAATTTGTTTAATAGTTCTTAAAGCTCATTTTAACCACTGAATCATAACAGGTGATGAATATCAATAATACATGAGATGAAATGATAAACTGGAAAAGGATTTTTTTAACGTAGGAAGCGCTACAGGCCTAACTTTAGCGTACACTTCTCCGGCATTTGCCATTTATAAGGATTGAGGCAAACCTGGAAAAAAAAAACCTGAGTAAGGGAAGACGGTCTTTGTGGGAATCGAAGTCCAGACCTATCGCTCACAATTCCGTTCCTTAACGACCTTGGCCAACCGTGGCGGTACGAGATGAGATGGACTAGCACTTTGGACTGTTAAAAAGTTATATTTCTTCTACAAATTTCAAAAAATTCTTTGAATTTTTGTGTTTGATTACAATTTATGGAAAACTGTACTTTTCCACACAAAAGTCCCAACACATTAAATAAAAAAATAATATAATTACAAACGTATACGTACATACATACAATGTCTACTTAGTAAATTGATTTTCCCGAAAGCTATACCAATATTATTTATTTAATATTCCGATTATTCAACTTTTGGATATCTTTCGGGACTTAATGTCCAGCCAGAAACCAAAATTGTCACACAATTCTATAAATTCAAGTAAAACGCAACATGTCCTTTAAAACAAGTTGTATTACTTCGTAGAGTTCGGAATATAACCATCATCAGCATCCTAAGCACTCTGTACAGACACCTTACGATACATGAGAACTTCCGTGAAAGCGTATGTGTGGATTCGATGCTATATCCAATTCTCTGGCCAGAACTTCTAAAGAATTGCCCAGAATGTTGGGCAAAATAATCGTATAATTGACGACGTGATGCTTGTGTCAGCATGTCAATTAGTGCTGACTTCTATTTTGGTTGATTTTTAGTCTTTCGTCTGTCGCTGGATCTACCTGGTATATCTATTCCGCAGTCGTATTAGATTCTATAAATACTCATAATACAGCCTTCTAAACTATTTTTTTTCTAAAATTTGTTAAAATTACTTAGCTTCTTTGCAAGCTTGGTCCCCAATTGGCTCACTATACTACACAACCAACAACACTAATTCCGTTAACATAAGTTGCGTTGTAACTAATATGCAAGCATCAGGCTATGCATACATACTAGCAAAAGGAAGGAAGAGATAAGGAAAAAATGCTTTATCTATCGATAGCGGAAAACGGGGATGTGCGCATAAACGGCACATTATCTTTTATCATTAATTGTATTAATTGGAACTGAATTAGCGCAAGAGAAGTCTTAAGGTCTTAAAATGTCAGTTTAAATTAAACATTAAGTTGTGTTATAGTGTACAAGAACTTGCTGGCAAGTAAGCAATGTTTTATATTCTACAGTTTCAGCAGAAATTCTGTTTAGGAATCTCAATCTCAAACTATTTTAATATGTAATACATATATGTGTACTTTTTAACGGTCAAATACAGGATGATTCTTTCGCTAGAAGCTGCAAACTATTATCTGTAAACTTTATGTATTATAATGCACGCAATTACTTATTATTGCATATAACACATAGCTGCTGCAAGATTCCAATGAATTATATAAAATGTACTGGACAGTCCTGGAACATCCACCTTATAGCCCCGGTTTATAACTTTGTGATCATCGTTTAAAATTCCTAAGGCAGGAAAAGTTTTTGAACGTTAAACAGGGAGAATAATATATATGTAATTAGCTTCGTGTTGGTCGTGCTATTGTTTATGAAGCAGAGATTAAAAAAATGACCTTTGTGCTATTTCTCGTATATATTCATTCAATGAGGTGCTTTAGACAAATACTCTGATTCATTAGAAAATTCAGACGACCTATTTTCTCATAGCTTACGGAAAAAATAGATTTTCCAGCTTATGTTATATCTACTTTTTATTAGTATGCTCTTGACTGTACACATTTTCGCACCAGCCGGTTATGCAATGAAACGCCAGAGTTCATGGCAAGTGTTTGCTCACTCGTTGCTCAGGAATGCCCGACATATACGAGAACAAGAAGTGAAATTCCCTGTGATTGTGGGCTGCGGCATAGTATCAGAATTTGATCTTGCTCGTAAAGGCATCTCTGGTATCTAGGAAACATGTTTCCAGTCAATGGCACATCGATAAACTCGATGCAGTTTGAGATCCTATGTCTCCTGTGCTTACGTCACACAAAACGTTGAAGCCGCACAAAGAAACAAATCCTGATACTCCGAATAGCTTCTCTTCAAGCGAAACAATTAGCTTCACAAAGGAGATATTCCGAATCTGTGCGTATTCCTTGTGAATAAGGCTTTCTGAAGGAGAAAGGAATAAAGCTGCGCCATAGAATCCCTTCTCCAGTTACAGAGAAGTGCAAAATGTACAGCGCGGCTTTCATTTGCAATGTAACATACGCTTATTTCTTCGGTAGATAAACAATAATCTTCATTTATAGCTCTTTTGTTTCGTTGTATAGGATCTATTTGTACCGTTAACATAACAACGTTTTTCAGCACTGCATATTGAAACCATGATTATATTTTTGATGACGTACAGCCTTTGAAAAAGGAGCCGATTCAGATCGATCTTTATGTAAGTTAATCAATATCTGGTAAAATTTAAAGACATCACTATAAGTCTTGGAGAGTAGAACATTTTAAAACATGCATTAAAAAGCCTCCTAGAAAATTACCCAGTAAATACAAGTATGACACTAGTAGAATGAGTAGTCTAAATAACTTTCAAAGAAGAGAAGAACTAGAATTTGGAGATGTTATTAAGAATAAAAAATATTTCATTCATTTATTAGAATATTCATTTATTAGAATACTCATTTTTTTTCAAAACCACCACAATGCGCAAATAAGTTAAATGCCCCTGATGGCAACATTTATCTGTAGTTGCTGCAAGACACACTGCCTACATTGAATAAGAACGTTTCTCTTTGCATTTGGAGTTGTATGTGATACCAACTCGATGGTCCACCTCTTCACTACTCCATTACAGTTCGACGGTATTTGCACCACAAATCGGCGAGCAATGGATTGGCCACGGTGGACGCATTGCACAGTCTGCTAGTTCTCCCGGTATCACTACATTTTATTATTTTTATTTCGAGGATGGGGAGGATGGCACTTGAAAAGCCTGTTCACCAAACGCAATTAAATCACGGGAGGTGATCGTCGCTTGAATGTATGCACTTGCTAAAGCTGTACGTATAATGTCTGGAATCTTTGAACGTGTAAAACAGTCACATGTTGCACAGTGTGTATTGATGCATAGGGCCGTACTTTCGAACAGTTTCTGTAAAGAGTACAGCTAACAGTTGAAATATATATTTTTTTTCATTCGAACTTAAAATAATTTTTTTCAATTATTACCCTTCAAAAGTATGAATTTCAAACCTATGCTTATTTTAACAAAAAAGTTGTTTTGCTCTCTTTTACAGTGAGAGCAGTTTAAAAGTCCCGGCCGAACAGTGGACCTATCCTCTTAAATCACTCAGTTTCCCCAAGCGGTAGGCTCGGCTCCTTTATCACTTCCAGTCAGCTGTAAGTGGGGTTTCAAAGAGTCGGGCAGTTGTGTTGTGCAGTCCAGAGGGAGATTTCATTAAATAGTGCAACAGTAAAGTGCAATGGCGAGATACTCACTGTATCGCCAAGGTTAACCGCTACTGGTGGCCGAGGTCGTTAAGGCGCGAACTCGTGAGCGGGAGGTCCGGGCTATGACTCCCAACAGGACTGTCCTCCCGACTGAGATTTATTCTAGGTTTTCCTCATTCCTCATAAATGGCAAATACCAGAGATTTACCTCAAAAATAGGCCTGGAACGTTTCCTTCCTTAAAAAAAATCTTTCCCAATTTATCATTTCATTTCTTGTATTATCAGTGTCCATCGCCTGTGATGCCTCAGAGGCAAAAACGGACATCAAACACTTAAAAAAAAAAAAAAAAAAAAATATATATATATATATATATATATATATATATATTTAAGCGTACATAAACTTGTATGGCAAATAAAGTTGGTACAGAAGTTTTATGAAACTGGTTCTGTAACTGATTGAAAAAAAAAATAAAAATAAAAAGGCAGCTCATCAATTCGTTATGGAATTGCGTCGTATTGGTTCCAGAAATATTGGTCCTCGTTCTCCATATTTTACCGTTTGTGATCTTTAGGTCACCGAAAAATGGAGTGTATTTTACTAACACTCACAAACTTTAGGGACTTAAAACAAACATTCGAAATGAAATTACATTCATTATAATGAGGAATGTGTGTCATTCATAATTTCCTAAGAAGATGTGGATTATCAAAGAAAATGGGCAACATTTTCAACTTTTTAAGGAGGGAGTACGAAATTAAGTAATTTATTATGTTGTACCTAAGTTTTAAAATGATGAAGCGCTTGGTTGTCGCGATTCATGTAAGAAAATATCGGCGGTAACGTGAGTTCTAACCGCTGATCGATTGAGACTTTCAAATTGTTCTCACTGTTTTATTCCTAAATATTTGATAGTGACAGTAAATTTAGCATGAGTATTGCTGATCTCAATGGTTTGAGATATATCTCAAGTAGGTAATATGTAAACATACATTCAATAGTACATTATTTTAACAAATAACTCAACGAATATACCATAGATTATGACATAACAATATAATAATGTTTACTGTAAGGTTAACGTAATTCCTGAGTCTTTAATTAAAAAAATCCAGTATTCAATTGTTCTTAAACTACTGATAAGTACTATTACACAGCATGCGTGTAACAAGATCGTTAGAATAATCATTTTTATAAATAAGTACTAAATGGAGAACTATAGTGATAGATGACAAAGCAAGTTTCCTTAGCATTTGTCAAATGGCATATACATAGCGTGTGCTTCACTATCGGGCTTTTCAGTGGAGTTACAATTTAACTTTGCTGCAATCCACCATTGTCCATTCATTTTGGCGTTAAACACAATACATTTTTCAGTCAAAAGTTACACTCTGATAACAGCTCAATTCTATAGAGATCATATGTTAGAAACCACTTTGATTTGGTTTTGCAGAATCAGAAAGTTTCTCATTTATTGTTTCCCAACGAATTTAATTAGTTTTCTACATTTCGAGAGACTATTGCTTGTTAAAAAAGCACAAAATTCAAAAGCAATTATTTCTAGGGTACAGCAGCAGAAAGGGTCGACTAACACTGGACCAGAATATCGAGAATGGAGGAAAACGAAAAGCTGAGAGAGAGAGAGAGAGAGAGAGAGAGAGAGAGAGCAGGGGTATACAACGTTTTTATTTGCATTGTCGCAGATTTAATTTCTATACGCTTGTGCATATTACCCAACATTACATTGTAAAGACATTCCTTTGCATACGGGGAAAAAAAAACACCATAACATCTCACGTGTGTTTTTCTTATATATAGAATAAAAAATGTATTTCCAAAATTAAAGATTCACTTCCTATAATTAATCATCATTAACAAGCTACGTGTTTAAGGCTTGTTTTCCACTTCCAGAAAATGTAAGTTCCTATATGAAAAATTGGTTTGCAATCATTCTGTGCCCCTTAGGCTTCATATTTGGGAGTTTAACGACATGTGGCAATAGCTCGTACTACTGTTATTTGCACTTTTTAATTATTGCTTTATTACATATATCTAAATCTGAAATATCTTTATTCCATTTTTAAATCTAGAACAGCTCACTGTGCAACGTAAGAAACTTAAAACATATAACATTTAATAGCGTGCCAATAGTTCATGTACAGAATTACTTTGAATATAGAATATGTAGAGTTTTGCACTACATAATTTAAATTATTTAAAACAACAGTATAATAAATTAAAAATAGTATGAGGTAATGTGAGTTACCTATAGCAGACCGCACTGCGTGCTGGGGGAATCGTCAACGCCGTATAATGAATGCGCAGATAGTCGCTTGTAATTTGAAATTTGAAGAAGGATATACGTGCGAGTGGCAGTGCATTTACGTGTTATTCGGTATTTTGTTTGTATGTTTGCTAATTTATTTTTCTTCGTTACTTATGCCACTACATAAATACAACTTCGAAAAAAGAGTTTTTGTCTAATATATATATATATATATATATATATATATATATATATATATATATATATATGAACACGGATTCTTGCAGAGAAGATATAAGGCGACTTGCAAGAAAATATCCAGACAATTGTGATCCAATTAGAGAAACAACTCCAGCTTGTTAAAAAGTTACGAGATACAGGATCTCTCAATGTAAAGAAACGTTTCCAAACCGCGTATTCTTACGGAACAAAACCAGGAATTTCCTTCGTAAGTGTCGACAATGTATTGCCGCTGAGGAATATTATTTTCAACATTTCTTATAACACCGATTCGTGGATATTATTATTATTATTATTATTATTATTATTATTATTATTATTATTATCAGTTTTAAATGCAGTATCATTTTATACTTTCAGTAAAACTATAAAAACTAACATTGAGCGTTGCGACTCTGTCTTTCTCCTTATGGATGCACTTTCCTAGTAAGGCACCCGCTCAGGCGGCCCTAACCCAAATAATTTCACTGTTACCGCCATAGGTAACCGAGGTCGTTAAGGAGTGGCCTCGTGATGGGGAGGTCTGGGTTTGATTCCCACCACGACCATTCTCCCTGACCGAGGTTTTTTCCCGGTTTTCCTCAGACCTCATAAATGACGAACACTATTTAGGGCTGAAACGTTTCATTCTTTATTAAAACACAATTTCTCAATTACTCATTTGTCCACGCCTGTGATGCTTCAGCAGTAATAATGGCGAAATACTATTAAAAAACCTCACTGTCTATGTTATAAATAACATTATATATTTAATGCGTTAAATGTATTATAAATATTCATTCATAGAAAAATTCTCCTAAACCCAAGATGGCGGGTTCAAACCCGGCCAGGATCGATGGATTTTTTCGGGCGTAAAAAACCAAGTGTGGCTTCCTTCGGAAGGGAAGTAGCCGTGGGTTCAGCACGATAAAGAACATCAAGCCTGAAAGAAAAAAAACCTCTGAGCAAAATTTGTCGGCCGTTTCACGCCCTGAATTGAATGGGACGCTGATGACCTGAGATGTTAAAGAGCATCCACAAATAAACAAAACAAAAATAGAAAAATATAAATAAAATATAAATACTAATTATTTTTAATATATAAATCATAAAACCTGGGTACATGGGGAAGTCTTGTCTGACATTTAAATTTATATAAATTTCCTTAGTACTGTACAGTGATCCGTTGCCTATTGTTTTTATTACATATATTTCTTTGCTTTTCATAATGTTCCATAAAATATCTCAAATGCCGTATGAGAAGTTTTTTAGCAATTTATAAATAATACATAGGAGGTGGTGAAATGCAATATTCTTGAATCTAAAGTAGCTCTTGCATTATAAAAATGCAGTTTGTGCTTGAACATGATTTCCGTAAACCATGCTACTTTTCAAAGAGTACTGTCCCATTATTATATATAAGTGAGATGTTAATTCTGCTTATATCTTACACCATGTTTAATAAGTACTAAATCACTATCTCTGTAATTTTTACTATTTTGCTATTATTTTTAAGCAAACACTATGCTGCCTTTCTATTAATCTGAAAATTTGTGTAATTGCTAGCGTAAATTGTAATTTTTAAAAGTCTTTTAATGTTTTTAAACAAAGCCAACAACATTGGAACAAATATTTATCCCACAAATATTAGTAATCTAACATTTACATTGTGCTATATTTATTAGCTTTGATTTGTGTCTTTTAAGTAAATTTACGAATTCCATTGTGAAACAGTATTAATGAGACGCCATCCCTAATTAAAATAATATTAAATGTTAACATCATCAATTCCAAATATGATAATCAGTATTACTGTTAGTGTATACAATTTATGTATATACATGTTAGTTGTTAAGTTATTCATGCCTGGTATATTTTTGTGTATTTTTTGGGTAACAGAAGAGAAAGTCTGGCGACAGGCCTTTTAGAAAAGATGCCAGACAACATAGAGAGGGTGGACATGTTTTGTATAATAGACAAAGAACAGATGACCAGGAGTCGTCTTTGTATTTGGTGTGTTTTGTTATAAGACTTCTTTTGTATAAGAAAGGGTCGCCTCTCTAGAGTTTCTGTTAACTTTCATTTTTTTAGTTAGCCTAAAGAAGGGAACAGTAGGAGACCTTTGCAGAATAGAAAGTGAAAAAAAGGCAAATTTCTACACTTGTGTGAACCATAAGGGAGAAAAGGAAATCAGGTTAATATGAAGGCCAAGGGCAGGTCCGAAGCTACAGGGCAGTAAGTGTAGAGCCGTCAAGGTGGAGAGAAGGAATCGGGCAGTAATGGTCAGTCCCTGAGTAGAGAAAAGAGTCGAGTGATATTGAAACGTAGATAATTGTGATCCGGGAGGGTGAATTTTCATGAACTGACCAAAATTAAAAGAAGGAAAATATTGCGATATACAATTAGTTCGATTAGGGGAAAGTAATAATAAATATCGTCCAACAGAACTTAGAAAGGCGATCTTTTACATGGAACTAGTGACAAGAGGAAATAAATAGCATCATCTTCAGTCTTGAACTTTACTTTCTTATTACCTATTTCCCGACTATTTCTACCCGTTAACCTGAACAGGTAACGAAACCTCCAGCTGTACACAAATACAAGTAGCTAGCCGGTGGCACCGAGACGACGCATCGAGAAGTGATCCGGGAGAGAAGCAGAACTTCATTTGATTCTACAAATACTATTAAAGCCTAATTAATTAAAACCTT
Organism: Metallyticus violacea; assembly: GCA_030762175.1. Taxonomy (NCBI): domain Eukaryota; kingdom Metazoa; phylum Arthropoda; class Insecta; order Mantodea; family Metallyticidae; genus Metallyticus; species Metallyticus violacea. The sequence goes on along the minus strand of CM060834.1, from coordinate 38,406,681 downwards.
CATCCATTGACTACCCTTACTCTTCCCCCCCCCCAATAAAACCGCTTCAATTGCTTTATAAGGAACATTTTCAGCTCTGTGTACATCATATTCGATGTACAAGTCTCCATAAATAAATGCATTTATCCCAATATGCATATTTTGATTAGTTTTCGAAAAATTCGTTATTTAATATACGATAAAATATATAGGTTGTAACTTAATGTGATATACAAATTGAAGAAACAAACACAACGTTAAAATTTGAATTTATAATACAAATTCCGGTGGTGTCACAAAGTTCCTCAGCAAATTATTTCAACAATAATTTAATTTACATATTTAATACATTTTAGTTTTATTTATTGCAGCATTTTTAATCGATACATATACAAGACAGAGTCTAAAAAGATAACTAAACCATTCCTGCTATGGAGTTTCTATTATGGACCTCCTAATCAGCCTATTTAAAAGAATAAAACATTTATTTGTATACCATAATTGTTAAAAACGTAAAATACATTTTTAAAATATAAAATAAATTTAGCAGATTAATTAACCTAATGGATTTTCGGCTTCTCATGATCCTTTCTGTGAATTTTTATTTCTGATGTTTCAAAATCTTTTCCATAAAGTATGCGAGATTATAATTCAGAATGTAAATTATGTCTGACAGTTGCCTGTGAGATTATTTTTTATTTAGAAAATTAAGAGTATATTTAGGAATGTTTCCCCCTGCACACGTTAAAAGACCCAGCAGCTTCCCATTTGGATATGTTGTATTCCTTTCGTAAGATCATTATAGTAATGATATAACGATTCGTTTTCTTTTAAAACTAGGAATGACTGTTTTTCGTTTTCTCTAAACCTTATAGCAGAGTCAGTTACCCAAACAGTACAATTTTACACAATGAATATTAGCAACATCGACATATTGAACCAATCTGGGAAAGGCAGAACTTCATATATTTCTAAATGTTCTTATTTACAGAGGTTTTCAGCGATCATAGTATATACTAAGTAGGCTTTCCGTTTCATTTTATTTTTAAAATAAGAAACGTGTAACATTTAAAAACTTATACATCTTACTAGTTAAATTTTAAATGAAATTATATGCTTCCATATACAAGGTGTTTAAAATACATTGCATAACTTCGAGAATAAGATCCTTAATGTAGAGAATATAAATATAATTATTCAATTTGGGCCCATAAATTACCTGGTTACCAAGTTTTTAAGAACTGTCTGCGACGATCAGTTCTTCACATTACATTCACATTAGATTCACATTACATTCACAGTAAATGTTGAAATATCCATTCTTTGCCTGAATATCGCGTGTTTCATTTATATTGCTCATCCAAAATATCTTTTTTCTAATGCGTCAGATAAAAAAATGTTCCACATAAAAGTTTTTTAAAATCACGTGAAAGTTCTTGCTGAGTATGTACTTTTTGGATCTCCATTAATGTTGGAGATGCAGGATGAAACTTCTGTTTTTTTTAATGACACCATTTATATTTTATTAAAGAATACACTTACCCTCTGCATGAGCTATTCAGAAATGTATACTATGTACTATTTTTGTCAATAAATGTAGGGATGGAAATGATAAATGCATTACTTATTTTATTTAATAGCCCTGCAGTGCATTTGTTTAACTAAATGATTTAACCTCTTCAATAATGTTACCGTATAGATCGTTATCTGCCAATTCACATTCTCCGGAGACCAGCAGCATTCCCACTTTGTCTTCATGCGTGTACATCTTGTAAGAAAATTTTACTAACTTACTCTGATGAGTACATTGGTATGTAAGCTAAAGCAACGACAATTTCAATGGTGAGGGAGAAGGGTTAGCTACCTCAAGCTCCCTCTCAGGGCACTTGTATTTACATGAATCGGATTTCATAAACAAAACCCAGAACTGTATCACAGTACTATAGTGGGTAAGTAATTTGTAGAACTGAACATTAAATAGTTTGGTTTCATTCCTTACCGTTTGCACATTTACTGTCTTCTTGACAAAAAATGGTACAGTGTGATGCATTTTTGAACACTCTTAGGGAGGGTATATGTATTCTTGAATAAAATGCACATGGTGTCATTAAAAGTTCTAACTTGTATCTCCTACATTAATACCGCCACGATGGCCGAAGTCGTTAAGGCGCGTACTCGTGAGCGGGAGGTCTGGGGTTCGAATCCCGCCAGTACCGTCCTCCCTGACTGATATTTTTTTCCCAGGTTTTCCTCAGTCCTCATAAATGGCAATGCCGGGGAGGCACCATATATCACTTCATCTCATGTATCATAAGTGCCCATCGTCTGTGGTGCCTCTGCAGCAAAAACGGGCGTTAAACATTCATTCCTACATTAATGGTGATACAAAAAATTACCCTCGGTAAGAACTCCCCCGTGATGTTAAAAAACTTTTGTTTGAAACAATTTTTCATTTGACGCATCTGAAAAACAGTTAATTTGGATGAGAAAGATAAATGGACACCCTGTATAGACCTCACATGGATATACCATTGTCCAGGAAATAAAGTTTACAGTCATTTTAAGAAACAATATGCCTGATTTTTTTGGTAGAAGTGCCACTGAGAGTTCTTCATGAAGAGCATTTCATGCATTATCAAGTATAATTCAGTATTCTTGCACGTATCTACGTTTACAAGTTGAGGTATATTAGCCTTGTTCTAAATAACAATGTGATATTTTGCAGAGGTATAGAAATCCGCACCAGAAAGAGACTTTGTTTAGCTTAGTACAAACTCCTCGACGAAAATGTATGATTAATTTAAGGCGGAGATATACCTTTTTGCCCATAGTTATGTCTTCCTCGGAATAAAACTGCTAGCTTAGAACATAAAAGAGGAAAGTGAACGCCAAAGAACGGAAACGCGAAACAGAGAGTTATAAAATTAATGTTTTTACAACAAACGTCTAGTGTCAAATGAATACCGTAATTATGCTTAAACGTTTAAGGAGATGTGCGGTCCTTAACTAATGGAGTTTAATGTTCTCACTGTGAACAAGAGTTAATCTCCAATGTTTGCCTGGATGTAAGATACACACCCACGGATAAATAATTACCCAGCTCTAATATGAACATCTGGCAACATGGCCTATAAATCATTGCGGTATGGCCAACTGTGACTTAATAATCCAATTCCAGAATGTTCTCGTGGTATAACGGTGACAAGATCGATATTAATGTAGCAAAGAACTTCATATGTAGAGGATTCTACAGAAACTTTGTTCGTGCATTGATAGTAACAAGTTATACCGGCATATGCTACATTTAGATCAAATAAATCTTTACAAAGCTGCTGTCTTTATTTCTGTTTAAAGATGCTTTTTGACACCAAGGTACCTCGTAAATTACCAGAGCAATAATGACCGAACATCTGAGTTATGTTAGGTTAGGTTAGGTTAGGTTAGGTTAGGTTAACCTAGCCAGTGTTTTTGTCATTCTTTGGTAGACTGAAGAATCTTTGTTTAATGGCCTTCAAGAGAGCAACGGATATTAACCCGGAATAAATTATGCAGCGGCGGCTATTAGGAACAGAACCTATTCATGGGAATATAACGGAAAAAAAAAATACAGAAGAGAAAAAAAATCTATATTTTCTGCAAGGTCGAGGACAAATGTGCGCAAGGTAAGAGCCGTTTTAAGACATTTTTATTCAGTTTGCTACTGTGTTTAAATCAATTAAGTAATGCATATATTGGGAAGTGTGCCTCTCTGCTCTGGTGTATAGCGTTGCTGATTACTGATTAGAGATTCCGGGTTTTATTTCCGGTACCTAGTCGAAATTTTCTGAGTTAAGCATGATTGAAACGAAGTCCACCAGCCACGTAAGCACAATTGGATAGAGATGGCGTCCTATCGATCTCGAAAAATGGCGTGCTGATCATGCACCTCTCTGCTGTACTGCCCTCTGGATGTTCTATCAACCGGTGTTGCCCTTCAAGGCCTATCTCGCCAGGGAAGGAAGAATGTAAACGACATACACAACCCCACTTGGCCCCATGTTCACATGCAGTGCTAGATGTAGCATCATTTGATCTCTAAAAATTAAACAATTCTCTATTAGCGCTGTTACTATCAAACAAGTAATGTCATTGCAATACATTAAAACGAGGGAGTCGTCTATTGGATAAAATGCTCGCCTTTGACAGGTTACCAGAGGTTGTTGGTCAGCTAAGTCTTCAAACAATATGAGCACAAAATATGACAGTATGCGGCGTCAGAGATTGGCTAGTAAGCGATCGGCGTCACTCTAGTAAGCAATGCGCTGAAGCACGCACTACAAACATTGTCGTTTGTGGTTAATAGCCTATATCAGTTAGCGAGTTTTCAGCAGGTAATTAAATGTGCCAATATTTACACTGCTCCTCGATATGTGAATTAAAGCCTTTTCCCGATTGTTTTATCCCTCTAACTGTTAATGAGAGCGGATTTTACATTTTAGGTATACTCTAAGAGTCTAGAATACAGATTTTCATACTTAACTTGACAGTAGACCTCTCTTAAAGAACTCTCGCTCTCGCGTATACATAAGATTATGTTTAAAATCATAAATGTTCATCCGCTATACATTTTAAAGTTGCTACTCACTAGTTAAAGCTTTAAAAATATATCAACTAACAAATAAATGCACATTTCTTCGTTATTAACTTTATTGTATTGAATCCTTACACACAGTAACAATCATAAAATATTACATACAAAAAGTATGTAAACTTTAATATTAATAATAACTAACCTCATGATCGCGTAACATTACTCGATGATATTTCCTAAACGAATGGGCTGATGCCGCATTTCACTCATAAATTCTGATAACATTTCGGGGTTAATAGGAGAAATTTGTATTTTGATTCCTGTTGTACCTTTTCCAAATGTATTTAGATAAACGAGTGCATAGAATGTTTTTTACACTACATAGTTGTTAACGAAAGGAATCAATACTTCCATTGCCTTCATGTACAGAGAGGCAGGCAAGCCCCAGCCCTATACTTCATTACCTAAAGATACGTGCTGTTGCCAGGGAAATTATAATTATGCATTTGCATGGTCCACGTTTCAGCTTATCTATTTAAAAGCCAATTCAAATAGGTAAGCCGCCTTTAATTTGAATGTAATTTACTCAAAAAAATACACATTTAAATTTGTAACGTCTTTATTTTTCTCTTAATCCATTGTTTGTATTAATGCATTAAATAATATGTTCTTAACAGTATTTTAATGCACATGACCCCCCTTTATGAAATCTAATGAAGCTTCTAATAAAGTAAGTGTACATACAGGCCGTATATTGGTTTTTGGAAATTGTTTTTACATATGTATATTTTTAATGTTGTTTCAAACTTCTTAAAAATCTCTCATTTTGAATATAAACCTTTTCGGGACTATGCCGCAAGAAGAATATGTGAAATTATATCTAATTGCATATCAATGAATCAATCACATAGTGCAGTTTATCTGGGATTGTGTGCGTATGAAATGTCATTTATAAACCATAAGGATTATTAGTATGTTTTACTATGTTTTTGTATAACATATCTACTTCTAGTTTTCACCAATAGAGCATATGTACTAGAATGTAAGCTATCAGTTGGCAATATCTAGTTCATAGACATCACTTAGCTAAGATTCTGTGTTGGGTTATTCTTAAACCTGAGCACAAGGGTGACTATCGCTATGTTTTCTTCTTGCATCACACCAACTTCTTGAGCAGAGAGCAACACCGCAAAGGAGCGTGATGAGCACATTGCATTCCACCGTAACTAATATGCCGAAAGGACGCCACCTGCTCCCCAACTATTCTTAAGAGACCGTGAGAATCCGATGCCAGACCTCAGACCCTAAGCTACTGTTATAATAAACATACAACTCAGTTACAAACTTTAATTTCAGGTAAAATCAACATTTTTGCTAAGGTATCCGGATATCACAAAGGGCGGCATTGGAGTTTGCTCTTGAAAGGGTTTCAAATATTCATTTGCTTAGAAAACGTGAGTTGTAGGTTTACTGTATCTGAAAAATCCTCAGTCTGTTGTGCTAAGATTGTAATTTGTACCCATCGAGAGTTATTTTTGGCTTACATTCCCTACTTAGTGCAGCCTGTGCTGGGCCTAAGTCACAATTAGGTGCATGAAGAAGTCGGTTGCACTTTGTCGTTTCGAGAGTAAGAATAATTTTTTGGTTATTACAACTCAGTGTGTAACTCCTATTTGTGGTATATTGTATTGAAATGTTATCACTAGAACAAGGAAAAAATTAAATCTATGAAAAGCTCCCATGTCATACAGAAATTAAAATAAATATTACAGAAATTTGAAGAAATACGGAAACAAAGCTGTTGCAGTTTCATTTAAAGATATAAAATGTTTAACTGCAGACAGATATCATTAAAATTTCTCATAATACAGGTTACTCTCATTATATATTGTGAGCATGTTATATTGAACAAAGTTGTGCGAGTAGAAAAGCGAGGGGAGCTTCTCCATCCATGAAGCCGGCGAAAGTCACAACTTCGACCGAGCTCAGAAACAGGTAAAATCAAATGTCTGTATGATGAAAAAAAGAACAAATAGTGTTATTTATTTAAGATAATTATTTCTCTAAAATATTCTGGGATTGTAAGTAGAACATAAAATTAAGCTAAAAAACTATAGTGGTACTATAAAATTATTTTATAAGATATGGGCGACAAAGTAGTGAATCTTTTATTAAAATATATATAATTTAATTTTAGAATTACGAGTTTATATATGAATAAAACTTTATATGAATATGTCTAAGTAAAAACCCTTAGGTAGGTAATCAGAAACAAATGCCCTTGTAATGCAGCAACGCTCTAATTGAAAGCATTACTGCACTGACCATTCTTAGGCTAATGCACTCAGTCCTGTGCCAAACCTCAGCCATAAGTATGCATCAGACTTCTTCAGCCCCTATCACAAGTTTGGTAGACCAAATTAGGACAATACAAACAAAGCAAGAAATGAAGCCACTACCCAGCATGTAGACAAGAATTGACGAGGAATAAACGCAAAAAGTGGGTAAATTGTTGTACCTGCCCAACTGTTATATACAGTCCAGCACAACATAATTTTATTTCGCTTTATTATTGTTTTAATGCTTACATATTTTTTAATTGAATTTAACGCCCGTTTTTACTACTGAGGCACCACAGGCGGTGGACATTGATAATACATGAGATGAAATGATATATTGGGAAAGGGTTTTTTTAAGGAAGGAAACGTTCCAGGCCTAAGTTTAGGGTACCTCCCCGGCATTTGCCATTTATGAGGACTAAGGAAAACCTGGAAAAAACCTCAATCAGAGTGGTGGAATCGAACCCCAAATCTTCCGCTCACCTGTCCGCGCCTTAACGACCTCGGCTGTCCTTGGGCTCATTTAAACGTTACATAGGTCACATGGGAATTTTTTTTCATAATTTCTACATAGCAGATTGGCTAGTACTGTATCTATTACCTATATTAAAAAAGAAAACAAAATATAAAAATATTACTATAATTTCCTTATGTTTATAGCTTAAGATTTTTTGACCATTTGCTAACAGAAAATTCAGGTGAACATGGGAACAAGACAGTGCAAATCACCTAACTATATTTCGCATGCTGTGTTACAATTAACGTTGATTAGATTTAGGTCTAGCAATATATTTTCAATGTAATAAATAAATAGCCCCTTAGGGGCCCACAGACTTTGGTTAAGGGAAATATTTGCCTAACTACCAGAATCATATCCGGAATATTCTGTCTCTGGGGCACATAAAATACGGAGGACTGTATTCCAAGTCGGAGGTAACGCGTTAAACTTAGAATCTAACACAGAAAATCGCACATAAATCTGGAATTAGACGTATTAACAATAAGTGACCATAAATGAAACAGGAGTAATACTTGCCACAAGATGAATAACCAGATTACTTATTACGCTTTTTTCACAATTATCGAGATTAGAATGAAAGCTAAAAAACACTGGAAAAGGTTGTAGTAACTGCACAAGTACCAATAGCAATGCTCCATGATAAATATGTATACCTTTCTTAAATTAAAAACAAAATAAGCCAAATTTTAGCCATAAATTATTAATTAATTATTATAGTAGTACAAACTGTTAGCCTAAATTTATAAAAATGCTATTAAACTTTCTCTTAATCTGTTTCTGGACCAAAAAGCGTATTGCAGTTGTTAGTAGAGTGACTAGCTTGAAAATGAGAAATATCGGATTACTATTAAAGGAGGGTTTCAGGGGGACAAAATGTGGTCAGATGCGCTAAGAACGTGCGAAGATATTCCTCAGGGATAGGCGGGATTCTTGGGAAAGGGCGAGTATCGGCACATTGAGACAGCTTATAAAAGATTTATGTGACCTGCGCGCCAACCAAAGCCTGCTGTTCCGCGTCCTTAGATCAAGCCTTTATTCCTGAAACAACACTGTCGCATAATGGCATTGCGATTAAAGCTCAGAACAGATTAACTTTATTGGCAAAGTTACTGCGTAAGGTGTTACTTTCTGTTCAATCAGTCTTACATTCACACATGCACACACACACACACACACACACACACACACACACACACACACACACACACACACATATGAAAAACAATGACATGTAACTAAAATAACAACTAGATAAGCAGAAAAATGGCAAAACACTTGGAAAGTTACAAATTTACAATAGCAATATTTCGAACAGTCGTGTTCTTAGGCAAGACGACGGTATATTTACATAAAAAAAAATTATATGTGCTCACTAGTGAAATTCGTTGTTTTTATTATTATGATCAAGACTGTACAATACTACTGCAATATTTTTAATTTTCTATAACAACCACTACTTTTCTAGAATTACGCATAAAAGTGGTTGCCCAATGTTAAGGGGCATTGCTAAATGGTCGTATAAGATATGGGAAAACTTTCCAACAAACCAGCATATTGTTATGTTCTTTAAAAAAATATTTTTAATAGTGTTTAACGCCCAGTTTTACTACTGAGGCACCACAGGCAGTGGACACTGCTGATACATGAGATGAAATGATACATTGGGAAAGGTTTTTTTTTTTGTTTTTTTTTTTTAAGGATGGAAACTTTCCAGGTATAAGTTTTAGAGTACCTCCTCGGCATTTGCTATTTATGAGAACTGAGGCAAATTTGGAAAAAATCTCAGTCAGGGAAGACAGTCCTGGGGTATTCGAAAATAGCATGTTGACTATAGAGTTAAAAACATAAAAGTACGCATTTTTAACATTAAAGTACATACAACGGCAAAAGTAACGTAAACAAAACATTAGTAGATTTGCCAGACGTCCCGTGTAATACAGTGTGTACCGTATTTGTGGAGGAAAATTTGTGTTCCGAATGGAAGTCCTAAATTCCAGTATTTCGTCTCTTGATTGGTTTTTACATCTCGAAATCAGGTGAAACTCATGAAACGTTCTTAATTTCTCGTACTTACAAGCGCTAACGACAGTAGTTTTTATATGGGTATGTGAATATTGTGGTGGGAATAGCGTGCCGTGGGTGAACCGGTAAGCGTACAATCTCTTTCAGCTCCCCCTGTCACGTGTTATGGTGTTATTTGCCTGTTTGATTTTGTCTTTTAATGAAAAATTTTGTAAGTTTCATTAAAAGAAACTTTGTTTAAAATGTTCAATATTCACCTTCCTATAGATATCCCTAGTACATTTGCAGAGGAGGCGTTTTGAATATAAAATAAGAAATAGAGTACTAGAAGATGAACATTTTCCTTATATTTAATTAAACATGTTAGTGGCCAAGGTTTGTATGACCAAAAAATGGCCTGCCATGTTCATGTCTACATATACACAGAGTTTATTGACGGTGAATAAGAAGTGGAAAATAAATATATGTATTGTATTAACATTACTAGTTGTCATTTTTATGGTTGGAGAACGAATCCTACCGGCTTTTGAGAGAGAGAGAGAGAGAGAAAGGTGTCCATTAACTAAATTCTGAAAATCTGGCAAGCCTAGCTATGAGTATATGGACGGCAGATTTTTGTGCTGTGCCTGTTATACTGTATGGTTTGAATACCCATGCTCAAAACACAATGCAATATTAAATACACTATAAATGATGTTAACCATTTTCTATAGTGAGAAGAAAGAAATAATTTACGCGTATATGCAAAGCAAAGCTGAAATACATTTTTTTTTCGGCAGCTAATTTTACGATGGCATTCACAAGAACTTTTCAGGATATAAACATTTCAAACGGAAGTTCTCGGGAGGAACATAATGCCGTGAGTCCCGTATTGTAGATTTACGACACGTTAAAGAACTCCATACCTGAGAAAATAAGTCCCTGGACAAAAGTTGCGATAGTCTTAGTTCCCTGCCATGAGCTTATCACCTGTCCCTCAGCTCTCTATAGGGAAATAAGCATAACAGAGTTCGTCTTGGTAATCAAAAACTCCAACTAAGGACACGGTCATGTTGCGACAGGTACTAACTGTTCACAAGAACAATTGGGTTTTCTTGCATCAGATTATTGAAAACGTTACATATGATTCTCTTTTTCAATATAAGTTAACACTTATCTTTAGAATGATAACAGTTAACCGTTTGGAATGCTTCTACATTTTAGGCACATGATCATCTACTGTATTAAATACAGCAACAGAGACCGCCATTTTTCCAAACTACTATAAATATAACTGTTAGTTTTGATACACTCGTGCTGAGCTCATTTAAAAACAAAACGCAAATGCTCTTTTATTAAATCTAGTGTAGTCACGAATTGTACAAGAAAAGATAATTAACTATAACTAAAATATTCCCGGCACTATGTTCTATACCATGCTTTGGTCTCCAGCAGAAAGACGTCCTTTGTTTTCATCAAGTCTAGTTCTAAAGTTGGATGCACTTTAGCACTCTAAGCAGCTAAAGTTTAATGCGTTTTAAGTTTCTACAATATGCAAATAACGTCTGTGGGTAAAAATATTTTAGGGCTTTGTAATAGCAGCCTTCAGTTGATAGTATTTGTGGTGTTCCTATAGGCGGAAAATGCTTAATAAAGAACAAATACCGTTTTACAGTCGCCGTTGGTAGCTACCGCATAAAAAAAGGCGGTATAGAGCTGCCGAACCCTCCCCATGTAGTAACAGGAAGCTCGATAGGGAGCATTTTGTTATTTACTACGGTGAAACGGAAGTTTCCCGTCAGGGGCAGACAATTAGACCGTCCCACTATAGAGAAGCAATCCAGTGGAACTTTCCGATATCGTGGTGTCTCCATAAACGTTTTCTTCCGTGAGATGCTCCTTGCATTGCCCTGCTGCTCGCTCGTAAATTTTCAATAAATGCGTGGAACATTAAAATTATGTTAGTACCTGCATGATAATAGCCCGTCGTGGGAAAAATATGAAGATAAAAATTACTAGCCATTTTAAACTCATGGCGAGTGTTAAAATGCAGCAATAAAGGTAATTTTTTAAAAATTAAATGACCGAATAATTCCGTTTTTATTCACAATCCAACTCTCGACAGGTACATGTTAGCATACAACCTTTAATTCGTCCAGACTTTTCTGATAGTCACTGCAGGGTGAGATTGTTTTTCAACCATAATTGTGAGATGTTGGAAGTACATTTTCATTTCGAAGACTTAGAAGTCAGTGGCTATTTTAAAAGCATTTTCAGGAGAGCATGTTTTACTTCTGAAACAATTTGAATAAAAAAAAAATGTAAATGCTTACTCTATTTGTGGATAGTGACCATTCAAATTTGTGATTTGTTTGATTTGCGGATAACATTTTTCAAAACACATTAATCCTTTGGTTCAATTCATCTCATAGCCACAATTATTTTATTTCTAGACTATGCCCACTACATGTATTTTCTTTCGTTCTCCAACTTCAATAAACGAAATTGCACGAATAATTTTGGTATGCTCATTTAATTGACAGTTAAGAACAATTACTCTTGAGACAGATCTGTCCCCTACTCCACGAGGAAACAAATTTGCATATTGAATTAATTATAGCTAACTAACCTAATGTCTCGTACATTGTAAATAGCATGAAGTATATTACTAGAGATATTAATATCTAGTAGACATGGTATATGAATTCAGAAGGGAGAGTGGGTGGCTAGATGTTTATCTGTTGTAATTATTTTCAATAAGTTAAATCATGAGTATATAAGAAAATTCCCTGTAAAGAACATATGCTTGCAGATATTATGTACCTTAAGGCGGTTGCTAATTGAGTCTCCGGCGAGAGAAGCGAGATAACAATAGAATTGTGCACCTGGCAAGGACAGGCTATAACAATAACCCTTTTGTATTTTAGAGAAGCTACTAATCCTGTTGGGACAGTTGAACATTCCTAAGGAGACGGTAATGAAGGTGTGGCAAGAATGGTTTCCTTTCACTTTCACATCGGATGATCACGAACTCGTCAATCAGAGACCAAAAAGTTGAAAAGTTTAAAGTGAGCGGGTACGGGAGAATCAGAGCTTACCAATAATATTTTAATATTTTGAAGGCTCAGAGAGCTGTGAGCTCCCTTCTGTAGACCCCGTGAGCTCTGAATACCACCTGGTGACATTTTTAAAATTAGTATAAAAGGCGTAACTTCCTGGAGAAGGTACGCTTTGATAGATTGCAAGTAGCGGTGCAGGTGAATCCGTGTTGGCGAGAGACCCACTATTACAGATTTCAAGTGAGTCAGGCGAATTCAGTGCTAGATCGCAAAGCTTTTCTACCTCAGTTCAGGCAGAATGACGCAATTCCAGACTTCAGCAGTGTAGTTCACGCCATATCACGCAGTGTGGCATGCAGTTCACGCAGTCTTTGTAAGCAAATAATAAATCGCACATCGAGAGTCGTTCCAATAGCAATTTATTCCGACGTCACATGCACACCCACGTAATGTACGTGCATCTTGATTGGTGTTGGTAGGTGGAAAAAATATTAGAAGAAATTAGAATAGGGGATATGGGGAATAAAGTAACATCACTGGCTAATGGAAGAAATTAAGGGAGAGGATAGAAGATTAGAAAAGCAAGAGGTTTGGGCTTGCTTTGCGGATAATTGTTTTCAAACACTTTAATGAGTCGATACTAATTATTAATAATTTTTTGTCTTAATATACTCCAACTCATTCAAAATTATATGGCAAAGTCAAAGAATATTATTTCTTTAGATCGTTATTGGTTTCCACGTTTACAATGTCTTTCAATAAAACATATTAACAAATTGATTTAAAGCATGGAACCAATTTAGAGTTCAACTTTCCGGAGGTTTTTTTTTTTTTTTTTTTTTTTTTTTATTTTTATAGCGAACTGCCCAGAATTAAGAGTCACAACTTTGCACGGTTTTCATTTAAATTCTACACATATAAAATAATAATAATAGTAATAATAATTGTAATTTTTGTATAACAGAAAACTTATTTTAAGACATGAAAAGTCATGGTGGTGATTTTATCTTTTAATATAAGGTATTAAATATATTGCTGCCATATAAGCGGCATACACGCCCTAGAAGAACGTCACTACTTGATAAAGGGGCCGTTCGTAAATTTTAGGTCGCCCAAGAATACGTGAATCAAACGCTGCATGAAACGGGGATGTATGCGCACTGCATACTAGTCATAGTAGAATTGTTTTGGTGGTGACATTTAAACGTTAAACGATTAATTAATTTAAAAAGTTGCGTTATAGTGCAGGAAAACATCAATAAAATAGGAACCAGTGTAGGACGTTCACCATAAAACGAGTAGCTAAACTTACACAAGAGGAAGATATTTCTTCATTTTCTGCAAGAAATGCACCAAAGTTAAGACCAATAGACACACAAGTGCGAGAAGATGGTCCTGTTCAAAGAGTAGATTGTTATAATTGATTTCTAAATGAACATAAAAAAAAAAAAAACGCCAGTTCATGAGTTTATACGATCACATATTCTCGCGATATGAAGCTTGTAATTCCAACGGAAGGAGAACATTTTTAACATACAAGATTCATAATCCGTTTGTCTTCAGATACTGTACAGGCTGATGCTGGAACTGTCGCTGAGGTCCTGACACCCTGGGAATGACAAATTCGGAGGAAAAGTATCTCACAACGAAAAAAATTTTTGTTAAACATCTTGTTCTATGATGTGCCGTTAAGAGGCACGCATCATTGAAGGTGACACAGGTGTTAGGGTCATTTAATAATTACTATGTATTGTGGAAGCACCCATGGAACAGATTGCAGAAATTATTCAAAGTATCTGTCCTAAACCTGCCATATGAATGTCTGTCGGACTCTGTCAAAACATTCAAACCTGAGAGCAACGAATATTAGCTCTATCAGTTTGTGTCTACTGTCGACTGGGGTCGTGTAAACTACACTTTGCAAGTTCCCAATGAAAAAGTGTAGGGAATTTTCATTTCGATCTATTCAGGGAAAGCATAGACATTCATTTAACTGCACATGTAGAGACTAAACACAGAGGTACACGGCGATGACAAGGCAGCGTCATATACATATGCGTAAATAAACAGGGGTGCATAGTTTCTAAATAAGATGTCATTTTGTTTCTATAACATTCAATAGGACGCATATACGTTTAGGAAATTTACTGTCGGTATAAAAACATGCTTTATATTTATAATGGGTTAATGTTCTTATCTGCATTCCCCTAAGGAATTTTGAAATAAACACAAGCATCTGCAGCTGTTATTAACTCACCTCTCGCCTTAAAAAGCTACGTAAACAAGATGGAACTACTTTTCAATGATTCCTCATATCGGTGAAACCTAAAGTGTAATTAACATTAGTTTTAAACTTCTTCAGTACTTAAATTGGGTGTTTTTTGTTTACATTTGTAGTTACTCACCGACAAGTTGTGAAATGAAAACTCTATTTGGGCGCATATGCGTTAATAAGAAGTAAATATACGAATAAATACATTAACAAAACAAAAAGACGAGATGTTTCGGATAACTGTGTTGCCCAACTTGATTTGAAGAAGGTTAAGCAGTTATCCGAAATATCGCGTTTTATATCGGTTTTCATTCTCCCAACGTCTTATTACGGAGGTTAGTCGTTGCATATCTCTTTTCGTAATTAGTTTTTTTGCTCGACTTGGGTCTCGATTAAAGAGATTAGGCTTTCTATAGACGAGAGTATGTGGGGGAAATATACGTCTAGCATATGCTGACCACTATCAACATGATTATACAAACAGCACTATTTTTCAGGTGTACATGTCTGTTTCTGTTAGAAAACTGAACAATTAAACAACTTTCGATCGTTACCCGTATTACACATTTATTCTATTCCATTGCTTCCTGTGCGAAATTGAGATATTTCTGTCTCGCGTCGATTTCCGGCAGAATTTTCGATCAGTCAGAAGGTGTGACAGATGTCAACTGCAAATACTCAGCATGGTATTGGCAAACCTTGAAATGGCTGTCAACCAAACTGACTGCATCTCTCACTTCATCTTCCATCAGGTAGCGACTTGACACAATGCATGCTCCTTGATTCCACATAAGCCTTTGAACTCAGCAACAGCAATTTATATATGTCCCCTGCAGAATAGCTTTCAAAGTACAAATAACGTTAGATGTATATGATGCCTCAATCAGTGCAATGGACTCATTTGCAACTGTTACAAGACATTTCTATTAAGCGTAAACCACTATAAATGCTAAGTAATATTGAATGTTGATTTAAATTAATTTTACGAACTGAAATTTTATTGAGAAATTACTTTTAGAGATAAACAACAAATTAGATTGCTTTAGCTATGTTGTGCAAACTATGCTGGCAGTCAATCCAAAGGGTACTATAGACATTCCGTTTATCATTGAGTAAGCTGTGTCGTATGCACAGTGGGGACTTCAGGCCGTAGATGAGATTAAGAATTAATTGACAAGGCAGTTAATGGTTATACCGAAATAAAACTTATCTGACTTTTTGAAACACTGGAATGTGTGTGAAATGCTATATGAAAAGGAAGAAGTGCAACACTGCGCAGGGTATCTATTGACATTACATTCAATTATTAGAGATTTTACTAACAAGGTGGATTGCAAGTTATGCCTAATTAATTTTCACTCTTCTTTTTTTTAATTTAAATTACGATATATACTAGTTAGTATATGTAGAGTTTAAGTCTTTTGAAATGTATGATCTTTTAAGCTACAAAAATCAGTTGAATCTATTGGTGAGAGCAGCATTGATGCTGGTGCCTTTTGAACAGAACCTGAAGGATGTTATCCCGTCCAGTGAAAAGACAGGAGTGTACCAGATAAATTGTTTGGATTGTGATCAGGTATGCATAGGCAGAACAATAAGAAATTTAGAGACAAGGACAAAAGAACACTTTAGAAATTCATGATATAAACAGGTGGATAAATTGGCAGTTGCGGATCATTTTTGGGCGTCCAGTAATAACATCACAAAGGAAATTAAACTGTTGAATGCTACCAACAATCGCAAGGAATTAATACTATGGTAAAATATTTATATTTTCAGAAATATGCATCGTGTTATGAACTTTGACATCCAGCCAATAGACTTTCTGTTTCATTTTATATAAGAACCATCAGAGGTCACATCGTCACCTGCTAGAGTTAGTCGGTCCCCAGCTGATGATGAAAGAGAAAGCTCTTGAAACATGTTCTGTTAGTGAAGTAGTGTTACCTAATACCGCCTTCTTTTGTGTATAATCAATGTAATTAATTGTTTCTAACTTCCTATTAAGTTTCCAATAAACTAATAAATTATGACTAACTAAAAGTCCTGAAGTATAGAAATGAGCATGGTTGGAGTTGATTTAAAGGTTCAGCTTTCTTCGCATGCTAAATTTTTTTAATGCATATTTCGCTTCAATTTTTAGGTATTAAAATACTCTTTCACAGACACAAAGTGAAGTTTTGTTTCAAAGTAATATAAAAAAGCAACCTTTTTTACTCCTGAAGTTGTACGCGCTCCCTAAAAATGATATACGGATGTTTATATAAGCCAATACGCTGTTTCACTCGATTTAGGCCTCCTATTATCGCTTATAACTTTATAACTAATTAAAATAATTCAGTGAAATTTGGCAAGGCCAAACTTTGGAATGTATAAAACACAATGACTCAATAGCAAGTGTTGACAGTAGTTGTTATTAGCATCAAGATATGCCTGTATACACCTTTCCAAGTTAAGGAAAGAATTCAACAATGTACCTACTCATATCATCAACTTCACTCTAAATATCCTTTAGAAACTACATTTATTCATTGTAGGCGTGGCAGGTAACACCATTTAGCTGAAAATTGCTATTAAGAAGTTCCTCGTCGTCCCACCAATGATTCACTAATTCACGAAAGACTTCCTTGTAGACAGCGTTGTGTGAAAAAATTTGGGGCCTGCGACGCCACAAGAATTACTTTCATCAAAGAGAGTTATTTCGTGCACGGTATGAGGATTTTAACTAATCAAAATAGGGCATTCAGGCAACTAATGAGCACTTAGGAGCAGTATAGTACTTTTGGATATGCATTAAGAAACCGCTGGAATCAATAACAGTATACGAGTCTTTACTGTTTAGTTTTTGTAGAACGATAGCATGATAAACGTTTTTATGAATACCCATCATCTGCAACAGTTTACGTAAATATTTCTGGGCAGGGGTGTGTGGACTGGTGTTACATTTTATGCACCGTTGCTTTTGGCAGTTTTGGACACCCTGTTTCGTGGTCATCAAACAACAGTGCCTGTGATTTACGGTTTCTTCACCACAGGTATTAATTGCAGAATTTGCAGCACCAAATCTGTATTTGACACTCTTTTATCGACACAGTGCGGAAAATATACACGCACTAACGGTTCTTTCTGTATTATACGTACTGTACTGATGTTCTCGTAACAACAGCACAGTCGATGCTTCACACACTACAAAGTAAAGTAAACGCTCTATCGATCTTTACGAACTGCAGTGAAGCGCCGCCTCTTGATTGTTTATGGAAACTTCATTCTTCAGAAAACATTGATCCTATGTAAAAAAAATTCCCTTTAGATAAAAAGTTAAACGTTTTACATTAGTCAAACGAAAGTTCAGAACTTGTAAACATCTGGAAATAATTAGACCGACACATTCCTTGCAGAAGTTACTCAAATAAGGACCAATTCTTTATCGTCTTATTTGAAAAGCAATTGAACTTCCGATGGAAAGTTTGAACATGCCATAAAAATGTATTTGTTAGACACGAGATTGCATATATTCAATTTTTATTTTTGAAGCATTCAGTTTATGTTTGATCAAATATTTTTAGATTCTTTATGGATGTTAACTGGATGGAGAAATCTATTGATACATGGGAAGTACTCATTTTGTATTTTTCTTTAATTGTATAAATTCCCAGCGTACTTTTCATAAAAGCAAATTTGAAGGTTAGTGTATATCAACGCATAGGTTGAGGATATTCAGGCAACGTCCCGTCAGTTCCTTTTGCTGCTACATCGCTTGAACTTATCGCTAGTTTATTCAATGGCTATAATAGAAAGGGGTGATCTACAGGTCGCCATCTTATCTACAAGCGAATGCACACGTGCAGTTGTTATTCGCCGAGTTTCCCGGCAGAGCATAAAGGTTTGGGAACCTCTATGCCCGTCGCGTTCGTCCCTTTGGGCCACCTTTACAATGGCTGCATTATTCACCCCCTTCCCAGCCCAGTATCGAACCTCAGTACTTATGTCAATAACAAACAGGGCAGAGATTGTGTAAATTTCCTTTGGGTGCCCGGACCAGAGATAGCGAGTTTGTGAAAGGATGTACCGCAAATCTGGTCCCTGGGGTTTCTCTCTACCGGTAAACATTGCTCTCTCAGTTAAGGGTGTGAACATATAAACGCACACGCCAAAACTTCAACGTTAGTTTCAGTGTTAACGCCGCGCCTGCGGGACAGAGATTTCTGACTGTACGCCAAACCGTGTAATGAATTTGCTTAGAACTAGGGCGAGAGAGGGTTTTGGACATCTATTGAGACGCAAGGACCATGCAGGTACTTGCTTTATTTGCTTTCTGTAATGCGTGTACAGAAGTTTCTCTGTCATTTCCTCTAACCTACCACTAAGCTTCTTACAACATGCGTGTCTCGCAATGCTTGTCTGTTTACTAAAGAGTATGGCTCTCATGAAACCCATGAGTTTCACATCTTAAAGTAGATGGATTCACTCATATTCTTTAAGATTTGCTGCAACAAGAACAGTGTTTTGCTCATTTTAGAGCTATCAAACTAAATTCATTCATTATTATAGCTCAGAAATATAATAGGATGATTTACGATAAAGTTTTGACTTCCCAGGGTGTAAATATAGTTTATGCCAAAATTATATTAAATATAAAAGTACTGGAATAAATAGAGAGCAACAATAGTTTATGAGTTCAGTAAATTAAGACAAAATAATTCATTTTAAAAATAAAATACTTCGAGTTCATAAAGTTTCCGGTACTCGACTAGAAACCACGGGGGGGGGGGGGGGGAGCAAAATATTACTACGCAGGGAATGCTTGCGCTGAGGAAATAAAAATTAAAACAGTTCGAGTAATAAAAATAATTTTTTTCCAAAGCTCTGGCATGTTTAGACCGAGAAAAATGAAACAAAAAATAAGGCAACCTCAAATAAACGACAGACTACATAAATAGAATAATATGCTCACAGAATGAATCTAAATAAAAGCTTCAAAGAGACAAACTTCCAACAATGAGACCCCTTTTTAAACTGGAACATGTCTACTGTTTAATCCATTTTACAATAAATTATTATTGAATTAATCATACTATTTAATGAATTAAATTTTTAGCTTTTTAAATAATAAAGCTATAACTCCCTTTCCTCATACACTGTTGCAAATACCTACAGACTATTTCATATATGTAAAATGGTTTATAGTCAACATTTAATACTATTATTTCTAAGAAGCTATCGTAAGGTTTCTTTCAACATTAATCCCAAATGGCCTTATCATTCATTAATTTAATCTATTCACGTTTTCCTTGCATTTTTCTTTTATTCTTCCCATTTGCAATGGATACAAAATGTTTCGTTGGTAACGTATGCATCCTCTTGACGTTTCCAAACTATTTTAATAGTGTAGTTTTACGAAATACAAAAACTTAATGTTTATGTTAGCGTTTTAGTCATTTCTTCGTTTCTAGCTCTTTGTAAATTAAATCTACAATTTAACATTTTTAGAAATTCCAATTCAGTTGAATGTTCTTTTGGACAATTATTCAATAACACAGATAAATAAATGTTATACTTACATTTTTATTTATTTTAAAATTACGTATTCAAAAATCTCCGTATTTCATTGCTATTGTAAACTTAGTTTTTATTATTCTCTCTATACTTTCAGACTTCTATAGTAATTTTAATTTTCAAACGCACCTGTAATATTACAACATGAATTAATCACCAGTTTTCCATTCTCTAGGATCAAAGTTTAATCCGTATATCTGTCAATATTGTGGCATATGGGGGTTCGATAATGGAAATTAGGCATTAATAATGTGCTATGATAAAAACCAATGTTGAAGACACGTAGATAGCAGTTGCTATCTGGTTTTATGTGTAAAGGAAACAAATGCTGCATGTGCATCGACGAAAATATGCATGATTTGGCTTAGGAAAGCGACGCACCTCGCCAAGAGTAGTGGGGCAGGAAGAATGTACGACTCAGCTCTCCAGGACTTTTCCATCAGCGTCACTCGTCAGTGACGCTGATGGAAACACATTATTATTATTATTATTATTATTATTATTATTATTATTATTATAAAAAGCGCGAAGTAATAACATTAAAGGCTGCAGGTATAGCTATGAAAACATCACTTCATTATAGTATTTAATTTATCCTAAATTCTCTGTGGTCACAATCTATGATATAAAAGAGTTATACAGATTAGGATTGGAGTTCGTCCCTAGTGTCCAGCCATTCGTTTAGTTAGCTGTAGAAAAATGAAGAAATAAGCGGGTGCTCTTTCAGGGGCTGTGACAATATTGGTATATTCTGTTTATGTTTATACTATAGATCCTTTTTTATATTCCTATATTTCTTTATTACAATCCATATAACAAGTTCTAATATTTTTTACCTCTCAAGTTTTGTTAATCTGCAAGTTACCGCTGCTAATTTCCAATTTATTGTTTCATTTTCTCAATGACTGAACATATATAAATAGTTTAAATGATAGAATGTTGTAAATCTTAGATATTTAAAATCTATTTAAATTTTTCTGTTTATTTCGGGTTTGGTTCTTATAAAGTTCCTCAAATGCTCTTATTATATTTTTTCCTTTGAGTTTAACATCCTTTAACCACTGCAGTGTATCGGACAGGGAGTGACTTAATGAATAAGCGACAGTGAGTGCATATAAGCTCAGGGATGGTATTCATCCTAAGAATCGAGGGAAAATCCTAATCAAAAAACTCTACCAGGCAACTTTCTAATCCGGTCCTTAGGATTCAATAAGAATGATAACTTTTTTACAACATATCTTTCCTATCCACAACATTTTTATAGCCGTTCTCAAAGTAGCCCCGTGAATTCAATTAACTCTGCCAGTATTCAAAGACACGCAGAAAACAATTTTTGACAGGTCCTTCAGAATTGCCTTCGCAGCATTTACCACTACATCTAATGATGAAAAACGCCTTTCATAAACGTTTTTCATCAACTTGGGGAAAAAGAAAACATCACATGGGGCTAAATCTGAACGATAGGTAGCAGTTCCATTATTTTTTGTTAAATATTTAGCAATAACCTTTGCAAACTGCGCCCGTGCATTATCATGTGAAAAATCTACCTTGTTGCAAGGAAATGTGGCCATGCAGAATTTTCAGGACATCTCTATAGTATTGCCCTGCTACTGTTATGTGTGCAGGTACACCATGCCAGTAACTCTTTCCTTGAATATCAAAAAAACGAGTTTGCCATATCTTTCCTAGCAGAGGGAACTACTTTTGCTTTGTTTGGTGTTGGTGACAAACAGAGCTTTGCTATATGCTCTCCAGACCAACATGATATACTCAAGTTCTATCAGCAGCGATTGCCTTGGATAGACACTCTAATCTTCAACAGAATGCAGACGTCAGTATTTTTGTAACCGCCGTGCACAAACACGTCTCATTTGCAACTTTTCAATTACCAACGTGTGGGTGGCACCCAGTGAAAATTTCAGAATTTCTGAAATGCTATTCACGATAATCTGTCACAATGACAGCAGCGGTATTAATGTTTTCTTCCCTTAGAACACAAACTGGAGCCCTGGGTTTATCTTCCCTAGAAAATGATTGCTTTCCCTCTTTAAACCTTGTTGACCATCTTCAAGCTGTGCTATAGGGAAGAACAAACGCTCCATAGACCTCTTGTAATATTGCATAGGATGTAGCTGAAGATTTTTTTTAAGACGATAGTGGAATTTCAGAGCAGCGGATATTCGTCGCATGTTATTGTAAGCGGAACTGAACATGTCTCACCTTGACACCTCTCACAGGCGGGAACTGGAAGTTATAACAATGAAACTAGTACGAAATATTAAGTTAGCAAAATGTTGTAAAGCTAAATTTTTGTGCTACAATTTATACCTGTAAAAGAACTATGATCATTTTTATTGAATAGCCCTCATATTAAGCTGAAAATGGAATTAAAAATATTATTACAATACTTTTAAACTTACATTAACGCTTAATTACGGTTCTAGGTCATTCAGTTTCAAATATATTAATACGGCGTTTCCAAGTAAAAATACTTCAATATATATGTATATAATACGAAAAATTACTAAATGTGATACTTGATATAGACATTAGAACATGTTCACATGAAAATACTTTTTTCATTCCAAGAAAAATCACAATCTCGCTGCTTGATACATTTTATAATTTGTCACTTTTGTCTAAGTAAGCTCAAAAATAACAATAACTTTAAATGAGGACATGATGTGGCTTAGATAATTAAGTAAAATAATAATCAAGCTCCTTAACATTGGTGGCTTGTTTCCCGAGTTTGTCACAAGACAAGTTGCAAGTATTGCTTCCAAATTTACTACCAAAAATAGTATCTTTGTCTCTAAGTATAAATCTAAAGGTAGTAAAAGATCTTGGCCCATTTACAGCAGCCACTTAAAATATTTCACCTCGAGCACATGGATGAGATCAACAGAACAGCCTAATTCATTTTTTTTTCCTGTGAAAAATTTGACACTGCACACACATTTGACTTGCTTGAGTGCTAACGAAATATTGTCAAGCAACATAATAATTGTGAAAAAAAATATAATTTAGTTATGTTAGTAGTTTCATGTGTAAATATGCATCCTTTAAGCAAGGAACCAAGGAAATGACCTAACGTCAAAATAAGCATATATGTGTACTATAAAAATATATTTTAAACATTAAATGTCACAAAAGATAAATCTTTTAATGTTCTTCATTATAACTATTATGGAAAAAAAATAGCACTTGCCTGAAGATTCGCTGTCTACTGGTAACATAACTGGTGATCGTTTTAAGAATTTCTACCTTTAAGTAATTCTAAACAGCGAAGAAAAAATTCGCAACACAAATGTAAGCCTATCACTGACAAATTCATGTGGTGGCCTTGGCAACATGCTGCATTCGTTAAAGAACCCCCGGTAATTAATTTGCGGCTGCCTACACTATAACTCTAGAAGGAGCGAACGTTCCTACCTTTAGAACTGTTCTACAGTGATATTATCTCTCTCTTTCTCTTGGTTCTTACCTGAAACAGAGAGAGAAAAAAAACGCAAATTAAATAAACAAAATAAAAGTTGTGTGTCATCATTGTGTCATTAATTCATATGTTTATTGATTAAATATTACTAATATTCAATTATTCATTTAGATCTTACTGATCAGAACCAAATAGTACAAAGCAATGATATTAACTATAGGTGCGGTTTGTTTTCACAGCACCATTATGAATACATTAACCCATAATTGCATATTCGCGCGCATACATGTTACATTCTTGTGGGGACAAACACACATCATAGAATTCACGCTACCAAGCATGTACTGCGTTTAATTTAAAGCGTTTAGAAATGTAATCGGTGTATCAAAGCAGCAGAAGGTTCTGAAATTAACTGTAGCATAAATAGGATTAAATATTTCGTTTTATGCGATCCTAGCATTAAAACACGCTTCTTATGACGCTATAAATCGTGCACAATTAGCCTAATTCTGGCATGGTGCTAGAAAACTAGTGTTCTATGACGTCATTACCACCTTCTATACAACTACAAACAGATAAAGATAAAATCGTCACCCTAGAAAGCGTACCAACGTTCAAACATGAGAGTCATTTTATAAATAAATGTTCTGAAACTACAACAATGTAAGTTATTATTCATCATAAGTTAACTTACATTATTTTGGAAACATTGAAAATATAATTAATTAAATCAATATCAAACGTCGCGGAATTAGCATTCATTTCCATTTAAATTCCTCAAAACAAAACAAAATAACATCGTCATAGAAACGAGTACTAAAAACCTTTACAATATCATACGTCATATCCACTATGTCATAAGTCACATTTTACCACTTTTTAATACTTTTTAAAAATATGTCAATGCCTAAAAGTGCATAAAAAGTTGTATGCAACACGTGCTCTTCATTCTAAACACTCGTGAAAATTAGAGCTTGATGTCAACGCGCTAAACATTCACTTGTGTCACTATTATTAAGACCATAAGCTAATTATATAAATAACCATTATTTTCTTTCCCATACGAATACGATAGATAAGTAGCAGATATTGTGAACTTTTGCAATAACATTGTTATATGCATATTAAACATTTAATTATACAGTTTTAACATTTGTTTGTTCAAAATCGGTGTTTTTTTATTTTAAGCGTTCGTTTTATCTTTAAGCATTTTTAAATATTATTTTTATACATTTTTAATACATTTAAAGGAAGTCTGTGAATTTTTTAAAAAAAATCGGGATATGAAGAATTTTGATATTTTATAGCATATATATAATGTAATTTTTGACAGGTGATTCAAAATCAAAAAACAGCACTACATTTTTATTAAATTAACGACAATTTTTAAACTTCCAGTAATTATAACACTTATGCAGCGAAGAAACATTTTCAAAAATTGGGTATTTCAAGGATAGGTAATAGCTATTGCCTTCATATTTCAACGTAGTGTTTCAACATTATTTCTGCTCTGCTACTAAATTCATGGCGACTCTCAAGCAAATTGGTTAGAGCTGCAAAATATTTGTCTTGAAATATCACATTATATTAATGACACGATAATTTATTATGTTCCTGTATTCTTTAAAGATCATAGACACTTCTTGCTTCCGGATAATGAAATCAATTTCACCCTGAGTACAACGGATGCTTCCAGGAAAGTTTTATTTACTCATCCTGAATGGAACACATCTAGTGCTGAATTTAGAAATGCCTGTTTAGATATCATTTAAAATATAACGTAGTGTTCTGTTAGTCTCTCTTCAAATAAACAATTAAGTATTTATATTTGGTACTCTTTCATGGCTATTCCTACAGTTTCATTGCTCTGTATTCGTCTGTTACTCAAATATTTGTAATCTCTCAACTAAGTAAACTAAAATGTATAACTTGTAATGTTATCTGGCTAGTAATAATGCTTTCATATTAAAGAGTGGGCCTAAATTGATCCAAATGTTAAAATTATAAATGGGACTTATAGATAATTGTTCTGGATTGGCAGATTATGAGTTTTCTGCGCGAGAAAGCGCGAGCTTCGTGGGAACGCAGTCACTCTGTGTTAAACGGCTGTTGAAACTGCACGTGTACAATAGTGTACTAAGAAATCTGTGGTTAATGTACGGCAAAGTATTCTATTTCACAACCAGTATTTTATTTACGGTTGTAATTGGGTATAGAATTGATTAGTGCTGTCAGAAGATTAAAATTTCCTTGATGGTGAGCTTCAAGTCATGCTGCGGTTCAGAACTTAGGTAACACATTTCCGTAAATGGAGAGAGTTCGAGACAAGAGAGCACAACGATAAAAGATCAAGGGTATAGAACACATCCACACAATTGGAGGGACTAAAAGCAAACATCCGCTAAGAAATGCATTCATTTTTAAGGGATATAAGAAAAGTAGCAAATTATTTCATTAGTCGATGCCAGAAATGTCGAATAAAAGCTGTTCCAACATCTCCTTTTTTGACATGGATGAATACATGATTTCTTAAATGATTTCTTTCAACTAGCCAGTACCTCAGTTATTGAAGTTATAGTTCAGTAAAGCGTGGATTAATGCTGCCTTACTATCGTATATATGATGGATGAATGAGTGTATTTACATACACAAAAAATACATTATTTAAATAAATAAATCACCCCTCCATTGCTTAACGTAGTAAAAATAATGATAATAATAACATTATTAATAATAATGATAATAATCTCACCATTAGCTAAATGTAAACATAAAGAGTACACAACGTCTTCATTTGTCAGTACAATAAGTGAACACAACCTTTTCAGATCTGTCTACCTGCTCCTCATCCTTGCCTGTCAGAGAGCCCAGCATACCCCTTACCACCATCTGTTAGAATCAGTAAAGGAAGGCGGCAGATAAGTTAACGCCTCAGTGTTGCTACAGTTAGCTGTGCGATCACGGCCGTAGCAACAGGCTGCATGCACATTCGCGCACGGGAAATTCATCTGCTCACCTATACATAAATAAATTGAAGTTGTTCTTCCTCTTCCCCTTTCAAGGATTAGGTTATTTCATCTGTTCCGGTGGTGTAGTGGTAACCATACTTGCCTTCTAAACCAGAAATCGCAGGTTCAAACCCGGCCAGGATCGATGGATTTTTTCGGGCGTAAAAATTCTAAGTATGGCTTCCTTCGGAAGGGAAGTAAAGCCGTGGGTCCCGTGTCGTACATTTACGGCCGAAAAAGAACTTCAAGCCTGAAAGAAGAGACCTCTGAGCAAAATTTGTCCGCTGTTTCACGCCCTGAATTGAATGGGACGCTGATGATCTGAGGTTTTAAAGAGCGTCCGTAAATAAGCAAAAAAAAAAAAAAAAAAAAAAATCTGTTCCGGTCTCTATCGTCCAGCTTACTAGGTCTGATCAAATCTCTCTTCCCCTTTTGGTTTATAATTTATTACCTTCTTTACAATCTATTCTCTATCATCCTATCAATATGCTCTTTCCATTTCATTTTATTTTTATCAATCCTATCTTTAATTGAAAAACTATTCGAATCTCATTTCATTATTTCATTTCTTATTTTATCAACTCTAATGCATCAACTTACATATCACATACATACGTGATTTTTCTCTTTTTGTCACTGCCCACGATTCGGAACCATATATGAGAGCAGGCTCAGCCATAACCTAATAACATTTTCTTTGTGTCTATCTTCTAGTTTTTCTTTCTAAAGTTCTTCTATTTGTTCCACAAATAATTTGAAATTTGTTAACTTTTATCTCAAAGCCTTTGTCACATTTCAAACTAATATCACAGCTAAATAATTGAAGTGGTATATCAATTGAACCTGCACGAAAGAAAATATCAGACTATATATATGTATATATATATATATATATATATATATATATATATGGAAGAGAAAATATCAGACTGACTGAGTGTGTGTGTGTAAGAGAAAAATATATTTTGTGCAAATGATAAATCAACGATTGTTACACATTTAACAATTTTAAATTCTGGTAACGAAAATGTTATCAAAAGTAGCCAGACAGCACTCATAACATCAGACGTTCCTACACGGAGCAGTAAAGATGTAAACATCGCATGGGAATTGTTAATTGAATAAGCATGTCACTACAGGACAGACATCAATCAACAGTACCATTCTGACACCTCTCGGACGTCCTGGGGCAGCTCTCTCTATGAAAAACAGCATTTGCACGAGAACTGTGTGAAATCCATGAAGCGAATACAAGAATGTGATATATTATTCCATCTACACCTAAAAAGCATAGATAACATTTTATAAAAGCGCAACAGGTATTGTGAAATACTTAAATACATGAAATTTGTGTTTTCGCAATGGTACACCTCGCGCATAGCAAAATTGCACTTGGAGTCCCTTATTGTGAGAAAAATAGAATACTCTGCGCCTGCGCACATCCCTCTCCTGTAGTAGCTATCTTCTCTAAGGAAACATTGGTTATGTGTCTGAATGGGAAAAATAAATGCGTGGCAGTAACTGAAAGATGAAATGTTTCTATGCCATCTTTAGATTATGCTATCTACTGCTTTTAAGATGGCAGATATCCAAATAGTTCACTAGAATGCAATATGTAGTATTGTTTACATGATGTTCCCACAAGGTCAGCGTCGTCATAGCAGGCAGTAGAGCAGCAGTCTCCGGCCGAGTGCAGAAATATCGTGCGTTAGGTTCTAACAGACTAACCCAAGTTAGTTAAAGCTATGTCAACAGGACATGGTGTAGCGTTAAATGCCATTTAAACGGGCTCTGGTTTCTATCTTGTTAAGTCTGAAATCCTATCTTACAGTTCTTTAACTCCTGTCACTCTCCGAAAAACTGCAATTCCTAATTACTGTATTAACTCCAAATATACAATTAGCATCAAATAAGCGGCAGCAAGTGAAACCAATACATAGATTAGAGAAGTATCAACACATATTTATTTTCCTACATCCAAAATATTTAAAAAAAATTGAAATGCTATTAAAATCCCTGATAATTCAGTCCAGTTTTGTGTTACAATTTCTTATCAATAGACTATTCACCATTTAGAGAACAAATGACCCAACAATGCGACTGTAATTTGGCTAGTGAAGAAACCCAAGAACAAAAAAATTGACAACTTTGGAAGTGGATAATTTAAGATTTTTAAAAAGTTTTAATGTAAAAAATGCGAATGACTGATTAACTTGTTTTCTAACATTGTCAATAAAATCTTACGCTTTTCTTTTAGTAACGTTGGAGCAAATGTCACTAATAAAGTGAGACAAAAGAACCTCAATGCTTAAAGAAAAAGAACGCGCGAAAGGTTAGGCAAATTACATTTTACTCATATGCATGCCCAATTTTACTTTTTTTATTTATTTTTATTTTAACAGAAACAGTTTAAACGACTCTTATCGTAGTGTGTTGTGGAAGTTGTAACCTTGGAACGTGGGAACCGCGCTGTCGATAAAGTCCGGTAGAGAAAGTAGGGCATAAGCTACGGAAAGGGGATATTGCATTGGGTAGCGAGAAGAGCTTGGAGGTGAATAAGTGCGTTCCCCAAGAGAGTACCCTAGATAAGGAAAGTATAGAGAGGGTAGCAAATGTCCCTGCGAGCTTTCACCACTTGCAGCAGTTTCTGAGGCGCGGTACACCTGGCGCCGACTGACCAAATAGAACCTGTATAAGTCACAATATACTTTATTATCGTTTGAAATTGCTGTTTCTGGCTTTATCAATTTCTGCGTTTTTTTTTTTTTGTTTTTTTTTAGCAGTGTTAGCTGCATGTAAGTTTACAAATATCCCAGATAAACGGAAAAAGGCAGTCATAAATTGCTGAAACAAACAGGAATGTGTTTCAATTCTTAATTTATAGGCAAAGACAACATTATTTAAAACTTCAAGCTTACTAAATAATAAAATTACTTCTTATGCAGCTTCGAGAGACCGTTTTCGTAAGAGGCGACGTAAAACTATTAACTGATAGCTAGTGTGTGCCGCGAGAAGGAGAGTAGTGTTGAGGAAGATACTAATTGGACATTTTATATAGAATCGAATTTATTAGGCGAGTTGCAAGCAAACTCATACGTTTTCTCAAAATCTTAAAGGCGACCCTCGAACATCTAACTCAATTTTCTATAAATAAATGGTCTTATTTTAAGGAGTTCTACTTGTGTTCATTAAGTTCCTAGTCCTCTCCCTTGGACCTGAATAGGCCATAAAATTCCAGCACTCACCGAAGCTAGCACGGAATTGCAGTAATGTTAGGCGGCAGGAGAAGAGGAGGTCAACGACTATCCATTAATTAATTTAAATCAACATCCCCCCGCACTCATCGAACTCAGATCCCAACTTACGACTGAAAAATGGTGCCCAACTTTGAGGCGTAATCTTCTTATACTACTGCACGGAAAAAGGCAGTCATAAATTGCTGAAACAAACAGGAATGTATTTCAAGTCTTAATTTATAGGCAGAGACAACATTATTTTAAAACTTCAAGCTTACTAAATAATAAAATTACTTCTTATGCAGCTCCCATATTAGCAATGAAGAAAAGGTAAGCTTTTATGTTTAGTAAATTCAGATTATAGCGAATTTCAGTTATAAACCTTGTCCGCCTCTCGACTACTAAACTTGCTACAGCCGGCGGCGCCTGTACTTAAATTCCTCTACAATAAATGTAGATAGAGTCTTAAATTGTTGAAAAATTGCCTTTCTCCCTCAATTAAACAAGCACATAATGAAAAACGCTGACACAACAAAGTTCATACAGCTATGATTCTGATTTCGTTGCGCATGTTTTCCTTGACACTTTGAAACTCCCCACGTCTTATGCGAAATGTAGGAGTGACTGCTGGAGAACGCTCTATATATGTTTTAGTTTTTCCTTTAATGAAATCATATTATTATTTTTTTTTCTCATTGAACTAGTAGATTCCACAGTTCTGAAATAAGACCTATTGATGAAGAAAGTTTTGATGCACACAACGCAAAATAACGTTATATATAAATTGCAACGCTATAATGTCAACCATGTAGCCATCTTTGCGAATGAATGTATACTGCCGTGAGGCCGGCAGGAAACAGAAAGCAACGTTCAATGACGTGACATAGGAAGGGAAATGGAGTTATAACATTGGTGTCTCCGGCTGTAATATGCCTAGCAGCCGAGACATAGAACACCGCGACATTCTCCCATTGTTATCTTAAATAAGTGCATTTCTCTTCCAAGGATACAAAATTGTAAGTTAACTTAATTCAACTTATTCAACAAAGTTTTACATAAATAGTGAAACAATAATTGAAGAATTGGCAGCAAATTGGAACGTCGGGTAGACTTAGAAAATGGCATAATTTAATGAGTTTCAAAGATAACATCTGTAATTATAAGCATTATATTTTATCTAAATCATCTGAAAATTTCCACATTTCAAGCTTTTCGCATTTAACACTTTGTTTTAAAACTAAAGTCATTGTAACAAATTTATGTTTAGTTTAAAGCAATCTTTGCAGCAAATAAATCAATATTGCCATGTTTGGAGCTTGTAGGTAAATCAGAGAAGACACAAATAGTAGCATTCAAGAGAGGGGTAAAATTGCGTGAATATGAGAAGCGGAGAAAAGGAGATAAGGAATATAAGGTAGTTAGGGATGGTATTTATTTAGGAGTTAAAATCGATGTGGGCGGTAAATGGAAGAAGCAGAAAAAATTAGCCTTGACAAAACGGAAAAGATCAATGGCAGGGGATAAAGGTTGTAAATATAGAATACTAAATATAAATATTACATGGCTAGAAAAATATATCGTATATGATGAACGAAGCCAACATATTGCATAGTGTTGAAATTTGGGGACTGGGAAGAGAATGGGAAATTGTGCATGTTGTATATAGAATGTTTTGTATGGAAATCTTAGGCCTGCCAACAACTAAAGAATTGCACAAATTGGAAAGGGAAGTGGCAAGGAAAGGCGTGATTTTGAAGAAAGCTCTTAAATATTGGTTTATTATTCTAAGTTTAAATGAAAATTTTGTTAAGAAAATGTTCAGAATTTCAAGAAAAGAGTTTAAGGAGCAATGGGTGGAGTAAAGCTTTTGGATTATTTCGGAGAACAATTGTTTGGGAGATATTTGGAGAAGGAGAGAGAACAATGTAAATGATTTTTGGAAAGGTGCAAGGAGGAGAATGGACGATACGGAAACACAAAACTCTTTAGCTAGAGAGCAAGAAAATATACTTAGTGTATTATGTACCAATAAAAATAAATGGGAAAGAGAGAAGTATATATAAATCAAATAAAGAGCAAAGACAGAGCATTGCACAGATATTAGATGTGTGGAGATCAAAAGGAACAAGAAAAGGTTTACCTCAGAATCAGTGTTCAATATGTGGAGGAAAGGAAGACATGGACCATAAGTGTTTGAGTACAAAGGACAGGGCTTTGGAGGAAAGAGTTTATAAATGAAAATGACTTAAATTAGATAGAAAGACAGCCTAAATGAAGCCTTCAGTAAAAATGTAGAAATGTAGGAGAGTTCTTGAGTAAAGTTAAAAATAAATGGATTTGGGTACTAAGATGCAAAATAAACCAAATAACATAAAGGATAGTTAATAGCTGTATGTTTAGATAATAAGATAATTTTGGTATATGATCATGGCAAGCAAAGATTCATTGATTTATTTATGGACGCTCTTTAACATCTCAGGTCATCAGCGTCCCTTTCAACTCAGGGCGTGAAACGGCCGACAAATTTTGCTCAGAGGCCTCTCTTTCAGGCTTGAGGTTCTTTTTCGTGCCG
This sequence comes from Metallyticus violacea, assembly GCA_030762175.1. Taxonomy (NCBI): domain Eukaryota; kingdom Metazoa; phylum Arthropoda; class Insecta; order Mantodea; family Metallyticidae; genus Metallyticus; species Metallyticus violacea. Next base: position 38,374,133 of record CM060834.1, on the reverse strand, counting down.
TAAATGTACGACACGGGACCCACGGCTTTACTTCCCTTCCGAAGGAAGCCATGCTTAGGATTTTTACGCCCGAAAAAATCCATCGGTCCTAGCCGGGTTCGAACCCGCGATCTTGGGTTTAGGAGGCAAGTATGGTAACCACTACAGCACCAAGAGCCTGGATTGAATATTTAGTCATATTACCTTGTGTAGATTAACACAAATAATTTAATAAAGAAATAAATATGTCTTAAGAAAGGAATTGCTATTGCTATTGCACAAATGCATTGACCTGAGGAGGGCTGGGAGTGGAATTATGTTAACTTGCTTTTATTTATTGAGCTTATGATATGGAAAATTTTCTTGAGGGTGAACAAATATAGCATTACAGTAGCTATTTGAGAAATAAAGGAATCAGTAGTTAGTAGACTGTACCCAGCTGATAAAATAATGTTATATGAACTGGGGAATGGGTATTTATGCATTCAAAATGGAAATGTTGTACTTGTTTTAATTATTTAAAATTTAGATAAATATGTTAATATAAAAGCAAATAATAATTAAACAGTTTTGTAATTGTTAGGGGTTACACCAAAATAGCTTGAAACAGATAGGTGAAGACCCCTTAGTTTGTATTTGTATTTTGTATTTTTCTTAGCATTCATTAAATTTCAGTTTCATAATTTATGTTTGTTAGTACAAAATTCCAAAAAGTAAATATAAGAAAAATAATTTTGTTTCTAAGTTAACTTAGGTTAATGACATTTTTGAAAATAGCCATATTAACAAAACTAATCTATTTACATAAAATTCGTTTTCTTAACCAATGTTGGACTTTTTTAAATTTATTATAAGATTATTTGTCAAGAGATTGAGATATATGTTCAATTGAAGTACTAATGTTATATTTTTGACTTTGCTCTAATCTTGGGATTTTTTAAACTGCATCACTAATATATATTTTGTGTAAATACCTTTATTGGGATTGTAATATATAATGCTTTCTGTGAATTTATGACTGTATTAACTTCTCTATTGATACGTTGCAATGAGCCATATAATATCAATGATGCATGCAAAGCACAGATTTATAACACTTTTAAACTTGATGTCAACAAATACACGCACAGAGCACTACTAATGAAAATAAATCAAATGACCCCCCAGAGACAGGAATGTGCATTTATTTGAAAGTTTAAATTACTTTATAGGACTTACAAACATTGACTTTCATTTGCAAAAGTTGGAACAACATTTTAAATATTGCAAGAAATGAAATGTATCCATACTACATATTCATTAAATTTATTTTTGCAACATTATTGTGATTTTATAAATACAAGTAATTTATTTTCAAAGTACATTGTTGTTTTAGCAGGAAACACTTCATTTTGTAGTAATTAAAAATGTTGATTATTTATAATATTAATCCAATTAACACTGCTGTTAAATTCATTAGTACGACTAATTACTAAAGCTAATAATGAACCAGAAGAAAATACCTAATGGTTGAAATAATGTTTAAATGTAATTGGACCTTACATAATAAAGGCATGTGTGTGTACACTTTCGGTTCCGTGATTAAAATAAAACTAAAAGCAGTGTATTAGTAATATTTTATTTAATAAATACAATTGGTACAAGACTAATATTGGATAATGAATTATGAAATCACATTCTGAATGAAACTGACTGTGCAATTGCCGCGCACATTTTTTATACATAATCAGTGGTTTGCCTATTCTCCCATCTTAGTAATATAAAGTTTATCAGTAGTTCCTGATAAACTCTTAGCTTTTCTGTAGCATGTACTCCATTCTCACAATGAGGTCCATAAGAACCTAGAAGCAAGGAGAATTGGGGTCTAACACTTGATAAGTAAGGTGTTGAAAAAGCCACCAAACAACTTCTCCGTTATTCTACCTGATGAACTGTATCGAACATTAATAAAGTTATTTGTTGAAAAAAAGAATAGTTCTATAGCATTTTTCAAATGGAAGTGATTTCGCTGATAGCGATTGAGTGCGGAACAAATATTTGCACTACGTTTGTGACAGATCCTCACACCCACGCATGCCCAAGAGTGAATACCTTTAGATAACATAAATAGTAATGTAATAATTGTTAAATATATAGGAACAATTCATATATTACGAAAATGTATTCATGATTACCTGGACGTATAACCATGGCAATAGGAAAAAGATTGCCTTTTGTAATCTTTTGTGCTTCCTCTGCTGATAACGACTAAGGCGATTGGTCTCTACTGTGACAAAACTAAGTGCATGCAGGTGAACGAACAATAAATCCATTGTATCTTAGTTGCTGAAGATACTTCAAAATTTGTCAAAGGAATATGGGGAACATGTGTCGGCGAAGACATCATTACATTGTATGATCAAGAGCTCCCTAATAAGAAGTCAAAGAGGCGATGAATTTAAAGTAAGCGCGTTTGGGATCTCAAGTATTTAAATATTTTAAAGGCTCAGGAATCTGTGGGTGCTATGCTGTGTACTCTGTGAGCTTTTGTAACCACGTGCCGACGTTTTGGATTTCGTATATAAGGAAAAACAATTGTGCAAAAGCACGTTTTTGTTGATTATATCGCTTTAACGTGAGGCACGCCGATGCAATTTCAAGCAGCATATGTAGCACGCGTCATCAAAGTCATAGAGGTAACGAACAGGTGGTCGATAACTAAATGAAGTGTGATTAAACTTCTCAATCGTTCAAGCGATAAAATAGCCTTCTTCGCGTTTTTCCAGTTTCCTGTGCCATTTATTTTAAAGTGCTGACTTGTGAAAATAATACGTTTAAAGGTCATTTTCAAAACACCCTCTGCTATTTAAAACCTCACAACACTGACTTGATGACACTTGCAATGCTGTCTATCGGATCAGTTAAAACAGTAAACTCTGCTGTCAGAAGCATGATCAACATTAATTCCCTCGAGCAGCGTTATTAAATTATTTCGTTTCTTCTACCCAATGTTGAATTCATATACACGTGAATGCTATGAATTTCTGACACAATGGGGGCTTGTAAGATAGGAATGCTATGAACAGATATCTGTTTACTGATGCAGCATAATGGGCTAGTTGCTTAAGCTGACGGTTGAATCAAGCCATCAAGCAACGACATATTTTGTAGCTTTAGTAATCAAATTGGTGGCTGCTTAGGAGACATTTTGCTGTTAAAATTTTTATCTTCTTTTGAGGTCGTAGTAAATATAACATTATTGTTTAACATTTTGTCATTGTCATTTAAGAGCCTGTAAAATATAAAACCATTGTTGCACACCTCTATATGGACAATAATTTTACTGGCAACACTCTTCAGCTTTGCAACTTTATATAACGAACTCTATGACTTTTTCATTATTTTTAAATAATGAAACAACTAACAACATGTTTTTTAAATAGCAAATATGACAATTTAGAAATAAAAGTTCATTAGTGGGAGCAAGCTTTACTGATGACAGCATAATATAAGGTTTATTGGACTAAATTTTTGCTATTATTAGCGTGATATTATAATGATATAATAATGTTTTAAGACCTTCTAATACTAATATCCTCTTGAAAGTCTCCTTTATAATTATTAGATTTATTTAAGGACGCTCAGTAAAACGAAGATCGTGAAACGGCCGATAACTTTTGCTCAGAGATATCTTCTTTCGGATTTGAGGTTCTTTTACGTGGCGTAAATCTACAACATTGGACCAACGACTTTATTTCTTTTCCATTGGGAGTCATACTTAGGTTTTACTTCTTAAAGAGTCATCAACCCTGAGTGGGTTTGAACCCGTGACTTTGGATATACGAGGCAAATACTAGACCACTAGTGGTCATAAACTCTGATGTGATTCAAAAAGGGATTTTAAATGTGCTCTTTAACAGTGTGCATTTCAATAATTAACCAGATATGAGCTATTTTTGTATTAAGGTGGATTCTCTGCAGTATATGTACGTAAATAAATAAAAATAAATTTATATCCTTAGGTGCCCCATTTATTTATTTTTTATTATTATTATTATTATTATTATTATTATTATTATTATTATTATTTTGGGTACACTTAAAAGCCTTGCACTGCGAGTAATTGCGTTCGTTTAAAACAGCGCTCAGGCACTTTGTACACACATGTTTTGAAGCTTGACCACAGTAGTAAATAAATATGATCTATAATTTTCATATAGTTACTTTGACTCAAAAGTTACATTTAAAGTTGATTGATAAATTATTGACATTCCATATTACTCTAATTTACAGGTGATCGATGGTATATTCATCTAGGAAAATACGTGCCAAGTCCCGAAAACTAGGACAATATCGCGTATTTTGACAACTTTAATAAACTTCCATATGTATTCATCCCCAGTTAAATGAGAAATAAGGAGTAATGACTGATTGTGAGAACTATTTTAGAAAATCCTGAAACGATAACGTCCATTTTTAAAGCAGTATATGCTCATTAACGAATAAAGGAAAATGGAACTACATTGATAACTGTCATAGGTTAATAATATATTGTTATATCTGCAGAAAATTCCTGAGGGTAGTCAAACAAATTCAATTTATAATTAAATTAAATTAATTAACAAATAAATAAAAGAAAGGCGAAAGTACAGTTGACATTTCCTGCTGAATAAATGTATATATACGTTTAGTTTCTTTATTTCATTCTGTCGAAAGCGGAAAAAAGGAAACAAGTCACCTCGACTGCAGCTGGTACTTTTATTTTAGTATTTTTAAGTTTTATCGAACTAATAAAACGAGAGTTATTTCAAAATTATAATACTGATATCTGCCCTGTGATATAAGAGATGTTGAAAATGATGTCCCGCAGCGGCAATACATTGCCGGCATCTGCTTAGGAAATGCCTTTATTTCATCTAACTTTACTTCCGTAAGGCGGTTCGGAATGTTTCTTGTCATTGACAGATCCTGTCTCTCATAACTTTCTAACAAGTTGGCCAACAAGATAACCAGTTTCTTATAAAGCATCTTACCACTTCTTTTCGTAAGTATGGTACATAAAACTCCGTTTTTCAACTATTAATTTGTAGCGAAAAAGCAAAGGAAGAACAATTAGTGTACCATGTACACGCAATAACCTCAAACTAAACACAAACTGCTACCTGAACATGCATTAAAAGCCTCGGCAGCTTGTTTCTCCGAGTACGCAGCCGTGCTCTGTCGATCCGTGACTGAAATAACCTCACTGTAGTTAATTCTTGCAAATATAGTTATATGATCATTTATAAAAGAACGACACATATAAACTATATTAGCAATAATCAATGGATAATTACAGAAGATGATACTTAATTGGTACGAAAACGCAAGAGATTATATAGAAGAGCTAAAATAAAACAAAATGTCGAAACATACAAACACAAAGCTTAATTCATTTACTTTTCGAATTAATTTGTATATTTCATACACAATCATGATCATAATCACGTCCTGACTAGTTTGAGTATATTTAAGAATATATTGGAAATACTTTTATAGGATACATTTATGTGTTGTATTTATTATTTACACTGCTGGAACAGTTAAGCTAAAATCCAGTCTTAAGTAGATATTTGATGGCAAAGGAATATTCTAGTTAAGAAATATACCACATTTATAGACAAATAATGGGTCTGAAGAAAACCGTTTTTATGTTCACAATTTTCCTAATTGACAACACAAATTTCCAGAAAATACATGCTCGTCTTGTGGAACTGGTTCATTTAAAAGATGAAAGAGTTCCGGCATGTAGCCCAAGAATTGCAGATCTAGAGCTATATATCCATAATCGTATTCAGCGTACTAGTGTAGATAGTTCCCGAAACATAGCAACTGTGAATTTAGACATATGGCGAGAATCCTATTAGATTATCAACTTTTTCCATTACATTTTCAAAGAATTCAAGGACATAATGAACCTCATACCATTTACTTTGTTATTGAACATTATTTATATATGCTCAGAAAAATATTTTGTTTCCCATGATATTTATTAATAAAATTGATTTCAACCGGAGATAGAGTGAATAGCTCTCTCCACATGCATCAATGGGCAGATTAAAATACTTTGTCAGTTAATTCGACAATTTGAAACTAATTTTTGGTCATGTATAGGAAAACGAAGTGTTCTAAATGATTTTAAAATGTTGTCTTGTTAAAATTAAGAACTTAAATAGTTCATGCTCCATTTCATGTTGTCTGTTACACTCATCTCTGCCAAAATAGCAAATTAATAATATTCTGACTGGGCATTTTTTGCTCAAGCGCTTTTGTCTAGACATTTGAATGAGTTTCTAGTGATTGAACACCGCCAGATTTATTGTGTTGGCTGCTAAAGCTGTATATATCATATATATTTTGATGGACAATGGTTTGCTTGTTCCTCTGATATCAATCCATTAGATCTGCATTAATATGAATATATTAAATGTTATATTTTCGTCACCACGTTGAACAAGGATGTCAACATATAAGACAGACAGTGATATGTCAAGAGAGTAGGACAGTTCATAATGAAATGTTTATAAGTTTGTGCTCAAACTTAAGAGGCTATTTAGAGCATTCAATGAGGATTTTTTTTATAAAACATAACAATTAAGTAGCCCAAAAAGTAAATTAAACATACACGTTTATGTGGGCAATTTCCCTTGTTTATAGCCTCTCCTTTTAGCCTTCAAAGGTTACCCCATCAATTAAGGACACATTAATTGTTACTGCAGCCTACAGAAAATTCCTGAGGGCACTGTACCCAATTAATTTATATTTAAATGAAACTAATTAATAGTTTGATTTGATGCAAAAAGTAAAAATTGTATCTAGAAAATAATTCAATTACTAATGTAGTTATTATTTTTCCTATAAATGAAATAGTTGATGAAACGTCATTGAGACCCATGAAATGCTTGGGCAGAAGCCAATAACTAAGGCAGTAATGAACGTTGTTATATACGAAAATGCTGAATGTCTCACTTAAAACTGCAATTAGGCTGGATGACCAAAACCCTTATGGAATAGTTCACATTCAAGGCAGTCGGCACTTTAATAAATATGTTGAAGTGTTTTTTTTTATTTCTTCTTCGATCATTTAAGTAGCCAATTGTTGTAGGAAGCCTCTTGATGTCTGCGTGCGCATCATAAAGTAATATCAGATAGAAGCAGGGAACAGAGAAAATGGAAATGCAGTGAAGGAACCAAAGTCGTATTGGCATTACAACTGTAAATGAACATTTTGTAAACGGCGAATGAGTGCCAGGTAAACTGATTTATTGCAGCAACGTAAGAAAGTACTAAAAGTAAACGGAAACATGCATGATGTTGGTGGTACTGAGAACATGTGAACAGAATGTGGTTCAGGTGAGAATCACATAGACACGCTGCAGACTCTACCCCGAGAGACGATAGGGATAGCTTCCGTAGCCCAATCGCATTTGTATGAGTGTAGCCAGATGTCGCCTTGCAATATTAAACTTCGATAACCGGTATATGTGACTGTATAGATCTGTAGTGCTTGCTTTTGGTGAGTTGGGTGCGAGACCAGCCATCGATCCAAATTGGTAGCCAAGTCTGATAGTCGTTGAGATGAAATCATGATAACTCAGGATGAAACCTTGATATTTTCCTTCGGTGATGCCAATTTTTGTAAGAAAGCCTACAGTTTCATTGTGACATATACCAGATTGGTCTCTGACCCAAAGAAAGTGCACCTGCTGTAGTGTTTTAGACATCATGAGGAATTTACAATAGAGATTAATGGAGTTTTCTCCATACAATTAGAAGTACTTCCATAATAAGAGAGCAATATTTATAACTATTATTGAAGGCGTATTATTTGCTTTGAGATGTATTTTTGACATTTAAAATGTCTGCTGTAGGAGTGTGAGAAAAATACAAAAAATCTGCCTCGTTCTACAGAACGGGTACCTAGAGCTAAGCTCGGAAATATGGTATACATGTTCCTTTCTGGGGGTGAATGATGCTGTTAATTATTAATGTCTCACTCAAGACTTACATATGTAAGTTCATACTATTTTAATGCACATTATAAGCATTACAATTTTGTCAACAAAAAGGTTTTCTTAAATGTTTACTGCCGAGCACAAAGAAACGGGAATGAGACTTCCTAAAATATATATATTTAAATTCAGTGTCTCCCCAATGTCTCATGAACTAGTGGGCATTCTCCCCTGGCATGGCGGTATTGCAGCGGGCTGTGAAGCTGAGACGCCAGTGGGGTGCCGATACGTTGCCTCAATGGAGATGATTTATGATACGCCAGGGAGACCTGTATGAATGAAATAAGTTAATAATGTCACAAATGAATTGGGAGTCATTGGTACCGTAAAACTATCTGGAATTCAGGGTAAGAAAAACTCCAAATAAACCTTACCTAGATAGTTTGACCTGCCCAGGAATGAAACCCAGAATTAGCCTATCCTACAGCAATCCAGGAGCCACCCTGAAGTTTCTTCTGCGATTGTCAAAACTTTTACAGCGTCATAAGTATATCACAATCCAAATTGTGATATTGTATGGATGGCCTTTTTACCTGGAACTGAAACAACAGCCGTCCAGCTGCTTATGTATGTTACGTTGCTATCATATACATGAAAAATAAGAGGTATCAGAGTTCGCTGAAGAAAACAACATTGTCACGTCTCTGCAATTCCTTTTAGTAGATTTTTTAGTGTTAATAAAGGTAGCATATGGAAGTGGAAGTAAATAATTATTTTTTCTTTATCTACTTATTAAGAAGCCTTAAGATATGCTTAATAATATGAGAAAGTAAAAGTATTCATTATCTCTGCTCAGTTTTTATTGTAGGAAAGTAACAGTAACATAGCTGGAGAATTATCAGGTACTCGTAGCAGTATGTAGCAGTAGTTTTGATGAAAGTGATAACCTATACAATCGCACTGGGTGGGATGGGACGAGGTTATTAAGCTTTTTCCCGCACTTTACCGCTGCGTTCCTCCTTAATTCTTTCCATGAAAAAAGTCAATTTACAGAAATCTTCTAAGGAGCGGACGAGTAAACACAATAATATGATCTTTTAAATTGTGATTACTACTGGGAGCTGCAGATATACCTAGCGAAGTATGCGGGAAGGGAATAGGCTTTATACCCCGTCCACAAGCGCTTGCATATATATCATCTATTGAAATAATTAAGGCGGCTCATTTTGTTTTGAGCGTCATTGCCTTAACAGGTGTATTTCTTAGTATATATTGTCACATAGATATTGTTCTATTAATAATATATAGGTACAAACAATTAATGTATCACAACAACGAAAGAAAGGAGACAATTATACACAGTGAAGCAAGAGAAATAGTGAGAAAAATGATCGCTGCGTGTGACGAGTCGAGGCAAGGCAAGCTAGAACACAATTTAAAACAGTCAAACTTACGTGTATCCCGGTGTTCCAGTGAGAGCAACTCGCAGGATAAGAAGAGAAGCGCTTGAAGCCGGCGAGTTTTCTCTGTCTACTGCAGGAAAAGTAGAACTAGACCGCAGCATACGAAAGTGAATGCTTTTGACAAGAATGATACGATGTTACATAGACGAATTTTATTTAGTGAGAGAGGAAGTCCCTACATGTCCAAAACTGTTATGTGCTATTTGAGAAAGAATTGAATTTTGAGAACAGTTCTTAAAGAAAGGGGTTGCAAATAGGAGAAGTGTCAATTTTAACAAAACTATTGATCGAAACAATAGAGTGGCGCTTGAAGTATCAGAGTAATAAGCCGCTTTAGGGAACACAGTCGTTCTTTTGTACATATTGATGAGACTTGGATAGACAATAATTTAACAATTAGGAAATGCTGGCAAAGTCAATAGGTTGTATTAACTAAGCCGAATTCCAGTAACCGTCTCGTTGTCGTCCAAGCAGGATCCTAAATGGGTTTTGTGAAGAATTTATTATTAATTTTTCAAACAGGCAACAACTCTGAAAATCGTCAAACCGTGGTCAAATTAATTTCTGAAAATGTAAGTTTTGCATTAACAACTCTTTCTAATCTCCTAGAGAAGAATGCTGTTGTAGCCGAAAATGCTTCCTACTACAACGTTCAGGAAAATGTAGCGCTCGGCCTAGCTACCATGCAGTGCTCGGCCTGCCACCAGATGTTATCTTGAGGATGTGAAGATCTTCCTCTATTGAGTGCTACAGTTTGTTCCCTGCTTGTCTATGGTGGCTTAAGACAAGAGAGAACGAATGTGTAGATAGTTGCTGGATATCGGGGACAAAATCTAAGTTCTGTCCTCTAGGAAAGACGAGGTATGTCCGGACTTCTAATGAATAACTCAATCAGCTCCTTAGTAGAAAAGTATTTATTAAGAAGAAGGTTTAATACAATGCTCGACCGATGTCCTCAGTCGAGGTCCATCTCTCTCTCTCCTCTGCATTTGCAAGGAGGCAGGGTCTTTTATACAATCTAATAGTTTACACAAGTGTTCTAGCTAGCTGCACATGTCAGGCCACCTGCGCCTAATAACTTATCTTATAAGTGGGTTGTTTGTCTCACATCTATTTTACTACGCCTGTTGCTTAAGGCAAGCCACCCTTCAGTGTTAAAGAAGCCCAGAAGTCTGTCTACGCATGTGCACCTAACAACTCACCTAATTAACTGTGTTTGCCATCTCAAAGGCAGCTTCTCTCCCTAGCTTAGGTTTGTTTACATAAGTGTGAAGGACACTGCCCAGAAGGTCTGTCTATTAGGAGGTAGTCATGGCAGGGGTTGTGCCTGCTTCATGTCACCTTGTCTGACAACTATAGAAGGGTTTTTTACGATACAATATACAGCATGTTTCTTATTTTACAGTCTCACATTCACGCTCTCATTACATTCTTATCACACTCTCAATCCTCGTTACACTCTCAATCCTCATTACAAAAAACAAATCACCTTCGAAATAATCTATCAAACACTATCTTAGCTGCAAAATAGCAAAATTCCTTGTGGAACAGCCATGAGAAAATCTGAAATCTACAGATTGATAGAGAGCCATAAAGGACCAGAAAAGGCGTTTCGTATTGATAAAACATTAAAATTATGTGACCACAATGTATTAAGATTGCTCCCCCCCATACATGTGTAAACTGAACCCCATTGAACTTGCATGATCTAAGGTAAAACTTAAGGGATAAATATTAATGGAGAAAGGAATAGGCAAACGTTACTGAAACATATTTTCTTCCTTCACTTCTGAAGACGGCTGGGTTACTGCAACCGTGTGAAAAGCGTAGAGAAACAATTTTGGAAAAGGATGAGTTACTGGAGGACGATCATTTCTTTGGGTTAAAGAAACAAGTGAAACGAATGCCTCAAGGGACTCCAGGGAGGAAAATGAGGACTTCTCGATCTTTCCGCTCATCTACTTGACAGCGGATAAACAGAGCAGGTAGAAATTTCAGAAAAGTACCTAATATATTTTGTTAAATAATTATTAAGTTATTTAAGCACATTAACTTAAACCTTTAGTGGTCAATATTTTATAAACGTATTACAGTACAAGCACATGAGCTGTTAAGTATATGCTTACGATACGTTCGTTACCCATGATCAATGCGCTCCTTTGACATCATTGCATTATCAGCACATTCCTCTGACTAGATATTTATCCAGCTCCCAGCAGTAGTGCTTCTGTTTTATATAGGCACTGTCCGCATTACCTGCACTTGTCCCTGGGACTGTCCATCATCTAGCTCATAGGACGAAGAATTCATACTTCTGATCTACCTCCATATAATACGTAAAGGGGAATTTATATATTTCAAGTCGAATTCTGTTGAGTGTATAGTACATTCAACATATTTTATTTATTTGTTTTCCCTCATGTGTTTCATCGAAATGTACACACTAAAAGGACATTTTGCTATCGATAATTGCGTATCTTTTCAGTAGAATGGTAGTATATTACATAAGAAAATACCACGAGTAAGATGCCCTTGGGAACTTGACGTTCGGCCCAGTGTTATCAAGGGATGATAAGGCTCGCACAGCGCACAGCGATATCTCTTTGTGCCGTCAAGCATACAATACCGCCGCTCGTTTTTCATTCACAAGAGATGATAAAAATTCAGTAGCCGGCAGCGAGGTGAAGTTTGGCGCCACACAATCTGGCAAATGTTCACAGATTGACGAAACCGAGCTACACAGTGTTCAAGGAAAAGTGTTTCTTTTACTTCCTTTCTTGCTTTTGCGTTTTTCAATTTTCATTTAATGACTATATTTAATCTTTGTTCTGCTTTTTTTTTTTTTAAAGTTTGTTGTCTTTTCCGCTGTTTCCTCTTCTTTTTTGTATCATCTATTATTTAATTCTTTTTTAGAAATATATTTCTCTTTCTGTCCTCTCAACACTGCATCTTATTTCCAATCTCCTTTATACCGTTGTTTGTATTTTAGCTTGAAAGCAATCATTTCCATTTTTCAATTTTAAATATAGATTGTATATCCAGTTTTGGGCTTTCCTTTGCATCATTGATAGTTCTCTTTCATTCAATCGTTCATAATTTTCCTCATATTTTCAGTTTTCATGTTCAACCACACAACATATAATTCTGCATTACATAAGAAAATTATAGGACTGGTAGCTTTCAAAATGTATTAAAAACGCATTATGTTACTGTAGAAACTCAACAGTATCAACCCTGCGGACTACAACACTTGTCTGCTACATTTGAACCTCAAAATAAAAACAGTTTATATTCAGAAACATTCGGTGAAAACACGAATAAAATAGTTATTTTTTCCGATTGCAAGATTAAAAATATTTCATGATTTACATAACTGCCAGTGCCGTTCCTGCAAAGAAGTAATGAATCACCTGACATCCAGTAGCTAATACAACCAGTTTATTTGAGTTTCTGGCCGCCTAAGCGCATCTGTTTATTGTGGCAGTCTGCAACTGGAAAAAGGGAATTAGAGAAGCTAGTATTTTTGTTTTGTATTTATACTTTTACTAAACGCATAAAATGATACCGCATTTAAAACTGATGATAACAATAAGTACTAAAATGTATTACAAGAGATGTTGAAAATGTTTTTCCTCAGCACAATACATTGCCTACATCTGGTAAGAAATTCCTTTTCTTCCATAAGGACACAGTGGTTCCGAATATGCCTCTTGGCACAGATATATCAGCCTCCCCTGTAACTTATTAACAAGTGGGTGAACAGTTTCTCTACCTAGAACACGATTGTCAGGATTTTCTTGCGAATCGCCTTACTACTTCTCTGCAAGAATCTGTTTTCACATATGTATCATAGATAAAATTCGTACAAGATAATATTTATGTAATGTCATAACTAATGAAGAACAATTAGCACACAATGAAAACACCAAGTAATACACAAATGTACCACTACTCGCTGACAAAGCTTCCTCAAAGTAACTACAAGCTGTTACCTGTTACCTGCACATGCATTATTTGTACTTGACTTGATTCTCTCTGTACATGCCGCGGATTATAGGCCCATAATTTAAATAACCTCACTGTACAAAAACGACGCATCGACATAGCAAGCAAACACATTTCCTATGCATTTTATTGTCTAAATTCTACCAGCAATCGGTCTCGACTTCGTTACGTATGTCACCATGGATAAAATATGCACGACATCCTATAATAATATCAAATAATAACCCATATTCGGATTCTGTAAATTATTATTAAACTCACCTATCAAATGTGTTATCATGAAGTATGTTTTAGAGGGGAAGGAAAGAGATTTTTAACTGTAAGAAATATGTGTACTGTGAATAGTGCTTGAAGTGACTACCAGTAGTACAAATGCGACCAAACACAGACTTCCTATTTCATGCAATATTCATATACAATTGTCAGCTTAGGATTATTTACTGTTGTACTATGTTATAATGCGACACAGTGTTTTTTTGAATAGGGGAGAACAAGATAAATTATACAATATTCTTGGAGGTATGGCATGATGTTGAATCGTTAGGTAATTCTTACTCTGGAAGGATAATTAGCGCAAAGGTGCTTAGAATATGGGCTTTGTTAAAAAAATGGCAACAAAAATGGAAATAGTTTCCGGCAAAAGATAATACACTGTTGACCATTAAAATTGCAACGCCCATAAGAGAGGCGTTAACCGATTCACATTTTCTCAGACGAAACTAATATGATTCGTTGAAATTGCAGCAACAATACAAGCAGGTGTCTGAATTTGATCGTAAGAGAATTGTGGTATGCTGGATGTCATCCTGAAAAATTGGTACTTATGTTGGACGACATGCGTACAAAGCGAAAAGAAAATGAGATCAATAGATCGATATAGGACGAACACACAGACGTGAAGGGTCCCACTGCCACGTCAAACAACCGAACCAGAACACAAAGATTATTTTCGTGTGGCTATTATGGGTTGCAATTTTAATTGTCTGTAATGGAATTAATTTGGAATTGTTCTGAAGGCGAGCAGAATTACAAGCTCCGAGATACCCACCATGAAAAGTTTAAAGTTGACGCTCTAAATCCTGGTATTCGGAAGGTTCTTTCGTAGACATCCACGGTGAGATTTGGTTATTTTTTCTTTATGCGTTAGAGTGGTCAGGAAAGTGGAAATTAAATACCATCATGAAATGGATTTTCACTTGGACAATTAAGGAGAAAATAATACGTGCTCACGAACAAAGGCTGAAATGAATAAGAGAGCAAATCGAAGACCACAAACATATAGCATTTAGCACCTGCCACACAGCAGCCAATGGAAATGGAGCTAATTATCACCAGTCACTAGATATCTTCTCAAGGGCATGCTATAGACTTCTGTATACTAAACACAACACTTAAAGGCATATGAAGGTCAGTCAATCTCCGAGCGTTGCGACGTTGCCACAATGGGGAGGAGAACTCAGACATCGCAACAAGCATAAATTACCCTTTTAGAATGTTTTATACCTGAAATAAAGGATTGTAGGACTATATTTTTTTACATATGCTTGTAAAAAGTACATTACATCACACTCTTTGTTAGTATTCAGTTTACCACTTTGCTAGAGAGAATCCAGTGTGAATAAACGACAAATATCTCACTAACTATGCATTGTAAAAACCAAAAAAATGACATAGATATGTTTTCAACGTTAAGCCCTTTCATTCACGCAAATGAATTTTAAACAATTTTCAAGCATTGAATAGAAATGCTAAACTATCAACTAGCAAGTATATGCTATAACTGACAACACAATGGGGCGGAGATTGGATGCAGCCTCTAACAAGCTCTGCCTTTTTATGCCATTAAATTTTGTGTCTACTTGAGCTGGTTACTGGCAGATGAATGGAAACAGAAATCACTTGGATTTATGAAACAGTGGGAAGGAAGAGGGAGGAGGGAGGAGTGCGAAGCAAACATGAATGAAAGCAAATTTAAAAATGCTTCGAAAGTGATACTCATATTGTTTTGTTATAAACTTCAACGAAGATAGCAGAATATACACAAATAAAGCCAAGAAAGAGACAAGATGATTTATAAAAGATGCAGCGAAATATAATGCACTCTTTCCATCTTGCTTTTCACGCGTAATTGAGATGAGGCCCTGATTTCATCTCTCGCTCGTTGTTCCGTGCCAGGAGCGCATTTGAGGCAATTGAAATATACGGTCCCCACCAGGCATTGTGACGCGCTCTCAAGTATGAACGATGTAAAGGAAGCACGCTACCAGGTGTTCACAATGATGCTTTGTTCTAAAGAGTCGATAAGAGTGGCCCGAGAGCCTCTTGAATATGCAGTGAGCAAATTGAAAGCTCCCTCCCACTGAAATATCGACACGGAAAAGGCTCGGCGGTGTGCACGCTATACGTGCCGAATTTTTTCACTTTTTAAGAGCATTACACTCTGTGATAAAGATCAAAGATAAAGGCATGTTCGGTATATGTATTTATTAAGTAAGATCGAAAAAAACACGCAAAACTCTACGCTGAATCTATTCCTGTTTATATTTTTGTATGCTCTCTTCAAAAGTAATACCCATAAAAATGACATTCCCATATCTGTAGAAGTCAATTGCTTCGATAGCTTCCAACTAGAATCAAACTGCGATATAATGCTTACGTACACAGAATGAGCAAAAAATATGTCGATACAAAGAATTTGTGTATAGAAAGGAGAATGTTCACCAAGTATTTAATATTGATATGGATTAACAACAAATCTACGTTACAACGTAACGTGTGTTCATAATACGTCAAATGTAAACCAAGGCTATTGGCGGAGGCGCAGTCATTAGCAAGGTAAATTACATGTCACGCATTGTATAGGTTTTCCTGGTTAGTGATTCGTCGTTTTAAGAACTACCATAGGTAAGTTTTAAGAACAATTGCTGCACTTGGACTCTTCGGTTAATTAACATTGCTTATCGCACTTAACAGAATAAGAAAGTTATTTAAGGTTGATGGCAATAGGGTGGCCATGTCGCAAGGATACAGGACAAATAGCTGGACCTACACGATCTCCACATGGGACCCCCGAATAGGAAAAAGCACACAAGGCAGATCCAGGAAAAGATGAACAGATCTTTTCAAGGAACATGAAGATCCACAGCAAGAGTGGCAAGAGGAACTGAAAAATGGAAATCTCTCGAAAAGATACTTGTGTCGTGAGAAATAGGATACCAAAACAAATCGGACAACCTTAAACAGCATGCGAACAACTGCCATGGAATAGCCCTCACATTAGGAAAAAATGAGCTTCCTTTATTTATTAGGAGGTCTTTGTTCTTTAGGGGACACAATAGGCTATATTTATCTTTTATCATGTATTCCGTCCTATTGACATCCATAAACAACATTTGTATAGTCTTGGAGTTGACGCTTGTAGGACATTACGAAGTGTTCGGGATAATTTGTTTCTATTCTTGAGGTGTCTATTTTTATATTTATCTTTTATCATGTATTCCATCCTATTGACCATCCATAAACAACATTTGTGGTCTTGGAGTTAATGCTTGCAGGACATTACGAAGCGTTCGAGATAATTTGTTCCTATTCTTGAGGTGTCTATTTTCGATTTCCTTATAAAAATAAATTCTTGGTGCATTTTTTCTGAACTTTGTGTATTAATTTCTCATTTACAATGCCTGGTCAGTCGAAAAACAGATTATTTACCCCCCTCCTTATGATCATAAACACACTCCAACTAAAATATTTTTTCTCAGTTTTCTTTACTTCCATTCAGATGAAAATTAATGAACAAAATATACTTTAAATATTTTAGATCACTGAACCGAAAGAAGGACAATAATATTCAAAAATCCCCACAATTTACTGACTACAGCGCTTTTAAAAATGACAAGTTTTTTCATTCTTGTTGCAAAATGAATTACATTAGTGATGCTGTTTTATTAAAGTCCTCCTATGCTGCACAAATTTAAATGACAGTAAAAGTGAGGTTGTAAGATAGTTATATATATATATAAAGTTAAGGGAGTAATAAAGGTTAAATTGAGGCCAGCACCACAATAAAATGCCGAGCTTTGTTGCTTAGATACATATACAAAATGTTTCCAAAATGCAAAAACATAACTTACGAATTGCGTTCCTCGTATACCAATAATTATCTTTTATATAAGCACATGAATGAAAATGCTTGGTTTCCGAGTTTTAAGATCTCATGTGCCCCAAAGTAAATACAAAAATCCTGACAGGTTGCATGTTGTCACTTTTTGATTACGGAGAATTTCCATCGGAAACTGTTATTAAAATCTGCATGTAGCACACCACCTACATTTGTTGAACATCTGGGTAAGCATTTAATTTATAATTTACAGATTTTGAAGTATAAATGTAGTTAATTTGCATACCTTCCCTACAAGTGTATTTTTATGTCATGCTCTATGTTATTAAAGCTTAAAAATGTTACTTTCTGATATTCAAAGACGTCAGGGGTGCATAACTTTACTACCACTACTGCTTAAAGTAGAACGCAAGCTTATGGAATACGAATCTCTAGAATTAATGCTGGTACGTTCGTTACTAAAAATGCACAAGATAGAGAGAAAGAGCTGAACAAAAATTTTCAAGAACGCTCCTATTAAAAAAAGAAGAAGAAAAAAAAAAGCAAAACATCAACTCTGTTGGTTTTCAGAGTAGCAAACTTGTGATGACTATTTTATTAAAGTCTGGAATGTGCAGAATGATGTCTCTCTCTCTCTACAAAAGTTCCCATGTTTGGAAATCATTGTTTGTCTCAGGTTAATAATTGGAATTAGTCTATCCAGTTTTATAATTTAAATTTTCTGTTTCAATATTGCTAAAGAAAAGGGTTTAGAATATAGTGCTTGTATAGCGTTAATTTATTTTATATTAAATTAACAAAAACGAAATAAAGCGAATACTTCAGGAAACTTCACTAGCCTGCTGATTTACACCGATGGAGAATCTGTGCATAAGGGCATTGCCACTTCAAGTGTAATATTATTGCAAAATTTTTCATATTTAATGTACATGACAGCTGCCATTAATTTGCCGTTTTTAAAAGCTCAAGTCAAACTTTCTTAGGAACATATGTAATTAAAGGTTACGTTTCAGGTGGTGCGTGCACATAATGGCTCTTAAGGGTAAGAGGCTCCTCTTTCGCTTCCTCTCACATTGGTTTGCACAGCATACCAAGTGCCTTGCAGAAAATAACTGCAACATAACCTCAAACACACGATAGAGGTTCCTTATGGACATTGTTTGAATGCATAAAACGTATTAAGCGACAGTTATTGGAGTTTGAGCTTTATATTTTGAGGCAGCAAAACATCAACCTCTTTGAGGAGCCATTCCTGTACAAGCAAACGATTAGCGATCCATTATTGTATTTAGTTAGACTTAGGTAGAAACTTTATTTTGCCTGAGTGTTCGCAAAACGAGGGCTGGAGATTCTGAAACATTTTGTATCATAAATAATTATTATATTTTATAACGAAAGAATTGCCATATAAAATACACATAATAGCAGAATAGCTCAAACTACCCGGGTTATGAAAGCTAGCAATAAGATATGAATATTGTGTAAGCCTATTTGGTCTGATATCCCATAAAAGTCCTGAAGAACATCAGCTTAGAACATGCACGCTTCTTTTAAAAGAGTATATAGGCGTAGAAAAGAAAGACAAACCAAGATCCCAAGAAAAGTGTAGAAAGAAAACGCTCCCGCAAACCGCAGAAAAGTTGGTGATTATCCAGCAGAAAATGCTTTTAGCACTTCGATAAATCACATAAAGAAATAGAACCCACTCGTATGGAAGAGATATACCAAGTCCCTTATCCACTCCAATGTGCTACCAAAAGAGACCATTGTGTCTAGAAGTCGTATTTCTTTTTTTTTTTTTTTGGGACTTACCCAGTGTTTGGTACAGGCCTCTTCCTTCTTCACAACTTCTAAATACACATCCTGCAAAATACACGCCTGCCTTAAAAAACCGAAAATGTAGCTGTTAAAACATACGTCACAGTAAAAGAGTACATTTAGGTATGTTAGGCATGATGTTGCAATTAAATTTCCAGTTTCCGCCACAGAAGTTTAAGGAACCTGGAAGAGGTAAAGGAAAGGAGAAAGAGAACTAAACCTTTTGCAACGAAGTATATTAACAGCAAAGGATGATTTTAAATTTCCTCGGAATGAACTATCCGTTATCTTCCACAATGCATTCTCGGTGTCATTGTTAAATACCGGCAGATCAAAGAAAGACTCATTAATAACACTAATAAACTTGAACACATCTGTCTAAGCTGCCAATCGACATCACTCAACGTGAAGTTTATCTACTGTTGAATCCTAAAGTGCTACTGTTTAAACCTCATCTATTTTTGGTACTCCCAGACAGTACCTCTATCGTTAGACAAACATTTGATAACACTCAAAGGTTCTCCGATTGTTAACGAAGCAAACGTTTCGACTATACTCACATCAGTTCAAAGGAAAGCTGTATGCTATAATTAAAGGTTGTGAGGCATACGAATATATCTTGGAAAGTGCCATATATCATGTAGTGATTAAACTCTAGATATAGAAAAATATTATTTTATCTAAACTTTTCATTGCTGTGCTGTGAATACTCCAATGATAATTCCAAATAATTTTATTACCTACCACTAATATCAATACACCTGTTCATTTACATGAAATAGACATTTAAATAAACTGAGATTCATTATTACCTAGATGTTTATGTTTAATTACTAAATAAACAGCATAATATTTTAAAATGTCATTTTATACCTTGTTGTTTTTATAAAAGTGATGTGTTTGCGTGAAGTAAAAATGAAATTATATAAAATACATGTTTCATTATATAATAAAATATTAGGTTAAGGCTGCGAACACTGCACCAAATTATTGAAATAATGTTATAACTTCGCAAATATTTTACAAATGCACAAAAGATAATCTACTTAAAACGTTGATATTTCACTCATTTGTAATTTTTCAGACTTTTTAAATATCAGAAAACATATATTAATAATTGTTCCCAAATGACCTATAATTGGTGCAATTTAGGAAATAGTTGCCGAAATCGTTGTGCACTTTGCTGAAATTACCCTTCAATATTAATACCAATATAAAACAATTTAACACTTCCTAAGGAGCACAAAAATATTACATTAATGGAAATGAACATGTAATTATAAGGAAAAATTTGAGCTGGCTTTATGAAAACATTTCAAAATCAGCAAATAGAACAGAAAAAAGAATGTATTTTTTTTGTTAGCTGCCTGCACTTTTTTATGTACTCCCATTTGCATTTTTGGCGTTGGTCATGTCTTTATTTGATACGATAATTTTTTTTCCCTTCTGATTCAGTGTTACGTTCTGCCTCCGTTATTTATAAACTTCCTCTTAAATTTTTTAAGTATTTGCTTATACTTCTCTTTATCTTTTAGATTAAGTTTGTAGGTCATATATGTTAAAACCTTAGCTTTCTGCGCACAATTTAATATTCTCCCCCCCCCCTTGCTAATAAAATTAGAGGCAAAAAACTAATCAGTTTTACAGAGAACTTAAGCTTACTGGCATTGTTCTGTGTTTGTGGTTCTTGAGAACCGTAGAAATAAACCTATACCACCGCTAGTTTTTTTTTTTTGAGTAGTGTTTAACGCCCGTTTTTACTACTGAGGCACCACAGGCGGTGGACACTGATGATACATGAGATGAAATCATAAATTGGGAAAGGATATTTTTTTTTAAGGAAGGAAGCGTTTCAGGCCTAAGTTTAGGTACCTTCCCGGCATTTGCCTGTTATGAAGACTGAGGAAAACCTGGAAAAAACCCCAGTCAGGGAGGACGGTACTGGCGGGATTCGAACCGCAGACCTCCCGCTCACGCGTCCGTGCCTTAACGACCTCGGCCACCCATGGCGGTGACCACTGCTAGTTGGTTCCGAAGAGTCAACCTATGTTCCTTTCACTGAACTGCAATTTTCTGTGAAGATGTTCTGCAAAATCTGTATTTCTGAACACGTTCCAGTCAACGGACCAAATGCCAGTGGAGTTGAAGCCAATAATGGCATTGGACATGCTCGCTGCTCCGGTATGTGTTTCAGCAAACAGGTGAGCTTGTACCTAATTGAGTGACCTGATCTTCTTTTTAGAGGTGCTGTATTACAACTTCGTTGCAGAGGCTTACATACAGATGATAAATCAAGAGCTGCAAATGCCAAAGAATAACTCTGTTCTCTTTAATGCCTTCGAGGTTTTTACAATGGGTTGTATGATCTTCGAGAACCAGCAAGACTTTCTCCAATACGGAAGATTTGATAAAATTTATAAAATGACAAAGTCACTTTACAAATAGATCAGAATTTATGTAACCAGACCATAAAATTCTAAAGGACGTACTCGGTTGCACCCATTTTCAAATCTATGCAGTTTCTCAATCTCTTGAAAGTTAGCATGGGTGTGCAAAAAGACCTTCTACTGCACAACACACCTTACTAGTATTAGCTCCCATCTCAAGATCGCGGGTTCGAACTCGGCCAGGATCGATGGATTTATTTTGGGGCGCAAAAATTCAAAGTATGACTTCCTTCAGAAGGGAAATAAAGCTGTGGGTCCGGTGTCGTACATTTACGGCATGATAAAGAACCTCAAGCCTGAAAAAAGAGGCCTCTGAGCAAAATTTGTCGCCGTTTCACGCTCTGAATTGAATGGGACGCTGATGATTTGAGGCTAGAGGTTTTTTTTTCGTGCCGTAAATGTACGACATGGGACCCACGGCTTTACTTCCCTTCCGAAGGAAGCCAAACATAGAATTTTACGCCCGAAAAAATCCATCGGTCCTGGCCGGAGGTATACGTATATTGTACATCACAATCGAATTGGTCTCAACACCGCTCAAGTTCTTCTAAAATACTTCATTTCTGAAAAAAAAAAATTAACAAGAACGCACTAACCAACATGAAGCAGACATACATACAATAATTCTGATATTCATATAAATGTTCGTATTATTTATGTACAATGTTTATAGAAATGTCTTGTCCCTAAAACTGCGTATTTCGTTTAAGAAAATGCCCAGGTTTAGCCCATCTTGTCTATTTACAACTAAGTCCCAACATAACAGCCTTCCCCTATTGACAGCCAAAATGAATCCGGGAGAAATTTTATCCCAGCATCTTCTGTCTGTAGCTTAGCCAAAATGTACCCCGAGCATAATGGGAAAATCCTTCTGCCTTCCTTGTCAACAACCTTACGTGTCTTCCAGCCACCTTGTCTATTCCTGATCTATGTTTCTGTTTATCCCATCTAGTTTTAATATCGCTCTGCAGGTCCAGAGATGACATCTGCATGCATCGCGCCTGTATTTCCCTCCGGTTCATGTCAGAGAGGCGTCTTTTGAATTTTTTACTACACTATACCTGTTTTCAATACCCTTCAGCGAAATATCTTTTAAACCGATTTTTGACAATTCCCGCTATACCGCCGCCCAACCATTTCGAATAATGCATGTTTTAGTTGGTGCCGGTATTTACCGTTAGGCCACGTTCTCCAGAAAAGTCTAAAAAATTATAAAGGCACTCAAATTAAAAATTCCATCTGAATGAGATGAGAAATTACTAAGTTATTAGAACGTTTTCTGAACTTAGTAAGCCCCCTTCCCCAGTCATATTTGTCACCATTACTAATGTCGAAAATATTTTTCAGAAAGACTGCTGTAAATCTTTTTTCAAGAGAGGGATAAAAGTCTAGCACTAAAATAAGCCTACCTCAATTGTGGCTTCATTTTCAAAGGTTCTAGTAAATACCCTAAACTTAAATAATATTTTAATTTGGATTTGGATTTAAAAACATCTCAACTGAAAAGACCACATTCAAACTCACTATAGAAATCCTAGAAGTCCTAGATAGGAGAACAGGCTGTGAAGTATTTTATGTAAAGGCGTTTGTATCTATTGATAATTAAATGACCCAATAAAAGATAGATTTCAATGGGTTAGATAATTGAACACTAAAATGGTTCATATCATATTTATGTAATACAGGGGGAAAAAACTGTAAACAGTCACCACGAGTTTATGAAAACAGGGTCGCAGAGATGAATATTGCGCCATATAATTTAAACTTTTAATCAATGACTTGCAATACAACTTCATCTACGAATCAAAAGTACTGTTTTTGTAGATGATACTAGTGTTCTTGTAACAGAAAACTCACACGAACATTTATCAAGTATAGTTACAAAAGATTTTATACAACCAATTTAAGTTTTCAAGCCAATAAAATATTACTGAACATAGATAAGATAAAATTTATTCAATTCAGAATGAGTGATATCAGACTTTAAAACCAATTTACATAAGACTATAAAAGAAATACAAAAAATTTACAAATTCATTAATATCTTTACTGGAATTTACGTGTTGAAATTATAGTTCCCCAAACATAATTCAGTCGGTTTATTTTAAGAACTTTAAAAATGAGCTAGGAAAGGATGCCTTGCATATTTTCATGCTGTATCAAAGTATAGAGTTTTTTGGGGAGGTAACTGTTCTTGTAGAAAAAAAGTTTTGAATAGATTAAAGTGAACACAGACTCGTGATTTGCATAAGTCATTAACTCATGTTAGCACACTATAGATCTTCTAGAATGGTGCCTACTATTCTACATTCGGGTATACAGTGGTCTAGCTAATATAATTAAATTATCACGTAATAAATGTAAATTTATATCATTAAAACTCACTTAATTTTTTTTTAATAGTTCGCCTCTTATACAGAATGGATGAATATTTTGCACTTAATTCATTTTAATTTATGTCTGTACAGGCTGAATTATCTGAAACTTGCTATTTCAGAAACTAAAATTTCTGAAATGGAAGGTGCTATTGATGTGCTGCCCTCATACAATTAAAATTTAGATAAGAGCTCATAATTGCAACCCATGCACAGATATTAATAATTAATAGAAAGTGTATTTCTTGAAAAAATTTCATGTTTTTCAAAATGAATAATGCCTATTGACATTAAGAAAATAAAAGTAGAAGAAATTATAATATCAATTATGGTTTTTTTTTCAGAATTCTAGTGCAAGTAGTTTATGGTAATATGAACATTTTGTACATCTACAGTTGTCTGCTCCGTTTAACTGCTTAGTTACTAGGCTACAATGTTAGTATATTTACTTTTCTTGTTTAATATATGTGGTTTTTTTTTCTATTCTGAATTTCCAAGAAAAAGAAATGTTACATTTTGTGCTTATGTGTTTTTATTGTACCATATGTCAGCACTCTCTTAAGATGTATGAAAATTGGTCTTCACAGCTTGTATCCAAAATGATTACCACCGGCTACAATGAAAGTTTCCATTCTGTCATGCAATAATTTCTGCACATGTTGTAGTATTTCAACAGAAGTTTCAGAACAGGTAGCTGTAATATGACGTTTTACATCTTCTGATGTAGTCTGTATGTCCTTATAGGCAGTGACTTTTAGCTTTCCCAAAGAGAAATGTCTAAAGGGGTCAAATTTGGCGAACAGGCTGGCCAACGTACAACTGCCCTTCGTCCAATCCAACGATTTTGAAGCAATCGGTGAAGGACAAACGTAGTATGTCTATGTCTTTCAGCGCACATATTAAAAGAAAGAACACCACTCTTTCTACACTCTCCATGTCGACTTTTTCAGCATTAGTAAATATCATATTACATCACGTGGAAGTCCCAATGCAATCAATGTAAAGGAAACAAAATGTAAACAAACATACGAACAGCGTAGTCCAGTAACTAAGCAGTTAAATGGGGCACACAAGTGCAGACATTTAAAATATTCATATTACTATAGCTAACGAGCAATAGTACTACTTGCACTGGAATTGTGCAAAAAACACCATGGATATTCTAATTTACTTCAGTTTTATTTTCTTGATGTAACTTTATTCAAGAAATACATCTTCTATTAATTATTAACATCTGAGCATGGACTGCAATAATGAGCCCTTTCCTAAACTTCAATTCTGTGAAAGCATTAAATCAATAACACCTTCCATTTCAGAAACATTTGCGTCCTAGTTGTAGATGATTCACCCAGTATATACATGCGTGTGTGCGTATGAATTTGTGAGCTAGCGCACTGTTTTTTTTTTTTTAACATGTTCATTTTTTTCTCATTTTCCGAGAAATGCCGGAAAATTTTATGGTGTGGTAAAATTACTGAGTGGTAGTATAACACAGATAAAGAATATTGCTGATTCACACACCTCCATGTGTAGGGTTTCATTCTAATCAATACATATCTCTGGGAAATGTAATTACTCCATACCCCAAAATGTAAACTTTATTTTCACCAGTTCTCTTCTATTTCCTTCTAATTTTCTAGAATGAGAGTCCTACCATTAGAAAGGCCTATTTAGCTACGAAAATTAATGTGAAGTTTCTTGCTTCGAGCTCTTTTAACAAGACAGTGGCTAATGGCTTTGACACACACTTTGCTGGACTGGAAGGAAGCGAAAGCACAGAGCAGAAATAATACAGTACTAACATAAAATATAAGTATTATATTACTGACAAAATTTCCTTTCAAGGAACAGTCCAACAGTGTAATATGTAACAGAGTTATCATGCAGAAAATTACAAAAATGAAGCTCAGAGGGGAAAAAGGACTTAACTCATAAGCACAACTTCTTCAGAAGTGAGAGTTCTAATACTTTTAGTGAAATTAGTGCACCGCTGCCCTTACTAACGTAGTTTGAGTTCCTGACCATCGATATGTAAGATGTATTCTTGTTCAGTATTGCTCATTTTATGCTCGTATGTATAGGAACCTTATGCTCATAAATCTTAATAGATATTAACATTAAAAGAATTACAATACCACTGAAACTGAATTAATATTAGTATACTTCTATTCTGTGTTGACTACTGCAGGAGAAAGTGAAGCAAAAATCGTGTGAGCTTTAACTGAGTAAAACTTCTTTTTAAGTTTATTTTCTCTTGTAGTTATTATGAATGATCTACTACTGTCAACCTTATGTGACTAAATAAGAGGTGTTGTTTCTGCAAATAGAAGAAATTATTTGTACCAACTTATTTATTTTTGAGATAAACTATTTTTTTAATAGTATTTAACGCCCGTTTTTACTACTGAGGCACCACAGGCGGTGAACACTGATGATACATGAAATGAAATGATAAATTGGGAAAGGCGAAACGTTCCGGGCCTAAGTTTAGGGTACCTCCCTGGTATTTGCCCGTTATGAGGATGGAAAAAACGCCAGTTAGGGAGGACGGTCCAGGCGGGATTCGAACCCCAGACCTCCCGCTCACGAGTCCGCGCTTTAACGACATCGGTCACCCGTGGCGGTGAGATAAACTATGGAACATGTCAACTTTTTATAGGAATATTATAAAAAACATCCAGATACCTTCAATCATATTTTTAAAGTATATCAGTACAGTAATATTCACAAAAAAGAAATTGAAATTTTAAGAATTCGTTTACAGGATAGGTGTGAGGGATTAAATATCTCTTTAAAATTGTCTTAAATAATTCCTAGTTTTTATTTTCTGTATTAACGCCCGCAGGAAGGTTACCAAATAGTTTTATCGCCATATAATGTACTCCTTTTTGACGACACAACAGAAATGATAAAGATATTATTAAGACTTATAATAACCGAATCCGTAAAAAAGTAAACCAACAGCTGCACCCTGTGACCTATATAACAAATTTCCAACAAGCCTAAAAACATTCAAGATAAAAAAAATTAAAAAATTAAAAATTATTATATAGCAGCTTTTATTATTCATAAAAGAGATATTTGAATTAAATACATGTAAACAAAGTAATGCTACCATAATTTTAAATTCTAACATGTAAAACAATCACTTGAATGTAAAAGTAGGTGCAAAAACTAGTTTTGTAAATAATTTACTTGTAAATATCAACTGTAAGTAGTAGAATTAATAATTATTGAATCATTATGTTTTTAGAAGTACATGACTTGTTTTATATAAGAATTATTATATCAACATGGTAAGAGTGTAAAAACAATGAACTTATTAATTGTATAAATAGGTAAACATACAAAAATCCTGACATGTCCTAAATAGACGCTCTTCCACATGAACTGTAAATAAATAAATAAAATTGTCGTATTTTATCACAGTCTTAAGGGTGGCGAGGCCGGTGTTATTGCCTCAAGGCCGTGTGACTGGGCCATGCCGAGCCGCAGCGTTAGTTACAGACCAAATTGCATTGAAATCGACCGCAAGCAAATTATACTTTTTAGTGTATGTATATGCGTTATTGAGCGTAAAAATAATCATTACCGTTAAATTCAGTGTGACTTAATACACAATTCTATTAGGTTGCATTAAATTCGGTGTGGTCTAACCTAAATAGTTCCCCTGTTAACCTAGTATGCATAATACATATTACAGACATGTCTTCAACGTGCAATTATTTTGGCTTTACATTCACGAAACTGTCTGCTATCACACTCTATTTTGCTACCTAAGTGAGCATATCTCTTTACAGGTAGTGTAATGGGACCCTGACATGCTTTACAAGAGACGATCTCACTTATAACGCACTGTATTTAAAGATATACAAACTTCTTACTAAAGAAAAGTCCACTTTTATCTCCTTACCTTTCCATAACGTGAAGCTTTGGACTTTACCAAAACATGAATGAAAAGTTTATCCAAGGCTAGCGATTTTGTTTACGTTTAGGTTAAGTATAACGCATTTGTTCATTGCATGTGTAGATTTCCGCTTACTAACCTTTTCCACCGCTGAGAAACTATCTTGCTTTATGCCATTTTATGAAAAAAAATAAAATAACGCAATGACAAGAAATATCTATTCACACAACGCACAAAAAGATGACATTAGGTAATATAAACTTGTCTCACAGGAAAGTAAACAACTGTTAACCGCATGCCATAGTCAATCGGGGCTGCCACATGCACTAGAAGCGGAAAGAGGAAAAAATATCCCTTTGAACATCATGCGTGTCATTCAGAAATCTAGTTTACAAAATAATGATAGAGTGTACTACCATTTTCCTCTCATGCTGAGCATTGCAACATCATCAACATTTTAAAATAGAAAATAATAATGTGTACATTACGTAATTTGCAATATATACTTTTAAAGCTGAAACAGCAGAGAACAAAACGAATGTTCAGCCAAATTGATATATCTTTACAAATTTTAACACTTTAAAACTCCTTAAAGGGACGTAATCATATTATTATGGCAAAAAAATAATTTAAGAAATTATTTGTGCTTTTTATAGTACATATATTCCCTTTTTCATAATTTGTGCTTGAATTTTTGTCACTTTAACATTGAAAGGTTTAGGTAGGCATTAGAATTTTTAGACTGTAAACCCTAAAACATTTTTTTTTTCTTTTTAGTAAAATTGCTAATATATGTACCTTCATTTTAGTTTCAAAATATCTATACTGACAGCCAGAGGAGGATAAAATCCTTCATTTCATGGTCATAAGTCATGCTCTGAAAAGGCTTACATAACCCCAGTTCAAATACGAGTAAATTTATATAATGGAATTAAATATGAAGCCTTTGGGGGAAAAAGGGAAAAAAAAACAGGAAGAAAATAACAGAAAAGGGAGGATTTACACAGCAAAAGCATTTGTTGCGTGCAGCGCAGTAACTAAGCCAGCGAAAAAGGATTTAGAACAGCCCGGAAGAAACTCTAAATGGGAAAAGGTACCACTGAAGGAGGGAAAAAGTTAGAGAGACGTGTGAGTAGATCTTATACAGCTGGGCATAATTAAATCAATTGAGGATAGTAGGTACATTTTAAAATGTATTTTTTTCCTTTTAAGAAAGTTCAATGAACATTTCACTTGTGATGACTTCAAATATCTGTGTTACTTGTATGAATAACAATTACTTAAAATGTGGTAAAATTTAAGGAATTAAGGAAGCCCTAAACAATTTTAAACGTTCATATAATTAAATGATCCATTTTACTTAGTTTTTTTAAAGTTAATTTTAGTTACCCATAGTTCTATAGAGTCAACATGCTATGAAACAGGCTTGCAAGCACTGTATTACTCTCCTCCACATTCTAAGTGTCTAATGAATCTACGGATGTGCTAGTTAATTCTCTGGCGAAGAATTTCCACGCTCTCAACAGTCTAGAATAACCTTTAAATGACGCAAGAGTAGAAACTCAGTGGATTTAGGTCAGGAGAACGAACAGATGTCAGTGCCCATAAACTATATTTGGGAATTCTTTAGAAGCTACAGAAAAAAATGAGACTGTGCTTCATCTTGCATGGATCAGTATGACGTATAACGTTTGATGTAACTTCTTCTGTTAAAAATGTAAACGATTCGTTAAAAAGATACCATAAGATGCTCCTTAGGTAAAATAAAAGAATCCACTGTTATTTCAGATCATATGTTAATGCTAAACTGTTGTTCATAATCTAAATTCCAAAACTGCGCAGTAATATGCGCCAGGCCAACATGAATATTGTGAAAAATTTGCACCAGATTCTAAGAAATGACAGATTGCTTTGACTAAAACCATAACATAGGCAGTGGTATTAACGAAGAGGTAAGAAAATAATTAATATGTGATGGATGAAGGGAAGATTTATGGAAGTATTTTGATTAATTGAAGTCTCAGGGGTTGATGTTTTTCTTCTTCTCCTCTCCGATGATTTTTCCGCTGACTTACAGTTGCACCGACTAGCCCTTACTTCTTAGCTGGAATTTTTGTGATTTTGGAATCACAGGAAAAGGAGCTTACCATGAATATCACAGGAGAATGATTAAATTTGTTATCTTGTGAATTGAAGCACGGTTTATTAACAAAGTCTGTTATACTTAAAGAAGCATAGTTATTTCCAGTATAATTAAACTGTTACACGTGTCACATTTGCACTAACTATGATCATCACTCCGACGTCCTGGCGTCTTTAAATAACTCTAAAATTTCCTAACTTGATGCCAATATAATGCTTCGCTTGATAACGGCCGATCCCGAACTCCACTAATTCTGAAACGCAACTATTTCAACTAGCTCTGAGACGCGACTTACCTTTCACTGAATATTTTTCCACTGACTGAACTGAACTGACAATGCCCCTCGCTTTCCAAAATTACGAGCCTAAATAAACATGAAGGTGTCCCGAAGCTATGCTTGTTCTTTCAAAATATGGTTTTAGATCACTCTAGAGTATTTTCTTTCATTTTCGTGTTACTATTGGATAAATGTTTTCCCTCCGATCCTTTTCCGCTATATTATTGGTTATATATACTACGTGACTTTTTGCATGTCACTCACGACTCTCACATATTAAATGAAAACGTTAGGATTTCCCTTCGAGAGGTGACTACCTTGTCTTTCACCCCCGTATTTGTCATGCGTTTCATTACGCCTACTCTGCTTTATAATTCTCTAAAAGTATATAAAATAACATCTTTTTCAAGGGCTCTGCTTTAGAAATTTTCTCCAGAAGATATTGATGTTGCTTGGGTGATCTTTGCAAATATTGTTTACGATGGGAAATAAGTTTCTCTGTACCCGTTTTCAGGTCAAGAACAGAAAATAGGGAGTGTTTCCACCTTGGTAGGAGAATCATATTATATATAATATTCCAACACATGTACAGAATATAGAAATGATATTACAGTCATGACTATAATAAGGAAGTTATGTAACATTAATTAATATAATAACTCTAATTTCATTTGGTACGGCAGTTTATAAATTTCGCCTTACATATCATCAATTATTAAAACATAACTAAAACATAAAAACACTCGTAGCTTGTTTATTTATCTATCAGTAAACAGCAATTGTGTATAACTAAAAATTAAGCGAAATTGACCATATGTTTATATGAATTTGTTTACTTTCATTTAGTTTCTCGATCAGTTCCTGAAGATTCCCCACGTGTTTTATAACATACTGTTTATCTTTTAGAACTTGTGATTTGTGGTAAACCACTGTAATACATTAATTACTTATACAGTATGTGTTCTGTAGAAAAAGATACGATACATTTTTAATAATGAAGAGTATTTTTACATTTTCATCGTTATGTATGAACTTAAATGATTCTGTGTAAATTTTATTAATACATGGGCTGTAAATAAAGCAATGACAAACTTTTTGGCACGCACATACTTATACGTGGGAAGGATCTGGATAATGGTGGTTTCGAGGGGTGTAGTGCCGAAAACAATCAGCAAAGTGGGTGGTTGCAATGGTTGTAGTTGTGCATGCGGTTGAATTGTCCAGTGTTGTGTAAGATACTCTAACGCATGTTTACGAAACTGGAACAGTTTCAAATGGCCCGAGACAAAAATGAACGTGATTATCAAGACGGGTTACAGGAAGCGTGGCAACGGTCGTATAGTTGTATGGTGCATCAAAGCTTACCAACGTTATCTCCAACATTACCTACGACTAGCTGCGGCCGTCGCATATGTAAGTTTGCACTTCCTGAGGGACACCATCTAGCACCTTGCATGATAACGCTCGTTGTCATCGTGATAAGTATGTTGATTCAATTGTTGGCCAAGTG
Source organism: Metallyticus violacea (assembly GCA_030762175.1). Taxonomy (NCBI): domain Eukaryota; kingdom Metazoa; phylum Arthropoda; class Insecta; order Mantodea; family Metallyticidae; genus Metallyticus; species Metallyticus violacea. Next base: position 38,342,122 of record CM060834.1, on the reverse strand, counting down.
CCATTGGAGGTCCTGGAACATCAAACGTACTCGCCGAATATGAGCTCGTGTGATTTCGACCTCTTTCCATTGCCGATATTTACAATTAAACCTCCCCAAGGGCGTACGACGACTACCACAGATTTGAAACAATGCAGGATAAAACAGATTATTACTCTAAGTTCAATTACATATAAGTTGAAATAACTATGTTTTTACTACGGCCCAAGTGTATTATAAATGTTCGCTAAATTGAGGAAAAATATAGACAAACATTGCGACGTTTCTGAATTTCGCATATGCCTTTAACCCTTGGCCAAAAGAAGAAAAAAAAAAAAAAAAATGTGCATAATAAATCACAATCAACAACTAGATTGCAATACATTATTAAAAATGTTCTTGAAGTGTTACCATATATGCACGTAAATTTCATTATCATGCTGTGTGTGTGTGCTTGGTGCAGAAATATACAGAATGGTTAAATGATAAAGCACGTTGCATAGATTGCAGGGCTAGGCATATGTCTAAATTATATAACTGAAACTAATTGTAGGTAATTCTGTTGAGCCTAAAGCAAGTTTTCCGATTGTCAATGCAAACTGAACACTAGATTGATTATAATCATTAGGGTTTACGACCTGCTCGCAATCATTCAGAAAATGTGACTCGGTGAATGCAGTATCGGTCGCACAATCCACTGAAAATCTGCAGAATCAACAGATTGGGGATAATGCTCTCCAGGGTCGGTAATGCAACCCCATGTGGAACAGTAGATATGCTGAGTGATTGCTTTTCTATCGGTTTGCACAACTATGTGCAATGCAAAATAACGTAACGTCAAACAGACTGCTTTCAATAGGGAGAATTTAACGAACCACAGCATGCTTTAAAAGTAACGCATACTTTCAATTAAAATTAAATGGTGACTGGTATATATTTTTTTTTAATTTGTCCGGGGATACCACAGAAATTTGAATTGTTTTGTGATTTACCCCCGTTACTTATCCGAATGATGGGATAAACCTTTCTTTTCCACAACTTTTTTGCTGTCCCATAATATATAATTTCATTCTGTTGGTTAAAGGAACGAAAGTACCAGGTTTGCTGCTGTGTAAAGTTGGCTTGTGCTTTGAAAAGTTCTGCCCTGTGGCTGCTACGGAAATGGCAGAGTAATATATATATTATGCCAAACTTAACAAACGTTCAGCTTTAAAATCATTCAAATTTCTATGTCAGCAGATCTACAATTGAAAACAAAATTTAAAAATGAACTACCAAATCGAACTGCTTAAATCATTAAATGACAGCCTTAACTTGCTTTTAAGCTTAAAATGTTTGCATTTATCCCATTTAGGTACATGTAATAAAATATCTCTTAAACCTTTTATAAACATCAATTCAATGATAAAGTAAAAGTAAATGTCATTGTTTAAACGTGATGATATGTTCTTTATACGAGACACATGAGCTGGGGCTTTTATAGCAGTAATTCACCTTGTTACATACTTTAGCTAGGTGTGGAACATTCCGTTGGTCACATGTGCTTGAAGCAAATGACTATTGCTTTGACAAGTTAAGACAACTAACAGAGAGGGATATCAATTTTGTCTTTATTATAACGCCTTCCCTTCACTTGTTTTATAACAGGCTTACGAAATCTTAAGTACAACTTTCAAAAAGCAACATCTCTTAACAGTCCACATCGAATGCTAGGGTACAAATAGCACACTCAAATATTTGTCATACTCTCGGTACTTTAGCGCTAGAATTATCATCTAATTCAGGCCACGTATGAGGGTAGTTTGATAATAAGTTTTATATCCATTCAATATTCTAAGTTCAAAAGTCGTTCTGAAATTAATTCATTTGTTTACATTTGTTTAAACGCAAGCGTTTCGAGTGATAGGAAATTCATGAGAGAATTTTGCTTACATTGGGGTGACGTAAGCCTTTCCTTTGAAACCGATTGACTCAGGGTAAACGAATTCAAGCGTGGCGGAATAAGTATCGAAGATGCACCAAGTCCTGGAGCTCCACAATCAGCTGTGAGATAAAACATTTTCGGTAAATTTCATAAGACTGTTTTAACTGATAAAAAGAAAGAAATTGCGCGGGTTAGCCGATCTCAAATAGCGGCCTCATTTTATTTTCCATAGTGAATTACATACGGAAAAAACCAACTTTACCCAAATGCGAAAGTAAATGCGAACATCGGCCGACTGATCGAAAATGTTCAAGATATTTTCCGGCCTTTTGTTACTATGCACAAAAGGTGTATTAATTATATTCACCGGAAATTAAATAGCAGTCTCCAAGTAGAGCGCGAGGTGAACCGGCTTAGAAAAAAGCGAAATGCTTTCCATCAGTCAGAAAAATTTTGGAACGCAAAAAAAATTCTCTTGGTTGACTACTTGGAGAAGGGAAAACATTACTAGAGAATACTACGCATCATTTTTGGAGAGAAGTCGGTCCTGGTGGTGTAGTGGTATTCACACTTGTCTCGTAAACTAAAGATCGCGGGTTCAATCTCGGGTAGGGTTGATGGATTTTTTCGGGCGTAAAAATCCTAAGCATGGCTTCCTTCGGAAGGTAAGTAAAGCGGTGAATCCCATATGGTAGATTTACGGCACGTAAAAGAACCTCAAGCCTGAAAGAAGAGGCCTCTGAGTAAAATTTATCGGCCAGTTTCATTCTCTGAATTGAATGGGACGCTTATGATCTCAGTTGTGAAAGATCGTCCGTAAATAAAACAAATCAACAACTTTTAGAGAGAAAAAAAAGGTGTTGTTTCACTATGACAATTAACCGGTGCATTCAAGTCATGTCGATCAGGACAAATTGACCGAACTATGATTTGAAATGCTTACACATCCACACTATTCACCTAATCTTGCTCCCTCGTATTACCATATGTTCCCGGATTTGTGAAGAGCAAGTCACGTTTACCTACTCCCATATTTAATGCCACAAACAGTTAATATTTGTGAATACTAATATTTCAAACTGCTCACTCTGTTTTACCTTCTCTTAGTACACATTATTTTAATAATTAAATGTATGCATATTATTTATTTAGATATATATTTGGAAATTTTCTACAAATCGAGTGCAAAAAAATATGTACCTATATTATAATATGAAAGGCGTAAAAAATTAGTATTTGTTGCATGCCGAATAAATTAACTTCCTACTGCATATTTTGTAGCATATGTAAATGAACTCCTTCGAAAATAAACTCTGCTACAAAAAGCACTATCAGAAACAGAAGGAGCGCTGCGCTAAACATTAAAGATAATCATGTAGATGAGATTCTGCATAATCCAAGAATGACATCACTGTCCTCTCCAAACATGGAGAAGTTTGTATGCTTGAGGAATGAAGGAATATACACCCTCATCTCTTTTGCTTGAATTTGGGTACCTCTTGTGTACAGTACCAAGACCCTCCTCTGTCTCTCTTGCTCTTTTTGTCTCTATCTCCCAGACAGAATCCGGCACGGCATATTAAGCCTTCTATTGCCGCCTGCACTACATCCTTGATAACTGGGTATATGCGAAGTCGCTCTAAATATATGCAAAATGTACACATTATTGTTGCATGTACTTTGCAACGTAAATGGGGCGTTCTGAATTTCATTAATTACCTCTTTCTCCTGTTATCTTCTTACATTTCTAATAAAACGCCTTATCTTAAGTGCAGCATTAATGTACAGGATGGTGAAAAAGTTGCTACCATTGCAAGGCAATAAGTCTACGTTTTTTTTTTTTTTCGTCTTTACTGTCATATGAAATATAGTTAAATATGACTACCGCTGGAGTATATGACATTAGTTTCGCTCTTTGATCAGTGGAGTAGGACAAATGACACAGTACTTTTTATAGAGATAGCTACAGAAGATCTCCAGGAGGCACAGGTACTATACTATCTCTGAATTGTCCCTTGATGGGAAACCTAATTGGATATCTAGTAATTTTTGTGCTGAGGCCTTTTCATCTACCTATATATAACGAGCTAAAGGAAGAAAATTAGCGCCCTATCTAACAGCATTACCCGAACACTTTACAAAACTAAACTTGCACGTTTAAACAAAACCTGTATAAAATAGTCAAACACGCATTTAGCTGTATATACATCATCCTATAGACTTTTGAATTTGGTTTTCGCTCTGAAATCTTTGCAGGGCAACAGGCAGACACAAATTCATTCTCCTTTGAGCTATTGAGCGATACGCTTAAGACTCAGTTTAATACATTTTAAAAAGTTCATCATTAAATAAATGTGTATATTTTGGCATTTGCTTGAATGGGAATAAATTTTCTTTATGCTAATTTAAAAAAAAAATACACATATTTTTGGGAAAGGTTCTTAATAGGTTTTAATTTTAAAATATAATATTGGGCTTCTCCTTTTAATTGCAATATTAATACCCTTGATTACCTGAAATAAGATACAATTATTATTATTATTATTATTATTATTATTATTATTATTATAGTTGTCAGAAGTAATTATACTTAAAATTTGGGGACAACATTTTCTGCTTCACTGTTTAATAAATCACGATTTAAACTACTCTTCTCTGCATTATAAGGTTACCTTTCTATGACCATCTCCTGCAGATTTTCCTCCTTGTGCATTTCCAAAGCTAGAACTTACACTAGCATTAACGGAGGGGTGTCGACTCTTAATTATTGGGTTACAAAAGCAACCTTACAATACCACCATCCCACAATTCGCTTTTAGTTGAAGTGTACCCCAAGACCAGGAAACCTACAGTCCAAAAGAAGATTAGGTCCAGGTCTAATGGTTACTACATCCTATTCAATACTGTCTCCGTGGCCTTATGATCAGCGTGCCTGCCTACAAATCCTGCGGTCCTGAGCTCGAATTCCGTAAGGTCAGCTGTATGAGTAAGATTTTTTCCGCCCTGAAACGGTAAATGTCTGATAACTTAAGTCGGTGTGGGCTCCTTACACTCTGATCTTTACACGATACTGAAACAATGGTAAAAATGTAACAATAAGATCTCTAATCAAAGAAATAAAAACAATGGTTTGCATAGGTGCCAAAAGTAGATGGTCATATAAACTTTTCTAAACAATGAGCTACAAATTAACATTTAAAATGTTTTCTGGACAAAATTCAGAGCCTCTGTGGAAACCTTTGTAATACAAAGAGTCAACATAATTCAAACGACGCTTCATTTTTCTTTTTCAGTACGTGTTGGCACAATTTGAGTCAAGTGCTGTACATGGCTGCTAGAATAACACTACTAATAAAACTAACTGAACCTTTCCGACAAGCAAATGCGGCGGAGGACCGCACAAAAACGAAATTTACATATGCATAGCATTTAACTTCCTTTCTGAAATAATAAACAGAATTCTGTTTAGGGGGAAAAAAAAAAACGAGAAAAAATAGAATATTTAAACAGAACCTCCACCTTACAGTGGCAAATTATTAACATGAAAGTATTAATGCATCCTCAGTTTTGATCAAAATATTGAGGTTTTATAATATTAACATATGGAGCCTTTTTGCCTCCGACTTAAAACTACGAGAAAAAAAAAACGCTAACTATATTTTAATTTTTAAACATGGATGAATTTTAAAATTTTCCACCCATTTAAACGTTCCTATATCCATTTTGCAAACTTTTGATAGAGATTTCAATAAGAAACATTCTTCGTTATCACTCACAATTGCTCTTTATGCTTCCGAATGTAAGTACAAAACAAAATTGGCAAAATAAACTTATTTTTTGTTAATTATGCTCATTTTCATTGAATTATGAAAATGTATTAATATTTTGGAGTAATTCCGTCGAAATCAAACTAACTTTTATACTGCTAAAGAGGGCAATCGAGAATTTCCTGCAAGAGACTATTTAAAAAAATTAAAGTGTTGACATTTCCTTGTGAATATGTTATTTTTAGTATGCGTTTTATGTGAAAACTGAAGAATAATTTATGAAAATATAAAATAGCAATATTAAAAAAAAGCTTCATAGACCCATTGCTAGTTTAGTTTCCTAAATTCGTAAGAATATTTATGGAGCCTCAAACAATTTTAATTTCTTATTATTATCATCTGATATGGGACAAAAGTGTAAACTTTCTGTTATGGCCCTATATAACAAAGTCGATTACTCTGTCAAAGTGCATATACGATAAGTGAACAATAATCTGGCATTTCAATTATATTTTGCAAAATGTATTTGATGAAATATTGCATTCAGTAAATCTTTATAAAATATATATAAAACTATCATTTTCCTTTAAATGAGCATTTTATAATGCATTTTTCACATTAAAATATAACCAACATTTCATGTACTACAAAATGTATTATATAACACATATAATTATTTCTATTATGCAAAATATATAAATTTAAACAATTTCCACTAACTATATAATGCAAAAGTTAACATATTCTATCCTCAAAGTACTTCTATACATAAGCTTTGAAATACTATTAAATGTTACTTTATAAATAGTTTAGTATGTGCTAATAGTTTATCTTAATATACTTCTTGCTTCTTTAGGAGATAAGTAAAACTTTATCTTTACATCCTGGAATAGTTATTGATGTTATCTACTTTAATTCAAAGGTACCTCTTTTTCCTCCATCATGATTTCTAATTCAAGTGTACAAGTACATACATTCGAACCACACATGAGTATTCTTGTACTATTGGGCTATTAGCTGAATAACCGCAATACACAATAGTGATTTTTGAAACCCATTCAAGTTGTACTACAAGATTTCTGAGGCTCATTATTGATTAATGAGATACAAATAAAATTAAATTACAACACACTTTGACTGAATGAGTTAGTGAATGCGGTTTTACTATTGCATTGTTCAGGTAATTTGTGAAGCGCGTTTTTTGCTTGTTAGATCCAATACCAATTTTTTTCTCAAGATATTCGAAATAGACTACAGTTGTCTTTGGGCTTCTTCCTCACATTTTAAAAGATGCTTGTTATTTGTCCCTCATATGCTTGAACCCCGAAGCACATATTGTGGGTAGTCCTGATAGTCTAATGACAACCATACTCTTGAAGACTCAAAATCATGGATTCAATCCCGGCCAGGGTTGAAGGATTTTTTTCCTAGGTATTTTTTTTTGGAAGGGAAGTAAAGTCGTAGATTAACGGCACGTAAGAAAGAACCTTAGGCCTGAAAGAAGGGGCTCTTGAGTCGTTTCACGTACTGAATTGAATGGGACGCTGATGTCTTAAGATGTTGAAGAGCATCCGTAAATAAACCAAATCCACAATCATATTGTGGAGAATATTTTTGCCTTGATACTTTATTTTTTTCAAATAGCCTGAATATTTGGCAACAATCTCGTGGATATATCCTTTGTTAGTGCTCCTTTGCTTTTTGGGAAGAAATAACTCCTTAATCTGTTAGCTTGTTGTTCTATTTCTTATTTAAAGTATTATTCCAGCCTTCTTCTTCTTCTTCTTCTTCTTCTTCTTCTCCTCCTCCTCCTTTTTAATCAAGAGTCACACTTCCTGAGCCCCCTCACTTCTCACCTGGTTAATATGTCATTGTTTCTAAAATGTTTTTCCAGTTTTTTTTATCCCTCTGCCATTAATTGCAAATTGACTAATTATTATATTGCTACTTCATTTGATATCCTATCTTGTGTAGACCAATTTTATCGCTCTAAAACATTTAATTTGCAATTATTTACTTATATTTTAGAAACTAACACAATAATTATAAAGGACCCTTCCATTTTTATCATTCGCAGACCAAGAATGGCATTAATGCTATGAGCACACATTTTTGCTTAACAATTTATAAAATAAAAGCATTTGAAAAAACGTATCCATTATATGAAAGGAAATGCTCAAGCCTTCAATCTTCATTGTCAAAAACAGTTTGGTATCCCCGTAAAATCTCACCCATCACTCACAACAGGACTCCGCCACAGCACATACAGCTGATGTTTCTATGAATAAAATTAACATAATGTTCAATCAGGATAGAGGTTCTAGTAGGCATTTATGGCCCTCCTATCCCCAACCTGACTTCCTATGGCTTTGATCGTTTTCTTCTTATGCATCACGATTTAGGATTTCGATCTATGTTTTTACAGATTAAAATTGGCCCCTTCAATCACTCCATGGCTTGCCTGCATGTCTTCGACCTTTGATTTACATTGCAGCATTCTTAAAGAACTTTGAACTGGAATTCATACTTATATACGTTTCATCACTTATTTCTTTAATAATATCTATGTCCCCAACCGTTTGCAAAATATAAGAGTTGTGCTAGGTATACCTCTTAAGCGATTAATGAAATACATTCTTTTTTTTTTTTTTTTGAGAATTATTACTTCAGCTCTAAAGCCCGCAATGGTTTTAAATTTAGAAATTTAGTCCTACTTGTTGACATTTTTAAAATATCAATATTATTGAAATATATTAGTGTTTATTTTTAAAACGGCTGCTAATTTCGGGGACAAGACCAACTGGTTTCAACTTTTTGAACATAAGTTTCTTATGGCAATATTAAATTTTTCATTAATAATAGAGTCTAATTCTGGACACTTTGTATATTTTCACCCCCTATTAAATAATGTACCATATACCTCTGTTGTAATCGAACCTGCGTTATCATCGGGAAACACTAAATCAATGACCATTGTTAACAGTCCACCATGGCCATGTCGGTCCTGGTGGTGTAGTGGTTACCATACTTGCCTTCTAAACCCCAGATCGCGGGTTCGATCCTGGCCAGGGCCGATGAATTTTTTTCGGGCGTAAAAATCCTAAGTATGGCTTCCTTCGGAAGGGAAGCAAAGCCGTGGGTCCCGTGTCGTACATTTACAGCACGATAAAGAACCTCAAGCATGAAAAAAGAGGCCTCTGAGCAAAATTTGTCAGCCGTTTCATGCCCTGAGTTGAATGGGACGATGATGACCTGAGATGTTAAAGAGCGTCCGTAAATAAACCAAATAACAATAATAATAAAAAAACGATGGCCATGCAAATGATAAGTCATAAGTATTGGCAACCATTTTTTTTCTGCGAACAGGGACGACACACGTTTGAAATGCATGGAATGTACTTTCTAATGAAGCCACCAGATGGTGCATGTGAGCAGATCTGCACGCCCCGAATTTCAATTGGTGAGCGACATTAGTCAGGAATGGAGGTAACGAAGAGTGAACAATGTGAAAATAGTATTTTTCAGCGGCAGGAATTTTCGAGATTGTCACACAGAGCTACGGGAAGCACAGGGTAAGCGTGTCCTGCCCTATCGAACAATGGCGAGATGGACAGAGGCCTTCAAACGGGGCAGAATGTCGATTGGCATTATAAACTAATGTTGTCCGGTTGCTTGTGTTTTGCTTCTTCCCTACGAGGGCCGCCTACATCCAGCCTTCCATAGATGGCACGAGTCGGCAGTAAATGCCAAATAATTTCAATATTTTCAATTTTTTTACCTTAATTTTTTCATTCCCGAGGCTGCTGATGCTGTTATGTTATTATATGCTGTAATGTCTGAATATATATTGATATGTTTATTTTAATTATTTCATTCTATTCTATGTAATTGTTTCTCGCTTAAGCCAAGTCTGGGTAGATCGTGCTTGAGGGCTGAAATACATTTTACAAAAAGTTCCAATGTCTGTTTTTGAACAGAGTCGTCTTTAGGTTCTTCACCATAGGCTTCAAATAAGTAGTTTCAAGCACTTTAAGGCTGAATTTAATTCCTTTTGTCACAAATGAAACTTTGGGCCACCATAAAATATTCCTGAGGTAAGATAATAGATTATTTGCACCTTCGGAATCCATTCAGTCGATGCATGCATTCTCTCATTTTTACGGTTGCAGTTTTCTTCAAGATTGCATACATTATCATCAGTGGAATAAAATCAAATGGCCCTTGTTGGCGTAACGTTGCGGCATTTGTTTGTATCTTTCGCTTCTGTTCTGCAGTTAAAAATGCCCAGTACTGCGACGAAAAACCTTGTCCAAGATCTTGTTTAAGTACTCTGGATATAATTTTCTGGAAATGTTCAGCCTAAGGACGATAACTATCAGCTTCGTCGGAGCACTGCTACTGCTTTGACAATTATTGCTGCGGTCCTAAACAAAATGCACGCGTCTGGGTCTCCAACGGTTATCAACAGCACCAGTCTCGGTGAAACTTTGGATGAGGTGGTACAAATACATCCAATGATTTCCAACTTGACGATTTTCTAAACTTTTGAAAGGCTGTCTTAGAAGCATTGTTTTCATAGTCTCATTAGTCCATGGTTAAACCTAAATAATGTGCTATTTCTGTTGCACCTAAAATCAACAATGAGGGGAGAGTGTATGGCCACAAACTTGTTATCTAATCGCCAAAATACCTGGTATATTTCTTTTCAAACTTTGTAGCAGTATTTATGACAAGACGAAGCATCTTTTTAGGTGCTTTTATTTCAATAGTTGCTGTGAGGTCAGTTTATGTTCAGAACACTACCGCTACAAAACGGCGATGCTAACCGGCAGCTTGAACGCGCTAGCCCATAACGAAAGTGCTAATCTCCCGGTCAACCATTTTATGAATCAGTGTGTATTTTTCTAAGAGAATTTCCATTATACAAGAATTTATTATATAAAAGTTGCATATTTTTTTTAATTATTGTTGTTGCATTTTCAATTCTTCCACATATTTATTCGTTTTTTATGAGAATATTTTTTATTTCAGGTCTGAAAAAAGCAATATTGGGTGTTAACATTTTCATTATTTAATGCAGAATTTTTTTGCATGCTGTAGATGGAATTTAAAAGTTTTAACCAGATTTGCTTTTTGTTTTCATTAACAGCTTTGTGTAATTCGTTTTCTGACTCGGTAAACCCAGTTCCTCGTCTGGAAATGAAAAAGTGTCTGCTATTCCATTTGGTACTATTATTTTTTATTCTGCTACAAAATTCTACTTCACGTACATATTCCATTTATTATAAACCCCTCCTCTAGTAGGGAGAGAGCTCTGTCGATGGCGCTGGTGATGAAGATTTATTTGTATAACGCATAGATCAATGAATATTTCTGTTTGCTATTACAGAAGATTCCCTTTTGGAAAAAGTACAAAGAATTTAATTAGTTCCCAGTAAAAGACTAAAAGGGTTCTTAAATACATTTTCATGTTATTTTTATAACCATTTAATGCTTAGTTCTTAAACAACAAAACAACATCGTGTCTCTGCGGATCTATCAAAGTCCGTATTGATATTAATGCATAATGACCGGTCATTTTTTGTAAAACATGTACCTTCTGTAAGCTGAACTGAAATTCATTCATATCGATCAGAATCACAATATCTCTGTTAAAATATTAAAAACTTACAACAAGAAAATGTTTCTTCGGGCGTCCTCTTAAAAGATAAGGCAAATCATCATTTGATGCATATAACGGCGAATATCCTGCAACGTTTCCGACGAACAGTGCTTAATCAATCTGACGTTTCACAGTGAGATTGTTGAAAAAGTTTTAAAAGTGATGTCAATCATGATTTCCATCATGGGGTGTAGGTTTGATTTGTTTTATTTACGGGCGCTCTTTAACATCTCAGGTCATTAGCGTCCCATTCAAATCAGGGCTTGAAACGGTCGACAAATTTTGCTCAGAGGCCTCTTCTTTCAGGCTTGAGGTTCTTTATCGTGCCGTAAATGTACGACACGGAACCCAAGGCTTTACTTCCCTTCCGAAGGGTGACATACTTAGAATTCATGGTGTGTAAGAGAGGCTGCGGAAGTAATAACCTTCTTTGTATTGGGTACGTAGGAACTTGCTGACTGTTGGAACCACTACCTGAACAAGATGGTGACCAAATTCAGGCTCAATAAGCATCTGGTTATTTTTGATTCTCAGCTGAGCGTAGCTCTATACAGGAATAACTCTCATACTAGGGGGAACTTTGTGGAATAAATTGGAAGATTATAAAAACAGAGTTGTTTCAAGTGAATACAAATTTCATTAAAGGATGTCGGTAACGTAACTGTTGTTATACAAGTTACTACTCAATATGAAATACAATTAACGTTATTATGGATCTAAGTTGTAGTAGTAGAAATGCGAGGGCATTTGTTTATGGATGAAGCAGGCGAGTAGTGCCTATTTGACCTCGCGGGGCTTGCTTTCAGCTGCCGACGTAAGCCAAAAATAATTCTCTGTATTTTAAGTTTGTTTTACTTCCGTACATTCTTCTAGGGTTGGAATGAAAATGTATACTGAAATTATTTAGACTCAGGCCACATTAAAATTTTGTATAAAACACCCAAACATATGAAAAAAATCAAAGTTTTATTTTGAGTATTAAAGAAATTCTTAATAAAAGCGCAGAATTTTCTGTAGTACCATGGGAACAGTTTAGTTGCAGGACAACACCACTACATTTTCCTGGTTTCGTTCTCTAAAGACGCAGGGGCGTACAAAAGTAAGTAGTAAATCTCATGGCCCATTATTTTAATGGAACTTGATTTCTGATTTCTTTTTACAATAGAAATAACTTGAGTATGACGTTGTTTTTCTTTTATAGACTACCTTAATATATGGATAAATCATTCTCTATCCTAATTTCATTTCCTTGGCACATGAAATGTCAAAATTTGTTTCTAATGTTCAATCAATTCTGATCAGAGTACATAACGGTTCTTTATAGTCATGTTTCCTAGATTTTATTCCATAGAAAAGTTTTTTTAATATTGTTTAACGCCTGATTTTGCTACTGAGTCATCACAGGCGATTGGCACTGATGATATATGAGATGAAATGATAAATTGAACAATTATTTTGTTTTAAGGAAGGAAACGTTACAGGCATAAGTTTACAGTACCAGCTATATTCCTAAAATCTATTCCCAATTTATTATTTTAGCTCGTTTATCACCACTGTACATCAACTGTAATGTCAAACCCTTAAAAATAAGCTGACTGAAACATTTTTTATGATTATTAATTTAATAGGCTTGTTTTATTTTATTCCTTAACCTCTATTCCAAAATGTTTTCTTTTGTAACCTTTTGGTGTACATTTAAAGTTATTGTTCTCCGATTTTAAAGCTGTTTATTTAATATGCTGCATACAATACGGTAATTATAAACACATTCTTATTTCCTGGCTGAATTTTTAAACAAGTAATGCTAAATATTCAAGTTTTTTGTCTTTTTCTGAAACACGATACACGTATTCTAGGTACTAAAGAGCAAAAGACATGCAGGTATTGTGAAATAATGCACAATAGAGCTACTAGATATAATGCTCAGAAAACTAAAGCAAGAAAATGAAAATTCTTACACACCCTAAACTATTACGATTTTTTTGTGACTTGAACCTTAATGGAAAGAGGGATCCTGTTTTGTAAAAGACACTACTGTGATTGTCTCTTGTCAAGTTTTTTTTATGAACTCTTCTAATGGAGTGCATTAAAACGTCATGGGACGATTCTTGCGCTAGTGGTACCAAAGCTGAGCTTATAGCAGGCACTCTCTTTAATTACCTGCTCTTTGACTATCCTTTGTTTACCTGCAGTGTAGTGTTTGAAAAAGTTAACTACTTCCCATATATTTACCTGTGATTCAATCTAAATGGACTACTCTGGAATTTGTTTAAGAACAAACTGTGCCCCAGTACGAGAACCAGTGATTGAATTAAGCAAGCTTAACACTGAAACATAATGCTTGTAAACTTTCCTTGTGGAGTGTAGAGATGGCTCTGCCGACATCTGTTATTCCACTTTCTACTACACTTGATCAACAGCACCAGATGCTTCCTTGATTCCAAGTTTCAAGTGTGCAGCACTGCAAATACGAGTATTATAGGTAATAACCTTCACATGCCCAAAAAATGTGTTAGATGCAAATAGACATATTGCAAAATATTCTGTCGAACTATTACAATGAGCCTCGCAAAGAAAAATGGGCAAATTGCTCGATCTCTTGCAAAAGAACATTACAAATTAACTTTGGAGCTATAAATTAATCAATTTGGCTGGATAAACTATAACTGCACGCCAGCCTCTTTCAACCAATATGCGATCTCGTTGTTAGCTTATTCACCAATCAGAAGGAAACTTAATCGATACATTTAAATCATGGTAAACTGGCAGTTATTTTCTCCTATGTTCTACTTCTTATTCTTAAATCTCTTTTTAAATTCGACTAGGGATCTAGGAAGGCTATTCTCATGCATTTTCCTGTTCAAACCTAACCTCGAACTCACAACATGTAACCGTTATTAATTACGACTATTGTACAATAAATTGCTACAATGAAATCATTAAATAACATAGTTAACATAAAATAATAAACAAAAATACTAAATTTAATTTAAATCTAGTGTTAAAATAAATAAACTGTTCCAATGACCTCAAATACTCATTTGTTGTTAATTATTCAATTACAGATATTTTCATAGTCTTTCTTGGAACAAAAGCTAATAGCAATGCATTCTATCATCTATACTTGGATTCAATTATCTCACTGTCTCTTGAAATTAGCTCTCATTATAACACAAAATATGACATAATTGATATAAAATAGTGGTAAATGGTAATTTTTATAATAGTGTTCAATTATATTATTATTATTATTATTATTATTATTATTATTATTTAGGTCTCCACGGAGTTTTGTTTGGAATAAAAACTAATAAAATTAATGTATGCTTTCACAAATATCAAACAGATAAGCCAAATCACTTCAGGGTTTATAGTAAAAGAGTAAAAAGTGATATCACTGCTACATTGCAATTATCTTACCGAATCCCCCTCTTGGTTATAATTTTTCTTACGTAATTTAACTGAGCTTTCAAACTCATACTTGTTATTATTAGATCTTCGCTCTCGAAATAATAACATGACAATAAATATTCGTTAGCCTCAATTAAATTACAGAAAAATTTCAACACTTCTAATATTACTGAAGAAAGTTGCCTTTCTTTATAACGCGCACATGCGTCTGTTGTTTAATTGTTTCACTTGATTTATTTATGGACGCTCTTTAACATCGCATTAGCCTCCCATGCAATTCAGGGCGTGAAACGGCCGACAAATTTTGCTCAGAGTCCTCTTCTTTCAGGCTTGAGGTTCTTTTTCGTGCCGTAAATGTACGACACGGGACCCACATTTCCCTTCCGAAGGAAGCCATACTTAGGATTTTTATTAAAAAAAATCGATCGATCCTGGCCGGGTTTGAACCCGCGATCTTGAGGCAAGCATGGTTACCATTACACCAACAGGACCGACATGCATCTGCTGTGTTCCATTCCAGGAATATAATGCTTTTTAATGCTATTATGACTTAGGACATACTGCTTTTAAAAGAAGACGAACTACAAAGGCGGAAAGATGATGTAAAGCCTTTTGGGTTCTTATTTAAGTTGCAACTATTTTCTTAGAGTGTTGAACATAAACATTAGTTACTTTGTGACTCTTGTAGATATGATATGAATGCTATACATATACAGAAAATCCAACTGCCGAAATCCTAGCTATTCTTTACGTGGCTGAACAAAACCAGGATTTGATGCGCTGGTTTCAGCAACACCATTTTCTAGTATTATTGTGCTGAATTTTAAATCAGGTGACTGAAGTAAATAACTTGGGATCTGTCACGTTACTAATTATCTGTCCATCGTCTAAAACGAAATATATTCAATTTAAACAGAGCACTCGCGTATTGGCTAAACTCATTAGTCGCGCGACATTAGGGAAGGTAGTCAGAGTTTAATTGCTGTTAATTTAACACGTTCATGTTCTAAAAATTAACTAATGGGTAATTAAGGGAGTAATTTTAACTAATAATTGTTATATATCAAATTACATTGTTCCTTTCATGTTAAAATAGTTTATTATTACCTAATTCACATCTTAGACCAAATAATATGCCTCTACACCATAGATGACCCTATGGGGGAATCTGGCTCGTCCTTTCGACTCCAAATCTTACGAAGAAAAGAGGAAGTCGAAGTGATATCGTTTAACTTTTAAAGAAATTAATGCGTTATCTTTTCACGCATGCGTTTAGGACCCCTTTTTAATTCTAAAGACCCCTCTCGGGCAGCTATGCCTTCTATGTTAACACTATATTATATTCCAAAGTCTTTATGTGACATTATGATGTAGATCTTAAATAAACAATGAGTGCAAAAAGTGTAAAAAATTCTAAAAAAAAAAGTTTGTGAAAAAGAAAATATTTGCGATGTCAAGTATTGTTTATGGACTTTTCCCTTTGAAATAATTTAAATATACTTTTGGGATAAAATCTCAAATTCTTATTTGATCTTGTTTTTATCATATTCTTGTGATTAGAAAAAAATATGCAAATTTACAAAAGACAATTCTGCGTTTAAGTAATTGTAGAAATCTAGTCTGGTATTAGTGAGCCAAGTAATATGGAGTGAAACGGAGAAGCACTCCAATACCTGAGAACGCAAGTATCAAAGTAATATTAAGATCAAGGGAAGAATCTCTTTGTCATCCTGCAGACTCCTGAAGTTACTTAAGAACGCCTTGATGTGGTTTTTCAAGTGAACAAACAAGAAGCTTGCGAAGTTTTCAAATATGCTCTTCAAAACTTTTTGGGCTGAAAACTATGTTGCAGTAGCTAAGAAATTATGACTTGTCGACATCATGCAATAAATCACACAAGATCAACTATCTTGAATCTCATTTTGTTTTTTTCCTTAAAGTTGCACAGTGGCGAACATGGAAAATCATTCCATTTTAGAGAATACAAGGTACCCAGGATTTCTGCCTAACGATGGAATGTGACGGAAGACACTTCAAAGGTGACACACAAATTGAAATACAAAACGCACAAGTTAATAAGTAAAAATGTTTGTACACAGGTCATTTGAAAAAAGTCTGTTTTATCATTCTGTTTATGTTATTTACTAAAAACTTGTAAACTCAGTTTGTTTCATATAATGATTTAGATAACGTATCTGCATTCATTTCTGACGCCAATGCAACACACTTGTTTGCGCATTGCAGAAACTTCACAGAATCGAACAGCGGAAAATTTCAACGATCAAAATATACAAAGGTTTTTATACAATTTCTATGGAGCCAAGGATATGCTAACTATATAATTATTGCCACCTGGCTGAATTTGTATGAAATTGTCAACTGCAAGTCCTTCAAGCTACCCAAAATAGCACATAACTGTAAGGATAACACGCGACTAATTTTAAGGACTGATCAGTACACAAAACGTTTAAAAATTCAATATGGCATAAAAGTAAATAACATAAACAATACTTTTGATGTTATTTTACAAACACAACAACTTCAAACTAAATTAATTCAAAAAAGATTACTCCAGCTACTGAAAAACTAATCTATTTTGAATAATTATATATAATAGTTAATATATATCATTCTACTAATAATAATCAGTACTAAGATACTAATTCTATTTACTTTTATAAGCAATAAATTATCTCAAACTATAATCTCAACGAGAAATTTACATCTTGAATATTAAAGGAATAACAAACACAGGTTTATATAAATGGTAACCCTTTCAAACGTCAATTTATCGAAAACCATATCATTCTGAAGAGCAACTCATCATTTTTTGTTTATACTACAATTACCGCCAATGGTATAGTTACGTAAATCGTTCCCAGTTGGTAGTAGTTGCAAAGGTGCTGAAGTCCAGGCCGAGAATGTGTGTTAGAGTTTCATAGTAGGAAGCATACCACGGATTTTTGACGGTAATTTTGAACTAAGTATGGTAAACACCACAAAACAGAAAGTCAATAAACCAATAGAATGCGAAATTTGTAAAGTGCGGGTTGTTTGTGCCCTAACCGTCCTTCTATGAGTGAAAGGAATGGGAGACTAGCGAGATATTTACAAGAAGCCCGAAGAAATCGGTGAGTAGAGCTTCCCATGGGCTCCATATGCCCGTAATGACTGTATGGAAAGTTCTTCCCGCTCTTTGCAATTATCAGGCGATTTAAAGAACAATGTCGGCAACAAGTGCAGTAGGAACAAACGGCATGTTTTTTCTTCAGAATGGCATAGCTAAGAAGATTGAAATTATTACCGGGCTGTATGTAAAACATGAGGAACAATTTAAAATCTGCACGTTAGAAAAGTACACACCATACAAAACGGAAACTTACGACTTTTAGCTGATGCACCTGGTTTATCTTCTTACGAAGCTTCAAGCTCCTGAAGTTACCAAGGTCTTACTATAGCAAATATTCAAAATTCTTTTGTTGATACTGTAAATATATTTTAACTCAAATTCCGGGATAAACACCTCTTCTAATACATGAAAAAACATTAAAACGAAATCAATGAGAGCTATCGTAAAAGTTCTGGGCCTAGAATATAGGTTGCCATGCAATTGGCGAGACGACTGTTTTTTAAATTGATACAACTAGTATTCACAAGAGATAAAAATCATTGTTTCAAAGCAGAATGGATCGTAAGATGGTGTAGGCAAATAGGAAACATCATTCTGGTTGAATAGGTTGGATAGGTGTAATTAAAGGGTTTGCTGGAGTGAAATTATCTGGATCTCTTAGGAAGTAAGGTTTTTTAAAGACATAGTGTTGTATGTATTTTATAAAATGATAGAATTTAGTTCTTTGTAAAATTTGGTTTAACACCAAATGAAATTCATGCAATATTTATAAAATATATGGGAACTTTCCTCTTTCATTTTCAGCGATTAAATTTTTAGCTGCTGAAATTAAATATGACCCTACCAGCACTGAAGATAATCCATATGGAGAAGGTCCGAAAAGTGTAACAGCAGCAGATTTCAGATGACTGGGAAATAAAAAGTGCTACAGACGTTTCAAATAACATGTAGGATTTTGTATATCGACTTATAACTGTGACATAGATTGGATACACCACCATCTAACCAGCAGTTCAAACAATGTACACAATCCGGTTGTTTAGCGTCAAAGAAAACAAAGTCGGTTATTTGTAGGAAGTGTTATGGCACGAATCTTCTGGGATGCTAAAGGAAGTTAACTTGATTATCTTCAGCAAAGTTAAGTCATAGCCGGAGAGCACTATTCCAATCTCTTAAACCAACTATATGAAAACATTGGTTAGAAAAGAACCCAGATTTAGAACACAATCCAATTTCATAAAATCAAACGGTTTTGGCAATGGGAAAATTAAGAAATTTGAAGTAAAAATTGCTGCAGCATACACCGTACGAGTATGCTGTCGTTCGCAAAACCCAAATTCTTCCTTGCTGATCAGAGATTTTCATCAAATGAAGAGGGATTGCAGCTGTAGAACAATATTTTGCAATCTTCCGGGATTCTGCCTCACATGTGAGAAATGGCATTGGATTATTGTTGTAATAAATGTATTGACATCCATGTTACGCCGAAAACCTTTCAGACAGTTCTTCTACACTTATTTAAAGGAATGACTGATTGGATGGTGAAATATGAATAGATCCCCTTCGAATCTAAGCTGCTACAGATGATGACGGAGTTCGGAGAGAGAATGAAAGTACACGTTTAAAGAAGACACTAGAACTCTCTAGAGTAAGCCTACAGGTAGATTGTAGTTGTGGCCGAGTGGCTCCGATTATTCAAATTTAATATAATGTTGTAAACTATGCAATTCCAAACTTCTGTTTTTTTTTTAAATTGAATCTAATATTTTGGCCAAAAATTTCATTCTCTTTATTTTATGAGCTACGTAATTTGCCTAAAATTATATATAAAGTATACTTTACAAATAAATCACATATAAATCACCAACTTTTTTCTTTCAATGCTAAACATCGTTCCACTGATTAAGACAGAAAACTTATGTGATAGTTCATTTCATTAAAATAAAATATTTATATGTAATCGTTTAATAAATATGTTTTACTATATAATAAACTTATTAGGTATTATTATTATTACTATTATTATTATTACGACTGATGTATGTGTTCTCTTTACCTTAATGATACAGTATGTGATAGTCATGATTAATGTATATATTTAGCATTTTATATTTTGATTTATAGGTTGTATAACTGAAAATTCTTGCAAGAAGAAAACTGTGCTTTACCCATCGAACAGCGAAAACTCTTCGAACAACAGCAGTTTGTTAGTGTTAGTTCTTTTGCAGCGGCGAGGATACAGCCTTTTGAATTCTGTCCTTTTAAAAGAGGTGTTTTCGTAGGGGAAATTCTACCATTCCCTTTAACTTCTGTAAGCGTGGGAGTTGAAAACCTGCTAGGAGGCAAACGAATTTAACAGCTGAAGTGGCAGTTCAAGTTCAATGCCACGTATCAGAGGGAAGATTTTTAAATCTCCAGTATAAAACGAATCAAAAGAGGCTTGAATTTAGCCAATAACAGAGCTTAGATTAAACTTCTGAGGTTAAACGTGGTGCTTTCGCGTATGAGGCAAGTTTGGCCACTGAGCCTCATTCAACATTCATTCGCACTCGATTTTCAAGTCGTTCGGTGCATTCTTCTCGCTTCGATTCTAGTCAGATCTCTTCAGATTTCGCCATTCGTCGTTCAGCTGACTTCTAAACTCTATTCCGCGTGCTCACACAACAGGAATATGAAGCTTATATCTACGTAGCAAACAGTTATCAAATCTGTGTAACTCATCAGGACAAACAATCCGTCAAGTAAACAACACCAAGGAATAATTACACGCAGCGAGTTTATCCTATCAACAACAGAGCACTTAGGTTCACTAGAAAGTATCGTCCAATAAATCAATTGAAAGTTGCATGGAGACGCCCATTTATTCGCACCGCCGGTATCTCTTCCTCAGCCCATTCAATTAATATCAATAAGATCAGCGGAAGTTCCCTGAGCTTTTGTTACTTCTTTCTGGGAGGGAAATAGCAAATCGACACCATCTACGATATTGATCAACAACAGAGGCAAATGTTCACATATATTGCATCACCAACGTGGGGCCATTTTAAAAACAAAGCCGACAGCAATATTACAGTCGCAAACAGTGAAACAAATGCCCGTGTTATTTCTTTTATTATACTCTAGAGGAACCATGCATCCCCTGAGTTGCGGCACACTACTACCCCTCTCAGCAGCTGGCGGACTAAAGGATACTATTGCGATTGTCAGCACTGCTTGCCGTTTTAATGGTTTTTCTTTTTTCTTTTGATTGAGATAGTTGCCTTGGTGTATTAGTTTTGGATTAACGCGGGGTTTTGACGGTTTTCTGAGGCTGCTAGTAAATATGGTATACCAGAACGAGCTGGGAGGCCGCTGTGCTCAGCAATATAGGGAAGACCACGAGTATAAAAATGACAGATCGTAAAATATGTTCCATTTGAGAGGATAATGATCGTATTCGGGCAGGGGTAGAAAGGAGAACCCTTTAATCTGCTGCCCAATTGAAGGAGGCTTGTCACTTTCTCGGTTCTTTACAGACCGCAAGGAATCGCGGTTTGGTCCAGGCAACTACTTGTCTACGCTTATGATGAACACCTCGTGGATCGTCTTGCATATGCGGCGACGCTAAGAACATCGATTGGTAGTCTTCGCGGACGAAGTTGTGTCAGCGTCATATAATGAGCCAGTGGGCGTGTACCTACCACGTGGCTACCGATATGATAGACGGTGCGTGGCTATTCGTGCTCATAGTGGTCATTAAGTGTTTCATGTTTCTTTCCAAGGTTCTGAACACCTTGACGGAATAAGCGGAAGGTTAAACAGTTTGACCTCCGCGACTTTTTGGAATTAAAATTAGTCCAAGGTGTCTTGCTGGAGCAATTCTATTCCTGAGGATAACCACAGCTTTCACAAGACAAGGATAGTTCAGCATTGGTTTAATAGGCAAGAGGATATCTCACCTAAACCTCACCCTTGCAAATCACCTGATCTAAACCCTATTGACAACGTTTGGGCAGAAATACAGGAATCTCTTCGAAATCCCTGTCTCCCACTTCCCAGGACGTCAGTCGAGATATGGCGCAGATTGGAGGTGCATTAAGGCCAAATTATTTTCGCCGGATGGTAGACTCCATGCCGAGAAGAATTAGCAAGGTTTTCAAGCAGATATTGGACTGGGTATTAAGTTCTTTTTATTTATTTTTATTTTAGGTTTTGTTTGTTTATTTTATTTTTTAAAAGAGACGGAGCCGCATCTCAAATATAAACGTTCATTTTCCAAGGTCACAGTGGAAAGGTCTACATTTTAATATCAAAAGCATTAAAACTTTCTCTTATATTTAAAAATGAACTCTATACTGAGTTGCTGGTCTTGCAAACTACGAAAAAATTTAAAAAAACGTGTAGCGTGCGAGATTCGGATCAATAATGCCTCATACATATAATTTATCAAGTAAATCGCTCGAACGCTTTGCATTTCGAATGTCGAAACTCCATTTTTTTCCTGTACGCTTTCATATTAGAAAACAGCTGCTGAATGTATTAGGTTCAAACAACAAAAATCTAATATTTTTTACATTTTTGGTTATAGTGAAGAAATTGGTAAACTTCTATGATTTTAATGAAGGTTGATTTATGTCAATACTATTTGCAATGACACTATGTAACGTACTGTAATAAAGTCGTTTGTAGGAGCCTGCCTGCGACTTCAGTTATGTTCAGAAGCAAGAAATGGTCTTTGTTTCCGACAAAACTATTTCAGTAAGTGTACATAGTTACAATTAAAGATCCTCCATTACTGAATACAATAAAGTTACGATAAAGTGTTTACCTTTAAATTTTCATTACATTGCACAGAATGCCCTACGACTACAGTTGTAAGCTTGGTAATTTATTATGATAATTATTAATATATAATTGATTTAAGGAGCTACTAAAAGCCCACAAGGTGTGAGATATTTACTGTATAAGATTTAAAATCCTCACTTCCAATTTCGTTAATGAAGGTATTAGTTATTAGTTATTAGTTCAGAACAACGAAATCCGGCGAAACACAAATTCGATAGCGGGACGTGAGATTTTAGATCCCCTGGTTCATTTCCATGTTTTCAGGAGCCACAGATGTTCTGCAGTAATGGTAAGCAGTGAAGTTTTATGTGCCCACCCATTTTCGATATCGATCCCGTGGCTGCCTAATGGTGCTCAGCGTTTATTTGAGTATTACGTTGAAAGGGAAAAACCACCAGAAGCTGGGGCAACGTTCCTATTTATGATAGTCCGTATTCATTTCACAAGAATATAATGGCCACCATGCAAAACGTCGAAAAGAGAATCTGTTGTTAAGGTGCATTTTCCGTTTGACGCTACTCTTACATTCATCGTAGTATTTTTAATGCTGCTATGTACCTACCATTAAATGTAGTGATTACTGACTAGTGAAGTGTTTGGAAGATTTTACTTTTTGTATGCAAGGCCATGTTAGCTATCCATTTCGTGATATTTGCAATAGGGTGCATGGCTTCTACAGTACTTATCTATACTTGTACAATCATCAAAGAGGGGAGAAATCCTGCTTGTTATCTTTATAAAAATCAGCTCATGTTATACACCGTTAACACTGCTGGTTTTTATTGTTATCAGCTGTGAAGTAGTTTATTATTACCTGGCAAGTATATTTAACGCAGAAATAGCGAAGTATGCTACTTGTAAGGACTGTTTATCAGGGTACCACATGGTTAGAGACTAACGGCGCAGAACACAGTCATCAAAGTAGTTCTAAAATCGCAGAGAACAAATTTATAAGGCCTAAGATTTGTGCTACACAGTTTACTGGCAATGTGTACCATCTTTGATCAATGATTGAAGGCAGTCAAATTGACATTTGACCGCGTTCAAAGCGATTTTCCGGTGCATCGGCAATGATTAAAGTTAAACGAGGTAGTTGAACATGATCAACTTTGACCGCGGGTGCTGAACCGTTCAAGTTACATAAAATGGCTGCCCGTTTCGATTTTATTGAAGGTATTGAGGACGAAATAATATGCATTGGGGCAAGAGCTGACCCTTTTGAAGAGTATGGGGACAGGATATTTGAAGAAAGATTCCGGCTATCAAAGGATACAGTGTGGTGGCTAGTAAATGAGGTGATTGAGAGGTTAGAGTTTTCTACTAAACGCAATCATCCTGTTTCACTCATGAGCATAATTTTATACGTCATGACATACGCTGTTTTAACAAACAACTGTTTATTTATTTGGTTATTACAGCCCATCTGGTACCATGTTGAAATGCATAATTAAACAATCCCATGCCTCCTTCATTTCTTTGAAATATCATGAATCAACCTTTTTATTTTCCAGTTTATTGCAATATGAGATAGCTAGTTCCAAAAACATGTCTACATCTCGCTGAGTAAAATTTGGAGATCTTTATTGGCTTTCCATTTTCGTTTACATACATATGGCCACAAAATAAAAACAAAGCGATATATACAAGGAGATTTAACTGCACTACAGCCTTTTTTGGCTATAGAATTTGATGTTTTCCTTTCAGTAACTATCGTAGAACCGTGATCGCTCAGCAACCTTGCACCCGGTCAGCTGATGGCGGTTCGTTGAACGAGAATTAAGTATGATGCAGCGCAACTACAGTTTCACAGCGGTCAAAGAGTAATCACGTTTCAGTGACCTTCGATCAGCATGGATTTGATCGAGAATGATGCATATGGCCATCAATCTTGCATATTTTCCTGGTATATTAGATCTGACCCAGCAACTATCTATTCTAATCACTCTAAAACAAAGCAGATGCCACGTAACAAAATGTAATGTAGGCTAGTACATTCTATATATAATTATTTGAGTTATTGTGACACAAATGTTGAAGCATTACACCTTTTGGATTGTTTGGAGGGGAAGGAGGGGAATTCGGTACTATGGATCTTTAGCCTTGCTGCCATTTGTGTACAGGTCCTGGCAAAGGAAGGCACCGAGAGACCAGGATCTATGGGTGTTAACTGCGCGGTCGTTATTTGTTTCCAGATAGAACACTCCGACACCGGTGCAGTCCCCGCAAAGAGTACGAGCCTCTCAAAAACTTCCATACCAAGACCTGAGGCAGAAACTTTACCAAAGCGCAAGCTACCGTCTCACCGCATCAATCCACCTCGTCCTTGCACTTTCGATCCTGTAACATAACCAACGAAATGAAATATGTGAAATGGGTGAGTGGAACATTTGCAGAAAATAAAAATACATCCCAGGATTGGCCTAAGCAACCAGGGGAAACTACGAAAAAACCCAATGTCAGATGGCCGGAGCAAAGATGTTGAACTCAGAACTTTGTATTACTGTCTGAGCCAGACAGTATACTTAAAACATTATATAATATAATAAAATAAAAATAAAATAAAGGTTTTAAAGACAGGAAGCGGACTTCAACAATGAGCAATCCAACTAAACAATTCGATATTGCAAACTTAATGCCGTATTTTAAATTAAGGGTAGATATCCCTAAGGAGTAAAAGTATAAGGGTAGGTCCACAAGTTTCTGGCAAGACCGATAAGAGTTATTGCCTTCAAAATTCTTACTTGGTGTCATATTTAATCTGTTAAATAAATAATTGCAGTTGAGTTCGGTGTTCAGATATAGTTGCTTAAAGAAGGCTATGTGTAGAAGAGTTTGACACGTTCCAAATGGAGTATCGAGCTATTATTAAGTTCTTCACAAAAGGATTTACTCCAAATGAAATCAAACAGCGATTGGACGGCATATGTGGAGAAACATTCCCTCATATTCTACGGTAAAAGAATGAGCCTAACTTTTCCGAATGGGCCGACAAAGCTTGAAGACGGAAAGTGTGCAGGTCGGCTCTTGAAGGTACTCACTCTTGAAAACCTCGCTCTTGTGGAAGGAAAGATTATGGAAATTACAGAAATAGTATCAAGGTTGGGTTTTTTTAAAACAACAGTCCTTCGCTTTATTCATGAACACTTAAACATGAGTAAAGTTAGTGCATGATGGTTGCTTAGACTTCTTCCCTCAGTCCAAAAGCAGCAACGAGTCATCTGTTGTCAGGCATTTTGGAGCTCTGCCATGGCAAAGAGAGAGAAGTTTTGCAAACTATTGTTATAGGAGATGAAACTGTAGTCCTCTGCTATGATCCCTTGTCCAAAAGAGAATCAATTGAGTGGCGTAAACCTGGCGAAACACGGTCTCAAACCAAGAAGATTATGACCACAATCTTTTGGGACTGTGAAGAAATACTCTTCATTGACTTCAAGGAGAGGAACACTACAGTAAATGGGGATGATGGCCTACTGCACAGACTACGTGCTTCCATCAAAGAGTACAGGTGAGGAAATCTGAGCGGTGGTGTGCTCTTTTTGAGCGCCTGTGGTTCTTGTTGCAAAGGAAGCTGTGAAGAAATGTGGCATCAAGGAAATCGACCATCCACCTTAGAGCCCAGATATAGCTCCCAGTGACTATTTCCTCTACTCAAAACTGAGGAAGAACCTTCGAGGAAAGAAATTTAAGTGTGACAAAGAAGTGATGGATGCTGTTTATGTCCATTTTGCAGACCAGACTTTTGACTATTTTTGGGGGGGGGGGATTGAAATGTTAATTCAAAGATGTGATAAGTGTACTGCAATAAAGGTTAACTATATTGAAAAGTGAAATATAGATTTTGTCTTTATCTTACCTAGAAATGGTTAGGCCCGAAATTTATGGACCTACCCTCGTATATATTCAATCCTAAAAGCGGCGAAACTGTGCTGAAAAAGTGCCATATAACAAAGTCAAATGGAAACAGCAACACACGTTGCGGTTGCAGGGTAAATTTTCCAAGTGTGTAACATGCAACCTAACAGTATTGCGTTAGGTCAGATAGTGCAATGTAATAATACACAAATGGAAGTAGTTGCAGCAGCCCACATTTATAATAGTGGCGGTAAAAAAGACAATGGTGGCGAACAGAATTGCGCACTCACAGAGGTGAGTTGAGGTTCGAGTTACCGGCTGATTTGGAGTTTCAAACCGTTACTGGATGTTATAAAAAGGTAACTGCTTAGGTAAAATGTCGCCTTCTAAATGAGGAAAGAAAAAACAATTTCTCAGCCGTTGTACTTAATTCTGCATGTTGCAGGGTTATGTGGAGGTTATGCGTGTATGTTACAAAGAACTGTCCGAACAGACACGGTTGCATTTTAAGGGGATCTGCTCGTAAGTTTGTACATGCCTTTTTGAATGACTTTTCTCGCTTAAAATGTTGTAACAAGGGTAGACTCCCTTATGACCCGTGCTCGGAAATTCAGAAATTCATTTAAGTTAAAAGAGAAAGGCAAAAGTGCACTTAAAATACTGAAAATAGGCAATAACATAATTAAAATAAACATTTATTAAAAGTGATAACAGAAGATTAATATCATTCATTATTAAAGAAAATAAGTGTTTAGGATACTTAATATTTTCTATCACGTAATTAAATCATATAAGCTTACTTTTCTTGTTTACAAGTTTTTTTTCAACTGTCATTGTCAACCGCTTGTAAGAGAGATTTTTTTTTCATCATTAAAAAAGAACATTTCATTTTCACTGAAGTGATTGGAGCATATTTAAAACAGGCTATTTACGAAGGACTTATATCAGCTACAATAGAACATCCACTTTTCAGGACATCATGAAAATATTAATTAAAAAAGTAAAGCAATTTTGAATAGTGCTAGTGAATGAGCAAAAGATGCGAGGTGGTCTTTGGTCGAGTTCATTTTCTGATTTTGCGTTTATAGGGGAATCAGGTTATATCACTGTTACTTCTGTACTAAACACATAGCAGGGACGGTTTATTGCACAGCTGTACCGCTCTTATCTTTCTCGCTTGCAATTGTTTGTTATATTTATGCAGCTGAACAGATTTACTAGAATTGTATTCCACAGATAGATACAAAGTCATTCGCCAGGATCATTCAAAACTGCAGTACTTCCCTCATCCTCTCTATTTCCTGGTATTCGTACGCCCGAGGTAACCGTGCGTTCATTTTAATAAAAAGGGTTTTGCTATTTAAAGAGCTTAAGTGAATGGATTGAGGACATTTTTGACTTGAAAAGAAATAAATGTATAACAAGATTCTCCATAAATATTTTAGTGAAATGAACATGTCATTTAATTTTACGGTTTTTTTTTCACTTATTAATTGAACTTATTTATGTGCGTTTTAAAATAGGTAAATGATCGCAGAATAAATCCATAACGATCCAAAAAATGCAAAAAAGGTTTAAACCTTAAAATAAGCAACAAGTCAAAATAGACAAAAAAGGCAAAATAAAAACTGGTCCTGTTGACACCAAATGTACGGAAACATGGCCAAGATAAATAACAAATAGTAACTTGGGCCAGTAGGATGTATCTTTGTTGTTCTCTGTTGTTGTTATACACATTTGCGCCCATATCCAGTGAAATCATCAGCCCTAAGCCGTTCATGGTATCGACAGCAAGAGAACAGGTGGATCTTATATGACTACCACACAACTCAAGTGTTATTGATGACTAATTAATTATAATCCTCTTGCTGCAGGCATTAGAGATAGTATATCTAAATATGGAATACCATATCTGCCTTGATTGTGGGTATGAAAACCAACACAACATATTGGAAATGGGAGGGCAGATAAATAATTAAAGCTTGCTGCCTCCTCTGCCAAAGAGCAGGAGGGTAAAATTATAGAAATGGGTAAATTGCCATAAGGCGAAATTACAAAACCAGCAGCAGTAGTAACAGTACTGGAAGTTTTGAAGTACACAAATGTTAAGTATAACTGTCGCAGGCCCCTGCGGCCGTACATGCTAATATCGCCCTTTTAACACTTGAAATATCCTTATATATATACAAACACCGATATACTTACTTCACATGTTTCCTATGAATACTTTTATATGCATATACACAAACGCTTAGTGCATCTCTTGTGCACCAACACTTCAAGGAGACGTTCAAAGTTCTGTTGGAATTAAAAAAAAAAGACAAGTATATGCCACCACTTAAAAGACCTTCCGTTGGAAAGTGTTATTAAAGTCCAGGCCTTTTAAATATTTTAAGAGAAGTGAATTTGTCAGCTGTTTGTACTGTTAACTTTAAAACAATTAATGTAAATAAGTGTTTTAAAGTTTCAAATAGTAGAGGGTGGATGCGTAGGCAGGTGAATTTAAACTAGCTAACAGTAGATGTATATTTTGAAATTTTAAAGCAAGGCGTGAGACTTGCGCTTGCTTGTGTGACACGCTTTTGGCTTGGTGAATTTTGCTCCGCTGGGGCATCAGTTCAAATGGATCATTACGGCAGTACATATCGTTATTGAATTCTCAGATATACGTTTTTGAATTCATAGGGGCAGTTCACATATTCAATTAAGATAGATAATGAGAGTAGGAAATCTCGGCAGTTAGGTTTATATTCTATCGTACACAGAACACCAGAGGACGCGAAATATCTTGCGAATAATAAATTACCATATTATATATATTCTGTCGCTTTGTGTAATTATTTACATGGTAGATATGCTTTCACTGTTGAGCACGAGTCACAAATTGCGTAACAAAATCCTGAGATATTGTTGTCATGAAGCTCCGCAACAACACCAATAGTGATCAATAGTCAATTAACAATACGCCGCTAAGAAATATAGCGATCAGCCAATAAATCGCTTCGCCTTGGTGATCAATCTATTCCATAAAACGAACCGCTTCAAATTTGGTGCCCAACTCGGGGCACTCAGACATAGCATACAAAATCGATTCAAGAGATGTAAACTCTGTACCAAAATATCATGAAACAGTTTTCCAGTCTGAATGAAGCACTTTAATATTTCTGAATTGTATTTAAATAAGCATATGCAAGCAATGAAATATTAACTATTTTCTGATGATTTTTTAAAATAATTACACTATATGAATTATCTTAAAACACACGATTATTTCTACGCTCTTTCAAAAATGTTGATAAGTACTTTATTTATTGAATTATATTGTTTTTTCAGTAAAATTTTTAGTATATCAGAAATGTTTTTCAATATTTCTTGTCTGTAAATATATAAATTTACAATTGTATATATATATATATATATATATATATATATATTCATTTTACATCACAAAGTGATTTTGGGCTAAAACTGCTTCTTGTGGAGATTTTCATGTACTAAAAATGTGAAATAATGTTCTAAGTAAACAAAACCTAAGGGCAACACCGTTGTCGTAGATATTTAAATTCGCATCCTACAGTTGAGGAATATTTTATTCTAAATTTTAATACAAGCCTCCAGCTTTCGTAAGCATACCATGCCATCGAAATACAGCAAATTGGAAAGATAACATTTTGGTTACTCTTATCTGAACATTAATGGAATCAGTATACAGAATGTTCTATGCTGAACACCCAGTTTTCTTGGAGCAATAAAATAGACATTGTTTGGAATTAAATGAGTAACAGCTAGTACAATTGCACCAGTGCGAAGACCCCCTATTCCTGAAAAGTATCAACTATCTCCTTAATGATTGTAGGAGTGTAAACAGATCTGCAATATTCTCGAGACCCTCTTTATATTATCTTCACCGTTATCGAGTTTCAGATACATGTTTATTCGATGAAAAAATAATTTGCTTGTTCTATCCTACTCGACATAGAAATTTTGTCATCGAAATGTATGTGAACTCCAATGCACTAACATAACCTAGTTTCGCAATTGGTCTTTGATTTTCCTTACTTACCTATTCGCTTTTGCCTGCTTTGGTTTCGGTAACTGATAGAATGATAAATTTAATGTGTTTTCCGTCATCTAGGTATATAATGCAATAGGGTTCACCGGTTTGTCAGAACCTTATTTGTTCATTCTCGGAAAATCCGGAGCAATTATTAGGAGTAAACCCTATAGTTGATGTATTCAATTCCACTCTATATAAAGAATGAATTGAATTTTGTAATTGGTTTATAATTTTACACAAATTCTATTTTCGACCATTATGTTAAGATTCAAAATAAATATTTCCTTTAAACTCTAATTGTACAAAACGTTATCCAGCTATCCATCATGTGGGAGTAATGGTTTACTTACAGGGAAAATTATCCGGTAATAGCAAAGAAAAGTTCACAAAAAATTCAGTTATAAGACATTACTTACCTCTGAATTCAATGGTGATAGAACTTTTTCTATAAGAAGCCGAATTTCTCACTCGAGGGCTCCATTTAGATACCCTTCGCTCTCGACTACTGCACCGTCGAGATTGTGCAGGTGTTTGTATTGCATGCTATGAATGACATTTTGTATTTAGAGAACTTTATTAGCCAATTGCGGCGTTGTACACAAACACGAATATTACCATAGAATTCATAGACAAGAATAAAACTTATAATTGAATTTGGTGGCGTTTTGGTTGTTTGAGCCCAAGAGATCTCCTAATTAAGGTTAATCCTTGCAGTTGGTGATGAAATTCATTTCCATTTACAAAATGTAGGAATTGTACTGTGCAATTGGTTCGTATTTGTATCACACAATCTATTTTCACCATTATACTGTGGTTTAAAGTATGCTTTATTTCTTATACTTTAATTGTGCAACCATTTATCTATAATAAGTACTAGTGAACATCTTCCATAATATCTACATTGTCTACTGACGCCTATTTATAGAAGAATATTTAGACAGATAACACTTGTAGATCTTATTCGTCATGCCTTTCTGTATCGAGAGAAAGATGTTGCATCAAACCAATTGGTTGTTGCTCAACACTCAAAATTACCTTCATTTTGCCATCTCCGTTTCGTGTGAGTTACTGAATGAGTAGATAACGAAAAGAGTTTTGGCATTTCTAGCCTTTATCTCCGTGGCAAGGGAAAAATAACAATAATCATAAAAATCTCAGCCACTTTTTAAAGTGGCACTAAAAGGCTGCCTATTATATTCGTTTTTTCTTCTTTTTTAAGCTCTCATTACGTTGTCTAATTTCGCAACTGCTCTAATGCACAAAAAAATAAAAAATGAGAAGAAAAAACGATAGCAGGAAAAAGAGGGAAAGCTTCTCTTCTGCACCCGTTTCCCCTTCCCCTTTTTTTCTTTCAGATGCGCTCGATATCTTTTTACAGGCAGAAAATTATCGATTTGATTAAATAGACTTAAGAAACAGGACTTTTTGTTTCAAATGCTTCTAAAATTAAACAAAATAAATATTCTTTGTACGGGCAGTCCAATGAATGAACAATTTTGAAATTGATAATACGTATGCACCATGATAAACGATTATTTTATCTTAATCACACCATGAATATTTATGAATATTACTTTTGTTTCCATGGCACCTTTCAAATAACCTAAGATTCCATGGTTAACAAGGAAGAAATTTTCAAACATTTTTACTGGTTACTGAAATATGCTACGAAAAAAACTCAAGTTTTATGTTTAAATTAAATTTTATGCCAAATATGCAATTATTCACACTGGCAAAGTTTAGAAATTATAACCAAGTAAAAGTTGTTAAATGAAAAATAGAAGGTTTGACTCACAGTAATACTCTGAATATGGGAATATTTTAAGAAATGAAACGCAAAATAAACTTTAAACTGCGCGAATTCTTTACCAGTATAGTCATTGATATCTTAATACACCTATGGTAAATATTAATTACATTTTGAAGTCATTACGAAAGAAGCCCGCTCACTGTTTTCGAAACCAACTCTTGAAAGCCATCTCGATTTTATCATTGGACGCATTAGTAACATCCATGACGTTTCAGTATGTGAGTTGATTTTGTCGTGTTGCAGGAAAAACGTATAAATAAAATTTGTCTAAGGAACAAC
Source organism: Metallyticus violacea (assembly GCA_030762175.1). Taxonomy (NCBI): domain Eukaryota; kingdom Metazoa; phylum Arthropoda; class Insecta; order Mantodea; family Metallyticidae; genus Metallyticus; species Metallyticus violacea. Next base: position 38,309,427 of record CM060834.1, on the reverse strand, counting down.
AGACATTTTATTTACACTTCTTGGTATTCTATACAAATGATTAACATTAAGCGCGGGTATTTGGCTCGTTTATATAGCTAATAATTACCTTATCAGAAAACTATTATAAAATTATTTTATTTAACTTATTGCACCGCAAATGGGTAAATGAGTTGGTTTTAGATGGAATGTAACAACATTCCTTTGAGAATGGTTAGGAGACTTTTTAATAAATAACACGAATGCTCAATGACACTTATGACAGCCCGTGGCGGTCGAGGTCGTTAAGACACGGACTCGTGAGCGGGAGGTCTGGGGTTCGAATCCCACCAGGACCATCCTCCCTGACTGGGACTTTTTTAAGGTTTTCCCCAATCCTCATAAATGGCAAATGCCGGGGAGGTACCCTAAATTTTGGACTGTAACGCTTCCTTCCTTAAAAATCCTTCCTCAAATTATCATTTCATCTTATGTAATATCAGTGTCCACCGCCTGTGGTGCCTCTGTAGTAAAAACGTGCGTTAAACACCACTCAAAAAAAAACCGTCATTTATGTAGGGATGAAATGATTACGCCGATAGAAATAATTATAAACGGTAAAACGGTGTTCATTAAAATGATTATAATTATTTTTGACAACATATCTTTAATAATTCTCATAATTTTGATTATCCTTCTCAAAGTAGTTCCCGTTAGATGCAATTCTCCTATCCAGCGTTTCTGCCAGTCTTCAAAAACAAAAACATGCTGGAGATCACGTTATGATATGTCCTTTAAAATGATTCCGCAGTTTTCACTGCTTCTGTTGGTGAAAAGTGTCTCCCAAATATCCGCTTCATCTTTGATTTGGGGACGTCACAGGGGCTAAATCTGGACTATAGGGAGAGTGAGCAACACACGTCCCATTGCTGTATGTGTGGTCCTTTGCGTACAATACAGGCTTGCAGAGTTTTCAACACATCTCTTTAGTATTTCCTAGTTACAGTTGTGTATGCAGGTACGACATGCTGGTAAATCATTCCTCGAATATCGACACATGAAATGCCCATAACTTCCCAGGAATTTTCAATCACTTTGCTTCTTTGATGTTGGTGATTATGAAATGTTTTACACAAAGCTTTGCTATTTGCTATCAGGATCGAGCTCTATCCTTATCACGTAAAAGTCATTCCGCTGAGAGTGTAAGTGCACATGCACCCCGAGAGAGAGTGAGAGAGAGACAGAGAGAGACCCTAATGAGGGAGTAGGAATCAACATAATCTTTGTTGAATGAGAATGGCAAACATTTTACTACTTGTTTGACAAATACTTCAGAAGATACCTGTAGCAATTTCCTAAAAAAAAAACAACTTGTCTCCAAAGACAAGATACTGCATCGCAGAAACTGAGGTCATACAGGATTATTATTGTTCGCATTGCAGGAGTCAGATAAGGATAAACCAGTTCTTTACTACACGTAGTTATTGACTTGTGGCTATCTGAAATTCTGAATATCACATAGTTACAGATGGTCATTTAGAACTCACAAGTTTGACATGCATTTACCCTGCACTCGCAGAAGATTGGGGTTGGAAGTGCAATTTATGCAAGCTAAATAGTGGGTCCGGTGTATGATATTAAACACATTAATGTCATATTTTCAAAATGATGCATCAACTGAAGCTTTTGCAGTAATCATATTGACTAATTTCTAAGAATATATGGGTACATATTGTCAGGACTAAAGTTGTGACTTAGGGGGTAGCTACTTAGGAGAGTATTGGTAGAGACAAACCCCAACGTGCCATGCCAACTCGATTTATTATAAAAGAGATAAAGTCCCCAATCTGGATTGTGATTACAAGTGACATGCCTAACGGGCCCTTACCTTTTAAGGATCTGTTGCCGTAATACTGAGGGTGTAGTCAGCAGGACGTTCTCCAAAGACGACAGGCAGAAGACGAAGACCAGGGGCAGACAAACACCGAAGACCAAAGACCCCGAGCCGTAGCTCTGGTTCCCTTTATATCGTTTTACGATGTCTCTGCATTGTGACATAAACTATACCAAATATGATGTTCCACCGCCTTAGATTTAAATTATATTAACCAATAAGAACGTAGTATGCAGATGTTTGACCATTTCCAACACTGAGGGACAGATCCAAGCTCAGCATGTTTTGTTTGTTACCAGACAGAGGTTAATGTCACTATAAAATACCGTGTAAGCAGCCTCTGAAGTGATTGACCGCTAAACTGAAATTCCTAAAGTGACCACGTTAAGGATATGAAATATAAAACCAAACGAATTAGCTTGCAAAATGTTAATTTGCTACACCTCTCAGCAGTACAGCAGTACTATCCCACCTAACTTCAGCGTATTACTTCTTAGGGGTAGTTTAAAGATCAACGATATTGACCAAAGCATATTGCAGCGAATAGACGGAAATACAGAACGACATCTACAAAAAAAGGAGATCGTTTCCAACATCTGCTGTGAGGGCAAGCGCTTCTTTCAGATATACTTTACATTAGGAAAAGCAGTTGCAAGCTTCTCGCTGCCATCAATCAGAAACGGGACCAATTTAATCTCCACAGTGACAAGACGTTGTTTCATTTTTTTCCCCGTTTGTAGCGAAGGTGCTTGAGGGGCACTAGAACGAGGCTCATCTTCCACGTATTCTTTTCTCTAGGGGAAGAGCTGAAACAAATTTAAAAAAAGGAACCAAGCGATAGTTTTCTCTTTAAATACATTCTTCAGCCTAACATTCATATCACAGCTGTTTTGCCTTCCTGTACTAGTATAGTGTAACTATTTTCTCTACTTTCCTTATTGTTATCATGCTCATTTTGTATGCTTACAAATTTGTTAACACTAATAATCAAAAATATAAATATATTTCATATTTTAATATAATTAAAAGTTACTCAGGAGTAACACTTAGGACTTAAATCTTGAAAGTTCTAGATTCAAATCCTGCGGCCAACTTAGGTGATAGATTTTCCGTCATTTTCTCAGCCTATTTTAAAAAGAGCAAAAGTTGATTTAGTATTTCTCTACCACTAATTATTCTTCAATTTCATCATTTATCTTCACTGTGTTTGTGATGTCATTCAGGCGACCCTGACAGAGCATTGACTATTCATTTGTTGATAAATCTTTGCGTAAAAGGTGATGCTTTCAAGTAAGAAAAGTCTCTCAGGGTCGCATGAATGACATCACAAATACAGATAGATGCAATGATGATGAATGATGAAATGGAAGCTTAATTCGTAGCACAGAAATACTAAATGAACTATTGTTCTTTTTAAAATAGGCTGAGAAAATCACGGAAAATCTGTCACCTAAGTTAGCCGCAGGATTTGAATCTAGAACTTCCTAGATTTAAGTCCCAAGTGTTACTCCTGAGTAACCTTTTCATTATATTAAAAATATGAAATATATTTATATTTTTGATTAAATCCTCGGTGTGTATGCATGCTGTATGAGCGTTCGTACCTTCCCTGACATTGTGTACGTGTTACAAAGAAGGTAAATACATCTAAAGAAAAACTTTTTTATATTTCTTGTACCTTTTTAACCTTTACTTTAAAATGGCAAATGGTACGTTAAATTTAAATAAATTAAGAGAGCAAAGAGATACAACTATGTTTTTTTTTTTTTTTTTTTTTTTTTTTTTTTTTTTTTTTTGTATTTAATACGGTAGACTGCCATTTATTTAACTTGTATTTATAAAGTGGAAACATTGTGCAAATTGTTCATACATATTTACATTTTCACGAAACATTTTTGGTTCAATTATGTGTCTTGATGCTATAGACAAACAATTTGAGATAGGGAATCCAAGGTCATGCTTTTAAACTTACATGTCAGAGCTTACATTTTTAAAACGGCATGCAGACAATGACTTAGTTTACGTTAAAGCATCCCAGTTCACGCAAACGTTTATCAAGAAATTCAAATGTATCATGATGGGATTGACTTTTATTAGGGTGCATACCGGCAAGTTAAAAAAAAAAAAAAAAAAAACTGTAGCTATACTCCAGTTCTTAAATTTATAAATTATTTGAACATATATTTTGTCTTATGTCTTTTGGTTACAAAACAATTATTCTTGCATGAAACAATTGATAGAAATCTCGCAACATTACGAAAAAATTGAATCTCAACTTGGTTTCTAACAACTGAATTTCAGCAACTACAGTGGCGTGCAATCTGGTGTTCAGCTTAAATTTTTGCAGACTTTAGCGGTAAATTTGTTATTGACAAATAGTTTATTTAAATTATTTACGAGTTGCCGAGGTACTCTAAATACAAAATTTAATGCATTTTATAGATCTTTGGTTCCCTATCTGAATTTAATTGCCTAAGATCTCTCTATGACCACCTCTTGGTCTATTATTAGCGTTGCTAGTAACTGGTCGGGAGGCCCGGATTCGATTTCCGGTACATACCTAAAATATTTCTAAGTTAGAGAGGTCTGGAACGGGGCTCACCCAGCCTAATGAGGACAATTGGGAAGCTGCCTGATAGAGAGGTAGCGTTCTCGTTCTTCGATCATGGCAACCGCATGATAAACGACCGGCGGGGTGCCGGCATGTTGATCACATGTCCCCTGCAACACTGCCCTCTATCAATGAAGTCGTAAGACGGTACAGAATGCAGAGGTCGCCGCGGCAGACTAAGGCTCACCCCGGGCTGTAGCGCCAAATGAGAAGCAGAAAAAAACCTTTCTATATATAGAAAAAAATTATTGTTGTTCTTTAACACCTGTATATGAAAACGTTTAAAAATAGCAGAAATTTGAATATTTTGAATAAATGTTCCTGTTAGGGAAATAAATAATGTCTTTCTGTCATTCTGCATATTTACTTTTCTTTTCAATACATCTCTCACACCGTTGCACGAACTTTTCACTCCATCAAAAAGAAAAGGTTTTTGGTTTAGCCTGCAGTAAGGAATGAGCCGATTCTTTGACTCACTCACTCTTCAGGGATGCCAAAATATTGAATGAACTGAGGGAGCAATACCATAAGAGTTTCGGGAGATGCTGTAGAAAGTCAATTTCTCAATAGTGTCAAGAGCTCAATAGCCGTAAGAGGGCGTGCGTTTTCATGAAGAAAAATAGCGTTTTAGACAAATGTCTCCTGAAAGAGCACTTTAATTCTGTCATCAGCTATGGATGGCTGCACAGATTCATTTTCAGCTCATTATTCAACACCCTAGATACCCACTCTGCACACATCTCAATGATACTTGATAGACTCTGTGACAATGCTATGTGCGGATCGATGCTGATATCTAATTCCCTGCCTAGAATTTTAGATAAATGAGTCTGTTTACATGAATAATAGCGTTACCAGTCAAGACCAGAGTGGATTGACGTTCCCCCATTTTTAAAGATCTACTAGTACATTCTTCTCTTATCAATGCAGGCATTTTCATACTGTTGTAGCATTTCTCTATGAATTTCATGAGGTTTTACACCCATAGACCTAAAATATCTGGTTTTTACCTTGCTCATCTACGGTACTGCACTTCCAATTATGCACATCACGTCTTCTATTGGACAGTATCAACAACTTCAGTAAAAGGTATCTTTCCTGCCTTGGATTTTCGTTCCATGAAATATTTAAATACGCTGTTATTTTTAATAGCAACCAGTCTCTTTCTATTTCTTTGTATAATGTTATTATAAAAATAAACAGTTGCTAATAGAGGGACCAATGTAAAACCAGCTTAACTTTGTGCTGTGCTCTACAAACTGCATACTAAATAAAAGTAAACCCATTGTTTGCCAAAATTGCCTAAAGAAAGACAGTGAAAACAGCATAAAATAAAAAGATATTAATTAAATTTCACTGTGGAACTTAATATCCATAAAATACAAATTCAGAATGTTTACTGTCTTTTAAGAGGATTAATATTTCTAGGGTACACCTTAATTAATTAATATAATTAAAAAATATAGTGTATTTTGTAAGTGAACTACAGTAATATCCCATATTTTTATTACGTTAACATAAAATGTTTATTATTCGAATTATGGAGTAAACTGGTTTTTCTAGAAATTAAAAAAATAGCTTAAAAATCTCTATTTTAATATCTTCTATAATTAATCATATTTTTGAGTTAATTATTCTGACATTAAAAACACTTTCTTTAAATGAATAGTTTAACATTAAATATAATAATAAATTCTGTGACGCGTTACCAAATCACATACAAACAGGGGTCGTTTCTGCTATTCAGGACATTATGAAAATAGTCCACTGCAAGAAAAAATTTTGGGCGTAAAAATACTAGACAGGAAGTAAAGCTGTGGGTCCCGTGTCGTAGATTTGCGGCACGTAAAAGATCCTCAAGCCTGAAAGAAGTGGCCTCTAAAAAAATTTAAATGCCTTGAATTGAATGGAACAAATAAAATTTGAAAGAAAATAATTTTTTTCACACCGGTCCTGTGTTAGGATACATTTTGAAATCAGTTTCAGTAAGGAAAAACTCGAGGTCACTACCGCGGATTTTCGGCTTGTCATGCTGTAGTTCTTATCGTCTTAAGCTACCTGGATGCTAAGAACCTACTTAGTTTGGATTGTTTGGGGTGGAGAAGGATAATTCGGTACTTTAGCCTTGCTGACGACTGGCCGTTTGTGCTTATATTCCTGTAGGTTTGCACATTTGGGGCAAGGATCCAAAGTCAGTAATATTTTACAATTGCAGAAAACGGTTATCCGCATTATAACTGGTTCTCTTATGATGCTAATTGTCGTTCCTTTTTTATTGAATTAAAATTTTTAACTATCATTAAGTAGTTATTTTTAATTATTTAATTATGGCCAAAATTTATCTGCATCAATTACAGTGGCAATTTGACAACCATACATATGCTACTAGGAACAATCACAAAGTCAGATTAAGCAAAACCAAATATTTTATTTAATATAGCTTTAGAAATGTTCAACAGATTACTTCCTGGTGCCATTATGTTAGTTTAAGTAGATTTAAGGATGTTTTAAAAACTTAACTCATCAACAATCCTTTTTTAAACTAGATAATTTTTATTTGTATATATGATTATTGTAATAGTTCTGGCAAATAAACAATTGTAAATTGAAAGGGAAAGGTGAGGAAGACACCGGATTGTCTGAACACATATTATCAGGTAGAAGACTCCGATGCCGGTGGATCCCCTTCAAAGAGTTCGAGTTTCTCAGAAGGACAGATGCCGCGCCAGAAACCATTCTAGAGCGCAAGTCACCGTCACATCGCACCGGCCACTCACCCTGGCCCTTTCGACTTTGCAACAGAACCAGCACAATGAAATGATATGCAGTGGAGAGCGAAAATTTGTGGAAATTATCTATCCCAGAATTCTCCGTGGGAAACCACGAAAAAATCCAAATTCAGGATGGCTGGCCCCAAACGATTTGGACCCGGTACCCTCCTAATAAGAGTCTCGAGCATTATCGTCTAAGCCACCACACTCGATAACAGCCTACATATCATCCCTGTCATACCATCAGCACTAAATTAGTGTGGTTAACTATGCAGCCTGCGCCCTTCAAGTGCCTTTTGGGATAAAAACTCTGCAACCTTAGATGTATCAAGGGAATTATAAACTGTCCGGCCGCGACCTCGAATTTGTCCTATCTGACACTGGTTCCATAGGAAAAAGATATTAATAAAGTGTTTTAGGCATACATTTTCACCTCTGACCTACCCAAATTATCAACTTTTACAGTACCATGTATGTTTGAAATCACTGTGGATACATGATTACACGAAATAAAACGTAGGGTCATCCTCTGTTTGGCGCTGTTTATTGTAGTTTTGTTTCTGTTGCAGAATCAACACAAAACACACACACATTGTAGGTAAAGTTACTTTCACAATTATAAAAATAACTGGAATTAGAGTGAGATAGAACCAATTAGCGGCCAGGGATTCACCGCTTGTATTAAAAACTACTTTAAAATATAAGTTTACCTTAATAGTGTATAAATCCTAGGATATATTTGAATAAAAATTTGAAGGCTCTTAGATGCTTCTTAGAAGTAAATCATAACGTAAAAATGTTCTTTAACGCTGTAAGGCATTCGGAATAGAAGCATTATCCAAAACATTTATTTGTTTGAAAAGAAAAATTAGACTTGAAAAATTCGGGTCAGGGGAAGGAGTTCGTATCGATGTTCTAACCAACTTGTTACCTTGTGCCTCTCCAAGCCCGGAACCAGGAACATTTCCCCATCTGATTTTGTTTATATATCCCGTAGACTCCCCTAAAGTTTTTCTTAATATAAGAAATTTATTTATTAAGACGCTGTTCAAAATGTCCTATACGCGGTAATATATCTAAATGCCTTTTGTTTGCTATTGATTGAAGTCTGGAAAACTCAAACCTCTAATGATATTTACTACAACTATTTCACGAATAAAATAAGAATTTAAGTATAACTCCCGTAAACTTGGCTTACAATATTGTATTACTTGTACATTTGTATTATGCATACTTAACCTTTTCAAGCCATCTTGCTACAAACGAATGTCGATTGTCAGTAATGTCAATAGTGATGAGCCAAATGCGGGTTTAGGACTATTTCATGAATAGAATAATAATAAAAGTAATGTATATTTGAAATTTGCGTACAGAGTATCAACAGTTGTGTAAATGTTATACCTATTCAGAAACCTGAAACTGAGATAGACGAAAGCCGACTGTTACAATCGCTGCTTTCGGATTACTAATACCAACTGAAAAAACAAAATAGAGATTTTAATAAACTTAATCATTCTGAATGGCAATGTTTATTAAAATTTTCATGGTTGCTTAGGCAGGTTTTGTTACATAAATTTACAAAATCATTTCACTATGTTTGACATTGAGTGAATACACGTTAAGTTAGTAAAATATACAATTATTGAAAACACAGTTATCAAATTTGAATGAAGGGGCTGAATTTTCATTGGATACAAAGAACTTTTGTGTATTAGGAATGAATAAATGGAAGCAGAAATAAGGATACTTAATTTAGTATTGCCGAATGGTGTTTTTGATTAATCTGTATGCTTCTTAGGAATTACAATGGGAACATATAGTTAGTCACACTGACCAGAAGACAAATGCACTTCGGTAAAGGGATGTGATAAAGTTTTACGATAATTTCACTGTAATATTGGATTGTGATTGGTAAAAATTCAAAATTTGTTTAATTTCATTTGTCGATTTTAATCTGACGTCACATAAGTGAAATAGGAAAATTTTATTAAAAATATTTCTGATTACTGTACTTTGGAAAATGCATTATATTAAGATTTTACCGCATTCTGTTGGCACATTGTTTGCCCCCTTTACTTGCTATACTGATTTTAATTAAATAAATGTGGCATTAATGGATAAATAAACTCGTTGCATTTCAAATGTACTGATTGCTAAGGCAATTATTAAAATGTAGTGGTAACCGAACTGGCGTTTATGAACGTTTGACGTTTGGCAGTGCCACTTTATATCGCATTACACCGCCTAGGGTAACAGTAGTACCGTATGGACATCTGTGTTTCCAATCGAGCTCTAGTTAATTTTTTAAAACTAAATAATTGGTTGTTAGCTTCATGCTACTTAAAATTATACAATGTTACATTACCTGCATCCTGTGCAGATGCCATGTTTTCATTCCCTAGTAATTGCTTTACTAGAAACACTGAATCAGCTCTAGCGCAACCGCGAGAGAGAAAGAGAAAAGCCACCTAACCTGTGATAGCGATATTAACCTTTCGAAATGCGTTTTAGGGAATGGCAATGCATTTGCAATGATAACATTCGCCATTTAGCCAATGTTGTCCAGGAGTTTCTGGATTCGATTTGCAACACTTTCAAGGAATATTTTCGCAACAGACCACTTACTAATAGAACTGATAAGTAGTTAATCCGATAAAAAAATGGATAAAGTTTGTATAAAGTTACTTTCCTGCTTAGCTGACACCACAATGGTGTTCTTTATGGCGATTCGATAGATCTCGACGCTGTTACGTCTCTAGTTGTTATTTGTTAGATCATAAAAAACGATTGAGACAAGAGTGATATTCGAAAGTGGTGGGAATAATTTTGATAGTCGGTAGTGTAATTGTACTGGTAACATCAGCGGAAGGGGCTACGTGATTATAATTGTTTCAACTAGTGCCAAGTCACTTATAGGTGATGATCACATGATGGCGGGGTTTTGTGGAATTAATACATTTCTGCTGGAGAAATTTACCAGAAGACAGTTATCAATCCGAATCTGCGTATTCAGTAGGTTCACTGTGAACACAGTTTCTTCATTTTCAAATTATTCCAAACAATCGAGCGAGCTGTTCGAAAACACAGACTTACATCTGCTTACAATCGAAAACTCTTGGATTACATTATTCCTTGTATATAAAGTTCTTGCGGTTTTTTTTTTTCGTTGACACGGAGAGCATTAACTATGCTGGAACAATTATGTGAGTAAATGCAGAGCTCTCACTAAACAAACTGAAGACACAGTTAATTTCAAAAGGACCTGAAACCCAAATAAAAAAATAGATGGAACAGTTCTCACATAGTGAGTGAAAGTACATATCTAGAACAGATTTCCTTCCATGATAAAATAAAAAAGTAGCACAAAGAAGGATCTCATTAACCTGGAGAGCATTTTGAGTCCTCAAGTTTATACTTTTTGATCAAACACTAACTAAGAAAATCAGTTTCCAGACGCTTGAAACCTGTGTATACTCTATATTACTATATGAGCGCCAGACAGGGAAAAAAAAAAATTAAAATATGTCAAAGAAAAATGGAACGCAAGATCCTGGGAATAACTTTGACGGCAAAATACCTATAATATTAATAAATCAGTTATCTCAGACAACAGTCATCACACAAATAGCTGCCAGAAGCAAATGGCAATGAGGCAGTCACATTGAAGGAATGCAGGATAATAGGTGGACATACAAGATCTTCATGTGCGAACCCATGGATAGGAAAAAGGACCCAAGCGAACCCAGAAGAAGAGCAAGAGACCTCCTCAAGGAACATGTAGGTCCAGATTGGTCAAGAGTAGCAAGAAGAAGAGAAAAATGGAAATCTCTCGAGAAGCAACTGAGAAATGGAGTAACCAAAGAACAAATCAGTCAGAGTGTCTTAAACAGCATACGAACAACTAGCGCGGAATAGCTCACCACATTAGGAAAAAGTGAGCTTTCTCTGCTTGTTAGGAGACCTTTGCCCTTAAGGGACATAATAGGCTATCTTTATCTTTATCTTTTATGATGTTCTTGGATGTCCGGCACTCACTTGCTTCTCTATATTTTTGTTCCCTTTCTTGAAATTTTAAATCCATCGGAAAATAGTGCACGATTTGGTATCATCTGTAGATGTTACTTCTAAGACAATGGTGAATTTCATGCCGTCCTACGTTATCCAATATAGACATCCACAGTGCTATTTGAAGTAACTGCCCATCACCCAGCTCTGCTAGCACTTGACATCACACGACTACAACTACTCTACCGACATCATCAAAACAATATTCCTCCCACCGTTTTTAAATACTGCCCCTGATCTCAATCATTTTAATGACTGAACTTGACACGTATTAGTCCGCATTATAAACAACGAAATATTTCTGTAAAAGCAACAGCAGCTTGCCAAATAGATTTCTAAGGATCATTCAAATGAAGATAAAGAAAGGTTCGTCATCAAGATACATTCAACGCAGCTTAAAATGCCTGGAGATGTTGTGACAATCGACGATTTTCAATTCTACCTGTATCTAAAAATAATAAAATTCCGAACGCAGTACATCTGTTCGTTTCACAAGTACCTCTTCAATTTCATAAAAATATGAAATAGGGAGTTAAATTTAAATATGAAAGTATAACCGTTGACAAATTTCGCAGTTCGGAAGGGAATGTCACTTTAAAGAAGAATAATGAGTTTCATTGGGCAGCCTAAACGGTGATTGCAGAGGCAAGAAAGTCGATCAACACCTTCCCTTAATCGAGCAGCTGAAGTTGTGTGCGACGTTACGGTAGTTTGCGCTTAGCAAAGGTTTCTGCTCCAGTGTCAGAGTGTTCTATCTGGAAACATGTGCCTTGGAGCCTCCTCCTGAAAATGCCCACTGGAGGCGTAGGCACGAAGTAAACTTAACCAAGTATCGAAATATCCCCTTCCCTTCCTAATGATCCAATCCTATGCTAAATACTGAATTTTCATCGTATGTGGGGAAAATATTCCAGCACCTAAGCAGTTTTTTCATTAGTGAGAAGTAAGTGAGCAATACTTCGTAATAGCTTCTACTGTCTGGTGACTCTATTCAAACATGTAAGCCGAGAAACTTGTCAAAGGAACAATTAAGTGCATTTTTATAGTGCTTAAAGTCCGTTTTTCTACTGAGGCATCACAGGCGTTGAACACTGATGATATATGAAATCAAATGATAAATTTTGGAAAATATATTTTTGTACGGAAGGAAGCGAAAGAGACCTAATTTTAGGTTAACACTTCTACTTTATTATTTATGAGGAAAACCTGGAGAATCTTCTATTAGGGTGGATGGTCCTGGCGGAAATCGTACCTCAACCACATCGACATTTCCTTCTATCTTGATAGGCCATAAGTTAAGATACTAAGACAATTTGGATGATAATATGGGATGGAGACGTTGAGGCCAGCTCTACCGAACTTAGATGAATATATTCTCTTAACGATTCAGTCTGGATATCTCGCCACTTTAGCTACCGATGTCGCATTATAAAGAATGGCAAAATTAAGTTACGAGCCAGGGACCCTGACAACATGAACGTTGCAGCTAGAACCAATGGGCATGAGCCTGAGAAATGCATTCGATTGTTGTGAAAGTCATTGCTTGTCCAAAAGATGACTTAGAATGGCGCTGTGTTCTTGAACTCAGCGTCTGATACAAATCGTTGAGGTTACAGACATTGTTCGAGTGTTCCAAAGGGTGAAGGATCCAAACTATATGGTTGATTTAGGCGAAAATTGATGGAATATATTTGTTTCGATTGGCGCATATGAATGGGTGTTATAGTACAGCCATATCAAAGTAAACTTTGCTCTGGTTCAGCGTTCATTATCAGCGAGAAGACAATATGGTTTTCATTTTTGTTATTTTTTCACCTTGTCAATCGTCGTAAATACTGTGCGCCAAGAAACGCTAATCATATACTTTCTAGCTGGAATATCGTTATTTGGTTCATTTAATTGATGCCAAAGGTCGAAACAGTAGTTGTAATAACGTATGCAATTCACGGGAAAAAATAGGACGTACATTTGGGCTTAATATATTTGAAAAATGTTAATGCTAGAACTTTATTTTTTGGATGGTGTTTAACGCCCGTTTTTACTACTGAGGTACCACAGGCGGTGGACACTGATGATACATGTTGGGAAATTATTATTTTTTAAGGAAGGAAATGTTCCAAGCCTAAGTTTAGGGTACCTCCCGCCATTTTGCCATTTATGAGAACTGAGAAAAACCTCAGTCAGAGAGGACGGTCCTGGCGGGCTACGAACCCCAGACCTCCCGCTCACGATTCTGCGCCTTAACGACCTCGGCCACCGAGACGATAAATGTTAGAACTGTAAACACAAATATAACCTTAGAAGAAAGAAGCCTTTAGACTTTAATATTTAATAAATATTAAATATTTAAATCCTAGTAAACATTAAATATAAGATTTTGAGACTTTTTCAAAATGTAAAAAAAAAAAAAAAAACCTTATCTACATATCCTTCAAATTAAACTTATTTTTCAGAAGAATAGAATAAAATATAATCCACTATATTGATTTGTGATTTGGTAGTCTTTTATATAAATGGAAATTACAAATACAATTTTTAAACCATTACCTAAACTTTACACAAAAAAACAAAGAAATAAACTATGAAAAGGTATATATTATTATTGGATGAAATACCATGGCGAAATACAGAGATATTAGCAATGACAACTAAAAAGACAAATGTGTTTATGATAAAAAATTGGGTTTATGCAATATAATAATTAACTAATGCATTCATTTACATTATTAATAACACTTGTAAATATGTGCCTTTTTAGCACATTTCTCTTGAAATTAAATACATAATACCCATATTTCGCATGTTTCGTTGTCAGTTACAAAATATACATTTTACGTAATTGTGCTCTGAGATAGTGGCATATTCGTGAGGGGGCGCCAATAATACTATAGTCTCAAAAGAATATGATAAATTAATGCACTCTTTAGGTTCTAAATTCTTGCACCGTATATGCTTAGGACTTATGGATATGCAATATTAAAGTTATAGAGGTACACAACCCCTGGTCATTGCTTATGCCATGGTCGATGTTGATTGCTAGCTCATATAGAAACATGGCTTGTCACGCAAGTTCCATCGATTTGAATCACTCTATCCGCCTGAGGACACGGCAATGCCTATACAACTAAGTTATCCTGGTTGCCGATATACTCCTGAGACAATCAAATCGGCGATTAAACTGTGATTGACCTTGGATGCATCACTGTGAACTAAACAACACTACACTTTGCGTTAATGATTGTGTTTAAATTCTACTCCTGATTGTTCGGCAACCTTCAGTCTTATCTGCGCTGGAGGTATGCATAATATTTAATGCGTTCCAAAGTACTTTGAACATAAAGCATATCAAGGTTTGCATTACATAGTATAAAGAGTTTAATATATATATAACATGAACTTTCATGACACGCATGTCATTGGTTCTATCTTGTAGGGGTTTTTACGGATGGACAATTATATTAAATTATACGTTATGTACGCCTTTTCTTTAATTTTCTCTAATAGTTCCATTACTGAATAACTACAATTCAGTTATTAATCAATTTTTAATTTATCTTCTGCTTGTGTACTTATATTAAAATTAATTTTATTTTATCTTTTAGTGATTCTGAACTGCTGAATTAGTGTCATTTTACGTGAGCAAAGAAAATATATTTTCGAAATATTTGTGGCATATTCTCAGCAATCAGCTGCTGTTGCTTATTACTCAATCCTTACGGCTTAGTTTGAGTTATCTAATCCAGAAAATTATACGGAAATTCTCGGACACAGTATGTGTGTGTGTTTTATACAAAATATGTAAGAAATATGTTATAAAGTACTCCATGAAAAGAAATTTGTATTACATCTTCAAAGTATATAAAATATATTTTGCAAAACACAGCGAATATGTTATTAACTAATTGTTTTCTTATAAATAATTGTACAAAGTAATAGGCTATGTTACACAAGTGTTCTGTAAAAGAAGATTTATATTTTTGTTCATCACCGGATGATGATGATAATATTAGTAATAATTTCAAAGTGTTTGGGAGACTACTAAAATATTCTTACGCATTCAGGATGGAGTCCCTTTTGATAGCAAGATAAATTATTAGCAATTGGTCTTAGAAGATTATTTTGTCTTATATTAATTTTCCTATTTTAATAAACTATTCTTGATTTTAACATAAACCCACAGTATGTGTATATTTACAATGAAATGTCAAAATATAATATTTTATAAACTAACTTGCATAAAGTTCTGTAGTTAGCACACGGATTATTCAAATTGTTCTCCTTTCGTAATGTGAAAACTCGCTTACTTTCAACGGAATTACCTCAAAAATTAACATGTTTCATAATTGAATATTAATATAAATGTGGAACTGAAATAAAATGTAAATCTTAGTTTTAAAACAACATATTAGACATTTATTTTCCAATTTATTTTGTGACATATGGGGAGGGGGTGACAATAGGTAACTAGTACATGTGTTGTGATGTAAAGACGGTTAATACTTAGAAGTAACGGTTGGGATCTGTACGTGAAAAATAAGCTTCTGCGCATGCGGGAATTGGAGAAAGGAGTCGAGAGTTAATATTGTACCTTTCTGCTCCAGGATGATCACCTTTTCGACGAACGAGTTGATCCCTGAAAAACTTTACCGGGTATATAAATAATTATTTAAATTTCAGTAATGTTCATACTTGCATACATACCTCGGTCAATTATTTCCTTAATTTCATTTCATTTTTTATTTAATTTGAGTTACGGATGTGTACAAATCTTATGAATAAGTGATACAGACAGTTACGCCCCTAGTCCGACCTAAGGATGAGTACAAAATGTTATACGATGGTGACTGGACAAAGGGCTGCGACATATGGTCGTCGGCGTTTGGTAATTAAAATAAGATGTGACAACATATTTATCAACTTGGAGACCTAGAAACTTGGCCCGTTTTAATAACTCATTTTTTTTGTAAACTAGGATCTCATGATTTTCAAATTGTATAACCTATATTTTATCAATAGTAATATTCTCAGATGGTCCTATTGCTACAAATGTAACGAAGAAAGGAAAGAATTTATTCAGCAACCTTTTATTTGAAATACATATAAACATTCATGACGGATTCATGTTGCAGAAGAATTTCATGAACGAATAAATGTTTTTAACTCGTAAATATAATAATTAAGACTGCCGAATAGCTCAATCGATGTCTTATCTCATTGCACCACCATGTACTGCAATAGTATGATAACAGATCAACAATTAACATAAAATTCCGGAATCTTAGACAGTATTCAAGTTTTTTTAAGTGCAGGCCGGCAAGTATAACAGTGTTACATACAACTGTAGCTCTATGGTAGATGGCCATGCTTTGTGAATCTCACGGATGAATTACGACGCTGAATTGCTGGACTTTTTGCTAGCCCTGTAACACAGGATGGTATTTGTGTGGTAGAAGAGAGGAGAAAGAAACCCCTTGGAAGGAGGAAGGGGAGACACATTTCTTGGAAGTATTACTACATCAAAATACAATTTCTCTAGTACCATTATAAAGGTGGAACTCGTTTCTTCAGCCATCCCCTACATCAATCCTTTCATTCCCACCACTGAGTTACTTCTTCCTTAATCTATAGAGGAATGTTTCCAAGAGTAGAGGCGTGGATGAAAAG
Source organism: Metallyticus violacea (assembly GCA_030762175.1). NCBI lineage: Eukaryota > Metazoa > Arthropoda > Insecta > Mantodea > Metallyticidae > Metallyticus > Metallyticus violacea. The sequence continues at coordinate 38,292,464 of CM060834.1, read as the reverse complement.
GAGATTGCGGAGAAGGGAAATAAAGAAAAAAGAGAAAAGTGCACGTACATGGAGGAAAAAAATGAAAGCGTTGGGATAGATGTAGCTGTGGGGATGTCAGAAAAGTGGCAGACAAATGAGAGATGAGCAAGTTGATAATGATGGAAAAGAAGTGGTGCGTACCACCTGATACAAGCGGCGAAGTTGTTCTAGACCGGCATTTGTAGTGCGGAGGGAAACCAGTGCAGTAAATAACTCACTTTTCGGCTTTGCTTCCGACTTTGCTTCTGTCTTTCCTCGCATTGCTCTTTAAACATACCCGCCCTGCTTGTAATCTCTTCTGTCACCAGCGAGTGACATTAACACACAGTTCCTATTCAAAGTTTTATCCCGTCTTCCGGCCCACTTGCATTTACTTTGTAGCTCCTGCAAGGAACAGCCAAAATGTCAAAAGGAACAGCTTAAAGCAATAATTCGTTTTCGGAAGCCATGGCTCCTAAAACTTCATGCTGAGACAAGCACGACGAACCGCAAGCATCTTATTAGAAGCTGAGAACATTGTGCACAATATTATTTACTTAATTTCTATGTAAAATTTGAAGTTTAAACAGGTTTTGCATCTAAAGCTATGTCTTTTGCCTATGTTATTATCTTTCACCCCACCACATTTCTATTGGCTGTTCCTTCTTTTTAGGAACAGAAAGTATGTACTGCTGAAGGAAAATAAATTTGGAGCTATGGTTCAAGTCAAAATCGAACTCTTAAATTAGTGTATGCTATTTTAATTGGCACTCAGGAAAAAACGTCATAAAATATTTAGAACAAATTTCGAACTAAAGGAACATTATTTTGTTAATTTCTTTTAATTTTCCAATAAATTAAGCCGCAAAAGGTTGGTATATGCAAATCTGTAACAAGACTGAGGGGTTAGTCGGTCTGTTGAAATATTAAAAAAATATATATCTAATAATAAAATAATATAAATAAAAATTGAACACTTTTTAACTTTTAAGAGAAGGATTGTACAGCGATATTATTTGACTAACGGGCCGGGAGAAGCCAATAGTTAAGACCGATAATGCATGTGCAGGTAGCAGCTCGTAGTCAACTGTCAACGAATGCTCGCGTGTTCGTGTGTATCTTGGTTTTTACATAGTAGGTATGTTAAGTTTTGTAGTGCTGAGGCATCAGGAAGGAAGCGCCAAGCTTGAGTTTAGGTTATCTTTCCAGCTATTGTCACTCATGAGGACTGAGGAAAATCTGGTAAAACCTCAGTCAGGGAGGACAGTCCTGGCGAGAACCAAGCCCAGACCTTACTCCCGCTCATAAATTCGTGCCACCCTTGGCGGTTGATTACCGTAATGCAACCTCGAAAAGGATTCTTTTTACACCCGTACTGCTGAGGCTCACGGATCGAATTTTAGCGGGGTTTTCACCATAAACTATGGCAAAAAATGAATGACCAGAAAGATCTTCGGATAATCTGATTTAGTTAATCGAGAGACCAGTAACCGAAGTTTTACTGTTCATATACTTTGAAATCTTGAACTTTCTTCTTTATATCGCTCGTAGATATAGTTTCCAGGGCTATTTCCATTCTTATAGGGTGTTATACACACAAGCATAAGCGATAATCTTCATAGTCACGTAATATATCGTGCAGGTGATTTTAAAGTCAATATTTGACGCCTGAGGGAATTACGGCTATGAACTAGTGCTGACTCGAACCTGCTTGAAGGTCAGAGTTCTTTGTCTCGATCAAGAGGAACGTTGACTGGTATCATCGTATGACAATATGACACAAATTGTATATGTTGTCATGTGTGGGAAATGTAAGCGATGCTAGGTAGATGAACATAGGGCATGTCTGTGTTTAGTATTAAGTTTATAATTAATTTTCACTTAAAAAAAAAAAAAAAGGTAGTCAGATTTCATTACAATGCACATTTGGAATGTTTAAAATTTTCATCTATGTCCATAACTTCTAGTTTTCTTCTTCGTTATAATAATTATCAATATCACGTTTCACACCTTCACAGATGGCCAAGGCCGCTAAGATACGGAAGGTTTTGGGTTGGATTTCCGCTAGAACCGTTCTCCCTGACTGTTTTTTTTTTCTAGGTTTTCTTAAGTCCTCATCAATGGAAAATAGAAGTATCTTAAAACTAAGCCTGAAACTCTTTCATTCCCCTCCCAAAAAAAAAAAAAAAAAAAAAAAAAAAAAACCTTCAATACTGGAAATATGTCAAACATTGAAATTCAAACAAAGCATACATATGGCTTATATTTATTGCTATAAATTCTATATACACATTACAAGTATATTTTATGTATGGGTCGTAGACCGCACATGCTTAAGTATGATGAACAATTAGAAAGAGGAATAAATAATGATGCAAATAAAACAATATCAATAATAAGTAAATAAACATTAAAATATAAAGAACAATATTTACAGATACATAAATGAAAACATTTTATATCATTTACTAATACGTTAATTATAATTAAATTAATTAATTTTAATTAAATTAATTATAATTAAATAATTATTTCCTTCTAACCAGAAAGTAAATTGCTTCTAGCTTTGCGCACTATGGCTAGGAAAATGTCCATATTCGACCAATTAGTGTAGTTCGCAAACATATCCCAGTATGTCAATCGTACTCTAATTGTCGTAAAAAGTTTTCAGGAAACAGCGTGTTTCTCAGGTGTTTCCAATGGGTAGCTTCGATCAGAATATGCACCCATTCTTCATCACTTCCACAAAATGGACAGACTCTCCTACCAAAACTATCCGTTATTTTTTTAATTTTCCAACATAGCGATCTAAACCAGCCATTCCTGGACCTCGGCGTTCTCCCTAGAACAAGTATATACACCTCTTTATTCCAGGTTAATATAATTTAATTCGATAGGCTCTAGGAGACTTTCGTGTTACATTCTGCCTCGATTTCCTGTTTGCTGATATCCTCTAGCCTTGTACTAACTCTCTTTCATACATTTTTATTATATCTATTGTCTCGTTGCCATATTGAACCCGGGACAATTTCTCCGAGTCCTCTTTGCACCTCTGTGGTCTCTGTAAAACACATTGGTGTTTCATTTTGCATCTGGTATCTATAGCATTTAGCGCGAAGTTTGGACTGGTCCTCCTGCATTAGTCTAAGCATAGGTATTTCACCGTCCTTGTTTTACTGTTAGCCGCATCTTCATGTAACCCACCTGCCCCATAACCTACAGTTTGACGTTCCGTTGGAGAGCCCGAGAACGTTTTCCAAAAATCGACTTGAATTTTATTTACATGTTCAGCCCTCTCCCATTCCAAATTCACTTCCATATAACAGAATAGACCTAATCATAGCATTCTATATCCTATGTAGTGTATTTACTGGTATATTTGAAATGTGAGTCAGAACACGTAGTAACTAATTCAGTTCACCCCATCAATTTGTAATTAATAATAGATAAGTGTTTATTCTATTTCCCACTCATATTAAAGAATCTGCTAAATAACAATAATTTTAACATTTTGTGTTTCTTATTTAATGTATTTTTCATCTATGCCATACACGCAGTCATTTTTAAAAGTCATTATTTTGGTTGTATTAACATTTACCACTATATCCAATCTCAGGAAAACATTTCTGGGATGTGAACGACAGTAAGTTATTTTGAAACCGTGAATTAATGACAAAAATCTTTCTAAATTCTATCAAAAGTTCAAATAACTTAACGACAGTTCCATCAAATATACATGGCTTCCCTTTGTTAATGAGATCTCCATCTCAGCGTCAGAAGAGCTAATCTTCATGTACTTTGTATTACTGACACATACAAAGTAAATGAAATCAATGCCTCCTTAGGCAAACCAGTTACACCCATAACATTCTCAGAGAACCCAAAACGAAGCTCCTCTAAATTAGCCTGGGATATGCTTTCATTTAGTAAACTTCACAGGGGAATTATATACCTTGAAAAGCAAATAAAGTTCTTTGTGGAATATGTCAGATAAAGCCTAAGGGATGCTAGCTGGAAACATTGTTATTTAATATGTGCTAGAATGAGAGGAACGTTAATTTCATTAAAATAACTGTTTACCGTCGACTGCACATTATACCCCCCCCCCGCATGTTCCATACATTTCCGCAGCATTGAGATCTTTGAAGCGCTTTCAAATACCTTGCCTCAAGTAACCCTATATTTAGAAGCAAAATTAGTTTATACGTTACTTATGAATTAGCTTTTAGAGCGTTATTGACATGAATGTGCAGAGAACGGAAAACTCAAGTTGGATGATAATCACCATAAGTATTATAACATCTTTCAGAAGAACTTTACTGAAATCATATTGATATAATCTTACATTTGAAACACTTCAACTCCAAGAACGAATTCAATACAGGGCGGGCCAGCCAAGAGCTTATGCATGAGTGAGAAGTGCGTCAGCGGAGAATTCGCCAACCGTCTTGCACTCTAGGAGAAGAAACACTAACCACAATAAATAAATTAAAATATAAATAACAATTAAACTAATGTTTTGTATATATGTAATTTGAATTCCATAGTGCAGTTTCGAGGATACTTCTGTGCTAACATGTACCTTAGCGGCTCAGTTGATATCCAACGACATGGCTTGCAGCGTGATTGTGGGGGTAGGATCACAAGTTCATTTTGTTTCTGTGCGACTCAAACCGACTGATGTTTGAGACGTGTCCACCCATAGCAGCATTGCCAAACATATAGTTTTAGGCCTGAATAAGATAAACAGAACATTAGTACCTATGCGATAATCGGGAAATTTGAGATAACCTCATAATGACTAGTCTATTTAAAATATATAATTCAATGGTAGTTACTTTATTTGTTTTTGAAAAGATTACTAGAATACTAGCCTTTTAAAATAACATGTATGGGAGTTAAAATAACTAATTTATTAATGTGAGGTTCTATGCAATTACTTCTCATTTCGATGAAAAACATCGGAAATTTGTGTTTATTTTGAACAGAATACCAGAGTTTTCATTACGGTTAACGGTTTAATTAATGAATTTGTAGCTTTTTAAATATATATAATCTATATTAAATGGAGAACAAAACTCCATTCAACGGATTTAGAAAGTCAACATCAAATGTACCAACGCTATTTGTGCTTATATCTCCTTTTACTGTGGTACCTCAGTAATAAAAACGGGCGTTAAAAACTATTAAAAATACTGTTAGATACCCTCTGTCCATACCCATACGCATGCGCGACACATCCGAATCTGGACAGCAGTTAGTTTAAAAACTTTAACTGGTCTTTATAGGGTGTCAACTTTTTATTATTGGAACTAGTACTTTTAAATGTTTTAAATTTTTCTTTTACTATAGATATTATTGGAAAACACTGCATACTAGCTATCACCAAGGTAAACTTGCCAACTTAATTGTTGTTGTTAAAAAAATATCTGGATATTTATTAGATTTATTATTTTTCTAGCAACTTTCAGATACTTCTTAATCAAAAGCATAACAAGAATTTTTCGTGTACGATTCGCATACACATGATTCTGGGGATATATATATATATATATATATATATATATATATATAATTTATCCCCCTTAAAAAAAGAAAGCGAGAGAAAAATACAGAAAGCATCCTTAGGAGCTACACCTCCTGTTCACTAAATCTCCGTGATTTCATCAATAACATCAACAAGTGTACATATTTTCTTGTCCCGTTCAGAAGATATTTTAAGAACGAAATCTGAATGCTATACACACAAAGTGCAGTGTTACGGCCTCTGATCTCAAACGAGCAGCCAAGTTGTGCTCTTTTACTTTGCTAATAGAAATTTTACTCACTTCAGGGTCACAAAATACTTTAATGTTTCTCGAGGTATGTCACCTACATATAACTGACTCCTGGCGATTCCCAAACAAAATATGCTAATTAGCAGAGAGCTCCCAGCATAAAGTTTATATTTTCATTTTCTGATGATATCTAAATACAAAAAGGGAAGGAAAATTAAAACCAAACGAAATTTCCCTCAAGGCGCTATTCCGGATATTATTTTTTTTTAAGTTCGATGATATAGCTTAGAGTGTGAGATATATGCGTTTTGCTAATATATACCCACTGCTTCTACAAAATTAAAAAACCTAATATCTTAGCTGCAGAGAAATATCAAAATTGGAAATGTATATGCAATATTAATTATGTGTAAATCGATAAATAAGTGTAGTATTATATTTTATGTAATATTTTTTTTAAATGGTTGGATGTGACTGTAATGTAAGCAGGGGCGGCTCCTCTAGGAATGCTGATTTTTACTAAGCTCTAATAATAATTATTGCTTGAACGTTTCTAAGCGTTAAAAACAAATTGTAGGGGGCTTCTAACTTGTGCCTGATGTTTCTATTTGCGGTTATAGTTCGTAGTTTGCAGTCGCAGTGCAAAACAATGTAAGGTTATAGAGCATTCTGATCTGGAGAGGCGAAAAAAAGCAGTAAAAGCACTTACCCATAAGAACCATTGTGTGTATGCATAATCTGAAACGTCATCTCTCGTCACAGGCTTCCCAGGAAAATTTGTTTACAGTTTTAAATGACTTAGTGTTGTTACAGATTAAAAGACTATTATTAATTATTATAGTGTAGCACAGTTATTTTAGTATCAGGACATATTGCATTTGAATCTATTTTCATCAGACATTTCCCATGCTTTATTCCACAAAGGTACCTTTTGTTTCACGAAAGAATGTACAACACTTGTCACGTGTTGCCATACCTTGAATTAGGCTATAGTAGTATTTTTATGTATAAATCTCATTCTCATTCCTCTAAATGGATCTTGTATTTTTCTGAAAAATAATGATAATTTAATACTATACAATGCATTTATTATTATTCAGTCATAATAGTTTGCTCTGAGACGATAATCGCATTTGGATACATAGCACCATCAACTTCAATCGTCGAGAGATGGCATAAGGATCGAGCTACCCAATTGCGCTCGGTGATTTAATTTTTATGTTGTCCATTTCACGCATTTATAGTTATATACATTTGTTTTTATTGTTTGGAAATTTTCATTATAAGCAAAAATTATGAAAATAGCGTCAAAGGGGAATGGAGAATGGGGAACGGAAAGAAATTGTTTTTATGGCTTGTAGCAAGAACCTTAAAAAACATAAATTAAGATGCTGGTCTGAAATATGTTTATGAAACTAGAAAGGCAAATATCTGCCAAAGGATAATTGCACTTAACCTACTTTTTTCACTATACTCAAATGCTGAATTATTCCTGCTTTATACACATTCTTACTATCATCATCACTTTCGCTAATACTTCGTACATTTATACATTAAAACTTGAAGTTATCAATATTCAGAACTCTGTACAAGTTGCAAGTGCCAAACTATAATACTTCAATGGTACAGAGCAACGAAACATCAGTTTTACCCTTGTAAGTATGGAATTATAAAGTACAAGTGTAGCAGAAACAGAATTCTACTAATAACTACCAGTTACAAGTCCATACACTTGTAATGTACCAGACCATACTTTTTCTGAAACAGTTCACCGTGATAATCATTTATTTTCCTGTGCTCAGCTGATACTGAATAGCAGGCTAATGAAGTTCGTATGAATTTGTTAAGTAGTTGCTTTATTTTATTTATTTATTTATTTATTTATTCATAAAGTATTTGCTTTATTTTGTGTTAATTTAATGTAAATAAAATAAAGCCTACACAACTTTACCGTCTAAGCCTGGAAGAGAAAATTGAAATTAAAATCTCGGTAGAAAAATTCAAGTATTAATTTCAGTCAGACTGTGATTTAAAAACTTAAGAAGTATATAATACTTTCTGCACAGAGAAAAATCCATCCTGCAAATTCCAGACTGTAATCAAAAGATAGTCGATAAGGTTGTGTCCATAAAACTAGAAGAACTATTTTTATTATTTAAATGGATACGTAAACATCTCTTTCACCTTTTGTATTGTATGTTTAGCCACGCATGTATTAGATAATTTCTTCTAGAAGCTTGCGACCTGCCTCCAGTAGCAGCAAAGTTATGCACCTCGGCTTTATGTTACTGCTTGTCGCCGCTGGAAGAAACACATCCAGAAAGTTTACTCTGTAGCCTTGAGCGCTGTGAGATGATAGCCCTGTTACCGGGTTAATCTACGCAGCGCTCAAGAGCGGAGCAGGGGATTAATTCCTTACTAACAGTCTATATAATACAAACTAGACTGATTGTTGAAAATAGGACAGAGAGAAAACGGTAGAATACATTCAGTCAATTTAGTAATATGGACAATGATCCGAGTAAATGTGTAACAAAATAAAAATAAAAAAAAATTACATTAAGATAAAGAAAGAGGGTGCTACTGTTGTTGCTACTGGGAAATCTGGTTGGAATTCAATAACTAGTTAAATATGTATGATGAATTCGCTGAAATGAAGTTTCCTCGAGCCTTGGTTGGATCACAAGAGAAGTAAGGAAATAAGAAGATAATTAAACATTAAGAGCATTTAAGTATAGTAGAATAAAGAAATATTTTATGAAATCCAGAAACGCAGTAATAAAAACAGGTTACAGCTAGAGACGTATAAGGAGAAGAAACACAGAAAAACCAATGAAATGATGTTATTCTCAATTCTTTGATTCACAACACAGTTTATGGAAGCCTAATCCATGATAAAGAAGATTTGATAGTATAGGAAGTATATGCTATCTACTAAAGAAATAACAATTTAATACATGTCAGTGTCGTGGACCCCTGCTAGCCACTCGCCTAAAATATCATTATGTAACTTATTTAACAAACTGATATATAGCTGCAACATTACTATAAAGAAATCCTAACCATCATTAATCAAAATGAGATCAAATTAAGGAAACATCGGGGCATATGTATACACTTAAAACACAAACAATATTCAGTTGTGAAATGGATTATATTTATAACCAATAAGGGCTACTCAAATTCATGACTACGATGAACATCATGGAGCAGTTGGCAACACGTCCTCTCTCCTCAAGCTCTCACATTCGACTTTCTAAACCCGTTAAAGAACGCTATCCAATCCTTCTGTTGCGCATGTGCACACCCTAATTTTCTTTACCTAATATTTACAATTGTCACTTCAACTTCTTAACGAACTTAATGTTACAATACGTTTCTCCAAACCCCCATATGCCAAAATAGGACAAATGAACAATTATAAAACAATTATTGAAGAAAAAAGTAAAACAAGACCTATTAAAATATATTAGATGTTCAAGGAAGTTCTGTTGATTTTTTTTAAAGTAATACTATAGGCCATGTAAAAATGTAACTTTATTTCCATTATCCCAACTTATATGCTCTCCTGTCATTGGCTGCGATGAGAGATTTTAGTGGTTCTGAGTACATAACTGTTTCTGCCGAAATACTTGTCCAGTTAATTCCGAAGATGTCGAAAGCATGCAAAATATATTAAAATAAATTATTTTTCTGGTAACATAAGGCCTAGCATTATCATATAGAAGGAGAAACTAATATAACAACTTTCGTCTATTTGGATTAGATGAACAACTCAGAATAATCATTTCCTACTGAGGTTCCCCATATACTTAAAAGCATATGCTGGATACATGTGCCAGCAAAACATAATCACATGTATGATGATCGATAAGCTCAAATGCAATTGTTTTCCTATCCTTCACAATAGCTGTCCGTGAATTCCATCTTCAAGACGTGAAGTTCTTGACATGTTCAATCTCATCGTCAAAGATGACGTAAGCTTCCTTCTCGCGCAGAGCCTTGCGGTGATTCATGAGGATGAAATATATATGTATTTAATCATTCTTTTATTTCAAACGTTTTTATGATTGCCGGAATACTGTGGACTTACTCAAACAAAATGCAGCTGTACCAAAAGCGAGCTAATGATTTTGACACCTAAGACTGGAAGTTTGCAATTTGTGGGTGTTTAGAGGATGCTATTCATATTTTGTTTGCCGAGGAATGATGGAATAAAATATCTTCTTCTTTTCGTCCTGCCTATTCCGATTTCAATTTTTTATATCCACCTTTATTATTATTATTATTATTATTATTATTATTATTATTGGTCTTACAATTGATTTTCTTCCTTGGTTGTAAGTCAATATTTTTGGTATTCTATCTTTTGTTAACCTTTATAAGTGTTTTACCCATTCTTGTCTATAATGACCTGATTGTTGTAATATTGGTTGCACTTCTAATTCTTTTCTTATAACATATTTGTTATATTATCCTCTTTTCTGCAGCCTTTGACAGACCGTAAAGAGCGCCTTCCTTGATATTTATGGAATAAAATATAAAAATTATAAAACAGAAATCACTTAAACATACCTAATTTAGGGAACAAAAATTTTGTCTATGAACAAAGAGCAGTAGTATGCAACAGGATTAAGATAAAAGGAATTGTCGAAATTAATTTTTTTACTTAGAATTTTATAATCTTTTAGGAATATAAATGACATTTTAAGGACGAACTTTATATGCATGGATGGTCTAGGATAGAGCTCAAAAACATCTGTACAGGACTTGAATTGTATTATTTGGGGCCCAGAAGGACACTTAAGTACTCACAGCTGGTCGTTTGTTTCTACGCCCCCGCTTCTGGGAGAAAAGGATGAGTTGAAGGGAGCGCCAGGTGGCCAGAATCCAAGAGCGGTGACTAATGGGGATGTGGACGACGTCCGTAACTTTCTGGACAGAACGGCCCGACGCCGTTGGGGCCCCTCCCCAAGGAGTTCCAGCCTCTCAGAAGGTTAGTTTCATACCAAACGCCGGGGAAGAAATCCATACAGAGTGCAAGTCACCATTACACCGCGCCAACCCCTCGTGACCTTGCACTTTCGGCTCTTTAACAAAACCAAGGGTATGAAATGATTCGAAATGGTAGATAGGAAAATTTTTGGAAAGTAAAGGTTCACCCTAAGCCTACGTGCTTGGTGTACAAGACTTAAAGAGTTAGGGATGAAAAATTCAACAATCAGACTTTATATACACAAGAGGAAGCTAGTTTTTTCATTTGTAATTTCAAAATACACCAAGGTGTTAATTCTGACAGAGATTATAATATATCAGTTATTCAATATGCTTTTATAAAATGTTAATATGACGTAATATATTGTATTTCTTGTAAATCAGAAATTATTTACAGCCCTTGTAGGTACTAATTATAATATATCAAATATAAAGACATATTCTTATATAGGAGTATTACTCTGTTTTTCTTCCTCCTGTCTTCACAATTTAGAAGAATCTCCTGTTCAATCTTGAGTTTATTTTAGAACTTGGACAAAGGAGTCTCCCTCAGATACTGGTAATTTATAATCTATTTAGAAAATCGTTTGCTGACCATTCCCTTTAAATGTTTCATATGTCTTGGCTTAGTGAAGAATGCCAGCAATACAGATTCCCTCTTGACAGTTTACGAGCCTAGAGAAGAGTAAGTACAATGATAGAGCTGCCATGCATCTGCATTTATTACCAAAAAATGAGAACCTTGTCCCTTACGCCAGCTGGGTCTTGAACGAAACATTCTTCTTCCCTGGAGAAATCGTGAAGGCTTTTCTCTATAATATCGTTATTTCTTCTCTAACAAACTTCCTTAACGAGGATATTTGGATCATTTGGGATCTGTTACCTCTTTTTGTTGATTGTTATTATAGTACGGTTTAATGTGAAACAATGTTTCCACACGAGATGGTTAACAAATATTACAAATTAAATACAAAATTGTTAACATAATTATATAATTAAGAGAATGCCAATCCTGTTTCAAGCTAGTGCAATCGAAGTGGATAACAGAAAATCTAAACTTTTAGGATATTAGATTCGATTGGGATGCTGTGAAACAATAAATCAGACGAATACATAAAAATAAAATATTGTGAAAGGACTAGGTATAACTGAAAAATGTAATAAAATGCCAATGGAGTTTCTGATGAAAAAGAAACTAGGGAAATTTAGGAATATTAATCCTATAAATAGAAAAAAAAGAATATAATATACTTATTCAGACATAATTTTATACCAATTTACAATATAAATTAAAACGTTTCAATTTGAAAAAGTTTAAATTCATGATACAAAGCAAAGAATTTAGTAACAAAATAAATCTTTAAACACACACACACACACCAAACTACTATGCGATCAGTGTTGTTTTCCCCAGAGTGCGATTAGTGGGAGTTAAAACAATAAAAACAACAATACACAAACCAATTTTAGAGGCTCATTACTTACAAAATTATCAAATGAGGCGTTGAAACTGCCCAACTTCATTCTGCACACATTTTTGGCATCTTTTTAGGAAATTATTCTCCACTCGCTGTAGTTCATTTTGAGAAATTCGGACAATTTCCTAACGAATATTATCTTTGAGTTCTTTTATGGTTGCGGGTTTGTCTCGTGCACGCAATTTTAATTTATTCCAAAGATAATAATCGCAGGCTATTAAATCAGGAAACCGAGGGTCCATAGATCTCTGCTAATAACTGTCTTGTTGTGATGTGAATTGCTTAATTCATGGAATTATTAGCAGTGTGAACAGTGGCAGAAAAAATGCATTATCACGCTCCCTGTTTGTTAATTCCCTGAAAAAAGCGGTTAGTATGGCATTCCCTATAAGTAACAGAATTAAATGTACGCTAAAAAAATGGTTCCATGATTCTTTCACCACCGAGTTACTGCATATAAATAGTGCATTAAGACACATTGCCACTGTAAAAACACGACACATAATACATGTATACTGTTAAACTAAGAAACGAACAGCACAACACATACCCGGGAGCAGCTGCGCTATTACTGCGACAGTCAGCAAGGTCAACAAGTAAGCAAGTAGACTTTCTATCCCTTCCATGGCGCGGTAAACGAGTGGAGATTCGTTCATAGGGAAAACCCTGTGTCGCGGAGAAAAGCATCACTGATCATATGGTTCCTTTCTTTCTTTTTATGACTTTTGTCCAAATATTTTGCATTTAAATCTGATTCTAACTTTTTCAATGTTTCAAAACTCCCCATCGTCCTATTTAAGGCCTGTTTTGTCTATATCAACATATCCAAATGAATTTGCGAAGCATGGGTATGTACAATGCAATTAAGAGGAACAAATTTGCACCATCACATATATTTGGGTATTTTGATTATAATTTAGAAAATATGAATATGAACTAGTTAACAAGTCAATTAGGATATGAGAGGGAGTATATGTTCAGAATGATATAAGTATGCAATATGGCAAACTGACAAATCGGGTACGAAAATAAAAACGTGGCGCGCACGCTGCTTAAAGAATTCCAACAAAAGCAGAAGTTTAGTACAACATATAAAATGTTGACATGAACAAAGTATATGGATCGTCCGACAGAGAGGACTGAAATATGAAGGTAAAAGGAGAAAATATATATACACCTGCTATTTCCCAACAAAACTGTTGGAATATCTGTACCATCTGGGCACTGATACGAAAATTCTCAAGGGAACAACATCTGACTTTGGGATATTCAACCATTCGCAGGCAGCGTCGTGCATTGTTCTTTCATCTGGAAATAATTTGCATCTCAGCTGTTTCTTCCAAACAAATGGAAATCGGATGGCGTTGACAATAGCAAATTCTGTGTCTTCCAACCAAATGATAGGAGCTTGTTGCGTAGTCTTGAATGCAGCCCACAATAAGATCATTGGAACAAATTGCTTGTGCACATTTGTTTCAAATGACAGTGCTGGCACGTGGTAAGCAATGCGTCAGCCCTATCTTAAATAATGACCACAGTGTCATAAAAAGTGATCAGTCTTTCTGCGTAGAATATTTCTATAGCATACTTTTGTATTATTAGAGCTTATATATCCGAAATGTAATTTGCTTTACTGAGTGAAATTAAAACGGCTATTTCACTTTTTGTATTAAGGTCATACATAGTTGCATGAAATTTATGCTGTATTAATGTGAAAAATGGAAAATTGTGATCTCATTTGAATTATTAGTTTTTTTTTTATAGTCTGCAGCATTTTGGTACTTTCTCAACTATAACAGCTTGCGACCAGTATGCGTCTTTATAACATTTATTGATCATTCATCTGCATTATTGTAGCATCTGAATAGCATGTCAAGTTTCGATTTTGGTCCTCTTGCCTGGAGATCAATATTCCTTTGAACCGAGTAAATGACTCCGGCGATAACCCTTGGGATCGTCTTAGTGAGGTCCCGGGTTTAATTCCCGTTTGGTAGACCATCACGATTTTGGATTTTTTCGTGGTTTTTCCTGACCACTTAACGAATGCTGGTAAATTGCAGAAATATTTCGCATTCCCTTTTCATTTCGTTGGTTTTGATATAGTGTCGAGAGTACCAGAGTGAGGTGGACTGGCGCGGTGTGATAATGGCTTGCGCTTTGAAAGTTTTCTGTTCCGGCATTTGCAATGTAAGCGGACCTTGGGAGATTGGCACAACTGAGGAGAAGGGGTTCACAGCAATCATTGTATAAGTCATTAATAATTATAAAATTACGAACATATACCAATTGTTGGTCATTTCAAAAACATCAAAACTCATTCTTGACAATGTACAATAGAGAGATTGATTCTTTCAAGACATTTGATCAAAGTATGGCCAAAGTGCTCGGTTGTTTGAAATATTAATAAATATTTGTGGGAAAAACATGTGAAGAAGATGTCAACGGTCAAAGTGTTTCGCATAAAACGGAAATGTTTTTAAAAGAGCATAACTTTATAAATAATAGACCATTGTATATGGAAGTCACTACTATCAGAGATGTTAATTTTCTCCTTGCGTCGTTTGCCTCACGTGAGACACAATATCGCTTTAGTGGGGAAGTTGGAAACAACAGGATCTTTGTTGAATGGAACTACAATCTTGTTTGGCACATGTGGCAGAAGACAATGAGGCCCTTATGCAGGATTTTCCTCAAAAAATGCATCACGACGTTTGTCTCAGGAAACGGAATTCTCCTACTCGACATGTTAAAGAGCGACAGAGGTAGTGAAATTGAAACCATGCAGAATTACAGAGTTCGTGAGATGTACCAGTCAGATAAAGAGAAAAGAGATATTTACTGTACATCGTTCTTAGTTTTGGGGCTAGCTGACGTTCTAAATAACATGTAGTTCACAGACGAAGATATATAAGTTCACGAAATCCATGCCATAAACCACATGCTAGTCATGAGCTACCTCTGCACTCGCACAAGATTGCAGTTCAGCGTATAGTTTTGCCCAATTAAGACTATATTACATTAGACTGTATTCAAGATGGAGTTGGATTTGTTATGTTATCTAACAATGAAGCCTGAACGCTTATTGTATTATTTTCCTATCTTTAAAATTACTATATGAACGGGACACCTTGCCCATTTACGTCTTAATTTATATAGTTTATTAAAACATTATATTTTCATTGTAAAGATAAATAGTTCTTAATCAATTTAATATTATGTTGTTAATAGAGGAAGAGGCACCAAATCAAAGTTAAGAGGTTGTTCACTTTGATTTTTCCAAGTGATCTCTTTATTGAACTTATTACCAGAGAGTTTATAGCTCCTATGTAATAAAGCTATATACAGCTTCGTTCTGTTCATTAAAAAATATACACAATTGATTTCTTTATTATTCCCTTAAATTACATGTGTTTTCTGAGGCTAAAGTGACCTGTCAGGATACCATTTATTCATCTTATCTGGGGTCTACTTTGTGATGAGCTTGGTTTCCTCATCATAATCTTAGATGTGTCGATTTTTAGGAACATTTTTTCAGTAATGATGATTGGCTCTTTTCATTCATTCATCAATAATTCAGGATTCAAAGCCAAACAAGGGTTCGTTGTGTTTCTAGACACAGTGAATTAAGAAAGCTACAAACGGCTGCAGTCCCGGACCATAGCGAAGAAAGCCGATTGGTTACTACACGATATACAGTGTTATTATGAAGTAAAATATTATTTTATTTTATGCTCTATTATTCATTTGTTAAACTTAAACTGAACTTATGTAATCTAACCTAACCTAATCTAACGCATTAAAAGGTAACATTTATTGGATTAATATAAGTATAGAAAAATGTATTTTGTAGTAATTATTTTTTATATCTTCTATTATTTTTTTCCTAAATTTAAACTAAACCAACCTAACCTAAGTATGAATTAATTTTTTATGTTATATTACGTTTTGTTATTTTATTTTGTTATTATTTTATTGTGTTATTATATAGTCATACTATTTTTGTATGTTCTAGTTTTTGGTTAAACTTAAACTAAATAACCTAACCTAAGTATGAATTAATTTTCTTATGTTACATTATGTTTCATTAATTTATGATATTATGTAGTAGTATTACATTTGTACGTTTGTTATTTTTTTTTGCTAAACTTAAACTAAACCAACCTAACCTAACGTGTAAATTAACTTTTTTGTGTCCTGTTTGTTTTATTATGTCATTATGTAATAATATTATTTTATATATATATATATATGTTCTATCATTTTTGTATGTTCTGTTATTTTTGTTAAACTTAAACTAAAATAACCTAACGTGTATGAATGCTTTTTTATATTATATTATATTTTAGTAACATTTATTTATTCTGACAGAAAAAAGATTACAAATAAGAAAAAAGTCAATGAAGAATCGAACCCACGACCCTCACCTTATTAGCACGATCCTGTATCCTACTGAGTTGTATGGCTTCATCTTTGATGTGGAAATAATTGGCCCAAAGTAATTGTTAATACTAAAATCGTAACCCTCCGGCTTTCTTCGCTACGGTTCGGAACTGCAGCTGGCATTGCTTAACGCTAGTGTGGGTAATTTGCAACCTGCCACATATCAGCAGAGTACCTCGCCATAATCACTTATGGTCACTTAGATCATCAGACCAGATCAGTTCTAAGGCGGTAACTTTTTAGACAGGGTTTATGAAAATCTGCCTTGAAAATGACCCAACTGAACTGTACAGAAGGGGACATACTGCAGTTAGCGAAAGGTACAAAGTACTTGGTTATTCGTTTTTATATTGTGAAGCTGAGAAAAGCTGGCAGATATACAATATATATTTATAAATAGTTGCATATTTGCAGCTGTCATAAAACAGAAATGTGATCAGTTTAAAATCATCCACATTATATGGCTTTCATCGTATAATTACAAAACAAACTTGGGAAATATTTAAGAAAATAAACTACCGAGCGCTAGAAGAAATGAAGACATATATATTAAATAGGATAATAATTGTAAATTAATAAAGTTTAAATGTAAAATTTAATCATTGCTACTGGATACCAGTTGCAATTATAGATGCAATCATAAATTATAGTAAAAAGCCGTAGTGCTGGATTCCAGTTCCGGTTTAGTTCATTGAAGTTTTAATTTGTTAGTTATAGTTTTAGTTTTGTTTAGTGTAGATATTAAAATCTGTAGAATTTAAATTGTATTGAAAATATAAGTGGAATAAATAAATTAAATCTGGAGTATTATGTCCTGATGTAGGAACAAGATATCAGGATGCAAGTATTGCAGAATAAAAAAAAATTTAAGAAAATAATATAAATTCACGTAAAACAGCGCTATTCAAGACGTGTTGAATAAAATAGAGGGACGAATGCTATGAAATAAGATTTTCTGCCTTTGAGTAAGTTAGGCAAATGTTATCTAATCACTTGAGCAAACATTCTGAACGAGCATTTATTTTATTCAACTGTCCACCTACTTGTTGACCACTCTGTATATGATAGTAATGGTTAAACGAAAAATGCATCAGCGATTCAGTACTATATGAAAGAAATTTCTCAGAATATGGGGTGGATTTAATAAGAGTTGGATGAAAAGGCAATCACAAGAAAAAACAAGAAAGAATATCCGGGCTTGCTACCTTGGAGACCCTTTGCAAGAGGGCGGTATCATCAAATCCTTGTTTCGACGCTAGTGCTACATCGATCGCGCCTACAGCGCCAAAGTAATTGAATATTGCTGCTCTCGAGAAGCGAAGATGGAGATCGTTGGTAGCCTAGCATACGATACGAAGAGACCGTCTCTAAAAGAAACCGCACGTGATCATAAAAGAAGGCGAGCATTAAGAAAATTCTAAACCTTGTCTAAACTCAGCGGATATGAGTACATGCTTTTGTGTTGTAAAACAGTACAGCGGTTAATTTAAGTTCACTGCAAACTAAGATCGGAGTAACAAGTGCTCATATTTTCGGTACTAGAGTCTAAAAACCTTCGCTTATACAAGTTCACCCACAGTTTAATTTTAAACTCAGAGACTGTTTTCTATTTTAAATCGATTTTTATTGAGATGTAATACTAAGGACAACTTACGATAGGAATAAGAGTTGAATTACCCAGTGAATATACAGAACTAAAATGTCCATTTAACAATAAATTACACATTATTATTGGCGTTAGTGTACGCACTACGGGCTGACCACAAAAGATTTTTTTTTGACACATGTCTAAACTTAACCTTATAATCTTTCTCAAAGTAGTTTCCGTTGGATGCCATGCGCCTGTTCCAGAGTTTCCACAAGTCTTCAAATGCATGCTGGAAACCATTTATGTCAGGTCCTTCGGAATCGCCTGCGCAGTCTTTATCATTGATTTTGATGTTGGAAAATACCTTTCACGAAAACGTTTCTTTAACTTGTCGAAAAGGAAAATGTCACATTGTGCTAAATATGGACTATAGGAGAGTAAATTTACACACTTTACATTAATTTTTGTGATATTCAGCAACAAAATTTGCGATGTGGGGCCGGGCATTATCGCGGTGCACCATTCAACTTGTTGCACAGAAATGTGGCATTGTATGGTATTCAGGACCTCTCTGTTACTTCTCGGTTGCTGTGTCTGACAGTTACATGCTGGTAAACCATTCCTTGACTATCGAAAATGAGATGACCATAACTTTCCCAGGAAAATAACCATTTTTGCTTTTTAGGTGTTGGTGGTGATGGGAATTTCCACACAATGCTTTGCTGTTTGCTCTGGGGATCGAAATAATGTTGCCCAGCTTCATCAGCAGAAGAAACTCCGCATAAATCTGTAACATCATTTTGAACTGAAAGCAAATCTGCACGCAAACATCCTTTTGTTCGGGAATCAGCAGTTTTGGAACCCACCGTACATAAACAGGTTCAGTTACCAACTGTGATTGGCAGCCAGTGAAATTTTCAGAATTTATGAAAGACCTTGTCAAATTATTCGACGATCTTCTCTCATAATGACAGCAGTATTGCTGTTTTATTCTGTTAGAACACAAACCGAAGTGTTGGGTCCATTTTCCTCTAATCACGTTAAAACATCTTCGAGATGTGCTATATGGAAAAGCAAACTTTATACACTCTCTGCAATATTGCACAAACCTCAGCTGAAGATTTCAGAGTAGCATTTTGTTCGTCCATTTTGCTGTAGGTAGTACTGAATATGTCTCAAATTGGCCATCTCTTAAAGGCAGGAATCGAAAGTGGCAACGATAAAACTCGTACAAATACATTACACATTAAGCTAAAAAAAAAAAAAGACTATAACATTATTTTTTATGGCGAGAAATTATTGCTGTAAAATTTATATTCATTTTTAATCAGACAGCCTCTCGGTGCATGGACGTTTGATATCCCTGGCAATAGGAAAGTAATCTATGGAGGTATGTTACCAGTAATATTAAATAATACACAAGTCCCTTTAGGCACACGTTTCTGTTTTTAAAAACACAGAAACATAAAAAAATAATGATAACAGCTGTTGTAAAGCATTGTTTTTATTATTAAAAGTTTACAAACTTTTTGAATATTTCTAAAGCGCTGTTTATTGAATATGTGTTATTTACATAATTTTTAACTTCTATGCCAGTTTAAAAAATACTTTTATATTCCAGAAGTGTTGAGAGAATACATACACAAACCATACATATATAATCAACGACAATAACTGCTTATGTAAACAGCTTGGTTACCTTCGCTTGAATTGACTGCCAGCCGACAAACCTATTATAACAATTGTATTTTACGTAGGTTGCTAATGTTGGCATCTTGATAAAGTGTTATTACAGTAAAATTTGAACTTTTTTGCGCTTCGATTCGAGCAATAACTATTGTGATTTTAGTTGGTGTGTGCCTAGTGTACGTTATAATAGTTTGCGAACCGCTTTTTTTCTGAATTCCACTTTCAATGCATTTAGTATAATCAGTAGGAGCCCCATTGTCTGCTTGGAGCGTTTTTACAAGTAAGGTGAAATAATTTAGGGCTTTTGAAAATATTTAAATATTGTATAAAAATTAAGAAGGGTTTATTACATATGATGGCTAAAAAGCTTTCGAATCTTTCTTAGTACTGTTGAGAGCTATACAGGACGAATCCGAACTCTACCGACAAACTTTTACAAGTTGTTCAGGAATGTTTTCATATTAGGAACACGTGGTCTCCGAGTAATTTCATGACTTTCCTTTTGTAATAATTCAACCCAGCTTTATATCTACTTACCTCCAGAAGGCCAGAATCATAACGGGGAGTATTATGCTTCATTACCGGACCAATTGAAGCATGATGCTATTTCACACATTTGCGAAAACTCTTTCATAACTATAATGCGCTTTTACACCGTCTGGGACTGTTGCTGCAAAACTACATGGCCTTTGCTTCCAAGTGTCTTTACATCCGCCATATTCGCCGAATTTGACTCCCAGCGATTATTTTTTGTTCACAAACCTGAAGAAAGGGCTGCGTGGACACAGATTCACATCAAATGATGAGGTATTCAAGCTGAAAAAGTGCTCATTTTTCATGTATTAAAAAGTTGGAAAGTCGTTGTACTAAATGTATGATTTTCAAGGTGGCTATGTTGGAAAAAAAAAACCAATCTCTTAAAACTTGTGTTTTCTTTATCAGGGCAAGAAGTTTTAGAGCCCACCTTGTACACACTTTCAACCTACATTGTTTCCAACACCACAGCTTCTTTTAAAACACAAATCAACAACGATATTGCATACTCACATGCATTAATAAACAAAAACTCAGCTTGTGGAGTAAGTGTATTTTCTTTTGCTTCCAGCAAATTGCAAGATTTAACATACATTAGAGTAACTCTCCCACCGAATGATAACAAATGGAGCAAGTGATAAACGTAGAAGGAGGGGAGACAAACGACGTAATTCTAGAATTATCTGCTTTACGTGCCTGCTCTCCCACTGTCTTATTTGGAACGCATGCGCATCTCTTCGTATGCTTTTCTTCTCCTTTTCTACTTATTTCCATATTTTTATTCTCTTTAAATCATTCTTTTTGCTTCTAATGTATTTCTTGGCAAGAACTCCTAAAAGCTCGTGAAAAGTAAAAGACGATAACAGAAGATATGGAAGGAAACGCTTTGTTATTTTCTCAAACACGTTCTACCACGCTTTCGAATGATATTATTTATTATTTCTTCTTCTTCGTTGATGTGCCCACTCTCTTTTTCTACCTCTCTTTTACGACTATGAAGGGAGTAGTAGATAAATGACTTAGAAAAAAGTGTTTTTCGTTAAAAATTATTTCGTTGGAAGAACACGCTTTGCCAATTCGGCAGATCCGGAATATATGTCATTCCTTTGGCGTCCTTTGCCAAAAGATCGGGACACAAAATGCACAGGACAGCTACGTCCCATGAAAAAGAAACAAAAGCGGACATGACCAAACCTGTGAAACACTCGGCCTTGCTACAATATAGCAAAACGTTCACCTTAGAGTTTACAGAACTAATTTAGACGTACAATGCAGTGAATTTCAGATTTACTTTCAAAATTTACTTATGATTTGTTTGGGTTTGAAGTTTTGTCCGAAAACTTTAACATTTATATTATAGACTCCACGAGTTCAAACTCATTTGGTGTCGATGTATATTTCAGGACGTAAAAATCTCGAACGCAAGTCTTACGGGAGTGACTTAAAGTCGCGGGTCTCGTGTTGGTAGATTTACGGCATGATAAAGTATTTCATACCGGAAAAACAAAGTTCCTAGACCAAATTATTAGCTTTTGTCCAAGTAATATCTTAGTTTCCTATGAGATAACGATGGAAGTGGTGTTTCCACCTGTTACTCTTTCCTCTGTAGGGAAATGAGCATAACTAATACCCTTGTTAATCGAAACCTCTCACATAGAATGGAACGACGGGCTAAATTACAAATAATATTATTTAACATCACCAGTTAGTGAAAAATCACCAAAAATATTATACACTTCAATGAAATTCTCTGTACTTTACCACATGACACACAAACGTATATATATATATATATATATATATATATATATATATATATATATATATATACTTGAAACTGCATATATATAACATAAAAGAAAAAGAAAAATAAAGTAACACTATTAACAATGTAACAAATTAACAGTAATAATAAAAGTGGATAAAGATAAAACACTTAGATAAAGTCACACTTGAAATTGCTATATTTCGAACTACTGCGAGTTCTTCAATGGCAAGAAGCTAGACAAGTGAAAGTGATAAAAGTAAATATTGAGTATCGAAGGTAACGTTATGCATGGAAACAAATGAAACTAGAAATGAGAGTGTGGGAGGAAACAAATTAATACGCCCGCTTGCCCAACATGCCTTATCTCACTGTAAGGATTTTGATGATGCTTTTAATCTTACACTTATTGATGCGCTACCTACACAATGCTCTGAAAGTTTACTCAGAGATAGAGAAATGGCAGCTATATTTTTACATAAAGCGCGTATACCACCTGGTTTAAATCTTACGTATTAATCCCCCCCCCCACTCTCATTTCAAGTTTCATTTGTTTCCATGCATAATGTTACCTTCGATACTCAATATTTACTTTTATCACCGTCACTTGTCCAGCTTCTTGCCACAGAAGAACTCCAGTAGTTCGAAATATAGCAATTTCAAGTGTGACTTTATCTAAGTGTTTTATCTTTATCTACTTTTATTATTACTGTTAATTTGTTAATTGTTAATAGTGTTACTTTATTTTTATTTTTCATTTATATTATATATACACACAGTTTGTGCAAAAAGTATCGCTAGTTTTGTGTTTATTCAAAAAGTATTTATTTATTCATGAATATCTATTTTGTCCCCTTCAAAGTAATCCCCACAAGATATTACACACTTGTACCAACGTTTTTTCCAAATTTCGAAGCACTTTAAAAAATCGTTTTTGTGTTCTTGTTCAGCTCCTCCTTCGATGCCGTCTTTATCCCCTCAATCGTGGAGTAGCGTCGTCCTTTCATGGGCCTCTTCAGTTTTGGGAACAAAAAAAAAAAAAAAAATCACAGGGGGCCAGGTCTGGGGAGTACGGTGGCTGCGGCTACATAAGTGTGTTGCTTTTGCCCAAAAATTCGCGCACAAGCAACGATGTGTGAGCAGAGGCGTTATCATGGTGCAAAAGACAATTTTTGTTCTTCCATAAATCCGGGCGTTTCTGGCGGATTGCTTCGCGCAAATTGCGCATAACTTGCAGGTAATATTCCTTATTGACCGTTCTACCCTGTGGCAAGAACTCATGATGCACCACGCTCCTGCAATTGAAGAAAACTGTAAGCAAAACCTTCACATTCGACCTTGGCGTGCTTTTTTCGGTCTTGGCTCGTGTGGCAGCATCCATTGGGATGATTAAGCTTTAGTTTCCACGTTATAACCATAAACCCATGATTCGTCACCAGTTATGACCTTCTGGAGCAAATTTGGGTCGTCGCGGACAGAGTTCAACAGCTCTTTAGCAACGTTAATGCGATGGTGTTTTTGGTCGAAATTGAGCAACTTTAGTACGAATTTTGCGGCAACCCGTCTCATGCCCAAATCATTGGTAAAAATGGAATGGCACGAGCCAATCGATATGTTTAGGTCCTCAGCAACTTCTCTAACGGTGTTTCGACGATTGGCCAATACTATTTTCTTCACTTCTTCAATGTTTTCGTCTGTTGTTGACGAGCTCGGGCGTCGGGACGCTCTTCGTCGTTCACATCTTCTCGACCCTCTGAGAACAATTTGTACACCGATAAACGTTGTTTTGGTTCAAGGTAGCTTCACCATATGCCACAGTCAACATTCGGAATGCATTCACGCACTTAATTTTGTTTTTCACACAAAAGTTGATACAGATACTTTGTTCCATTTTTTGGAACAGGCAAAAATCGAAGACGAGCCAAAATACGTCCAAGCTAAATAGCTGTCAACAATTAACTGAACATTCAAAATGGCCGAGCTTGTCAACATAAGTGAGGGACATGAGTACCAACATAACGCCATAAAACAATCGAAAAATCGAATATGCGTAGGCCGCGGAAATTCAAAATTCGCGATACTTTTTGAAGAGACATCGTATATATGCAGTTTCAAATGTATTTTTGGCTTTTAACTAAAATTTTAAGCCAAAAATAGTTTAATCTGCGTCCGGAGCTGAAAGCAGTGCAAGCGGGGCCAAGGTCATGTCAGCCTCTGTCATATTTCATGCACTGATGACCACGGATGTTATGGACATCACAATTTGCAGTCCTTATGCCTCACCTTCGATTTATTATAACCGAATTTTCGGTTAAAATATTATTTAAGTTTTTGTGATATTATGTACTATTATAGCTTATTAGTGCACCATTGTTATTAATTATAGTTAATAGGGAAATAAATTGTACTGTAAAGTATTGCTTTTACAATTGTATACATTTGACTAGAACGAAGAATAAATAAAATGTATATAAGAACGACTCTCATACAGTACATAAACTTAGAGAAAAACTTAGAGCAGAAATGGGAAAAATTTCGTTGCAAAGTTGTTGTGAGTTTCATTACAAAACATCATAAATGTATGGCTACAAATAGACACACTTTGAACAACTTCTATAACACAGTTTAGCATTCATGATGCAATAAAACTGCTCTTGGGTGCATGCAATCATTGATCAAAAATTATGTGAGTAGAAGTATGAGGAAAACTTGTCTATCGAAGGAGCCAGAGACTTCGGGTCCGTGCAGCTTACGTTCAGCTGCGGACGCAGACCAAAAATAGCTTTATGTAATTAGCAATGGCTGCAATTATCATAATAGTATGCTAAATATTAAAAAAAATTACCTCCATTCATTTAAACAATTATTGACTTGTGTATATAAATATATACTATTTTAGCGCAGCACCCTTTATGAATTATCAGCAACATTAGGGTGCACATTTTCAAAATGCCATGCAGAGCATATTTTCATTTAATTTTTCATTTGCTCAACATAACTGTTATTTTATGTATATTTACAACATTTAATTACTCTTTCTTGACATTCTAAATTACATAATCGTGATCTGAAACCAAATTTATAAACTAAGCAATGCACTAAGTCTCAATTTATGTCCCAAATGTACTAACAATGTTAGCATTCAGAAACAACATTCTACAGCGAGGTTATTTGAGTTAAGGGCTGCGCAACCAGCGCTTCTACAATTAGTAGTATTTTTATTTTATTATTTATAATTTTACTGAACGCATAAAACGGTATTATATGTAAAAGTGATGATAATAAATACCCTGTGTTATAAGAGATGTTGAAAATGATACCCCTTAGCGGCAATACATTGCCAGCCTCTGCATAAAATTGCTATATTTCAATTTGCTTTTCTTTCGCAAAAACGTGTTCGAAACGTGTTTCTCGTCGTTGAGAGATCCTATTTCTCCTACCTTTTTAACAATTACTTAACAGTTTCTCTACCTGGAATAGATTTCCAGGATATTTTTTTGTGAATCGCCCTACAACTACTTTGCAATAATCTATTTTCACATACGTCTGTCGTATTTAGTTTATGTTCTTCAAGCCTTAATTTATATAGTGACATAATCAACGATAAACTATGAAAATTTGCGCACAATGAAAGCATCGAGTAACACACGAACGCACCATCACTCGCTGACAAAGCCTCCCTGTAACCACAAGCTGCTTCTTGCATATGCATTATGAGGCCTTGAAGACGTCTTCTAATGGTATGCAGTCACCACTGCCGACATGTAACTCAATCTCATTTTGCTATAAACGTGGTGAGTACAAAAAAATGGTCCAAATTAACTTTTATTTTTATTTAAATACATGCAAAATACACAGACAGATACTTTCACATGACGGACAGAAACTATCTGTACAAGCATATGTCCGGAAAAGCATATTTTCTAAAGTAGATGAAAGGCATCATTCATGCACATGCATGATGGAGCGCCCGTCCACTTCCGCATTATTGTTCGCCAGCATCTCAATAACATCTTCCCCAGAAGATGGATAGGACGAGGAGCCCCGTTTCATGACACACTTGATCACTGACTTAATCCCCCTTGAATTTTACTTGTGGGGGATCTGAAAAGTGTTGTGTACGCTAAGCCAGTTCCTGATGTGCAGACCCTTGAGCAGCGTGTCCGTGTAGCCTGTGACGCTTTTCGGGTACAGGCTGGAACATTTGAAAAAGTGAGGCAATCCATGGGCGCTTGCATTGCACCCCATGGGGACCACTTTGAACATCTTTTGTTCTGAGTGTTAAGATAGAATTATGCCGTTCATCAGTGCAATCTAAATAGGAAAATATGTTTTTCCGAACATATGTTCATATGATATTTTCTGTTTCTTTTCCTGTCAGCAGTCACCTCCTGAAGTTTGTACAGATAGTTTTTATCCTTGTATATTATGTATTTTTATTTTGTTTTTTTTTATTTGAAGAATTTCCTGGTTATAGATATAATGGAACTTTTTAGCTGAAACAGTGTTGTTTTGATTTATTAGTATTGGAAGGCTTTTGTCACGCGTTTTTATTACAGTGTGTTTGGAGCTAGTTATTTGAACAAAGATCCTGTAACGTTTTTAAGCCCCTTTAATACAATATGCTGCTTTTGGGGGTTTGGTAAAGTTTTGGCAGCATTGAACTTGGTTCGGTACCTATTAAAATAGTAAAATAGTTTCTTTCCCTTGTCAGTTATATAGGCTTTTTTCAGTTGTGTTTAACGCCCGTTTTTACTCCGGAGGCACCACAGGCGGTGGACATACATGAGATGAAATGACAAATTGGGGAAGGATTTTTTTTTAAGGAAGGAAATGTGCCTAAGTTTAGGGTACCTCCCCGGCATTTGCCAGTGTTATATAGGTGCCATACAAAAGTGTGAAATGGGTACAAAACTACAGCTGCACAAATTTTGTGTTCGTATGTGTGTACGCGCGTGCGCTTTAAACCATTTATACAAATGTGCAATTAAGTAATTTTGATAACGTCATTATAAAATTACTGGTTTATATGTGGCATATGTAAATACTTGCATTTCGGTAATTTTATTTTGGTAGTTTTTACTTGTGTTTTTACACAACTATTGCACCTAATCGTTAAAGAATTTATCAGTTGAGGCAATATAACGCCATTATAAAATTACTGATTTTACTTGTTCATTTCTATATCATTCTGATGTTTCTGAATAAAGCATGCATAAATGTTTATGTAAATACATGGTCTGTCTCTCTAAATTCATATCAGGTTTGATCATAGTCGATATTATTGAGTAGAAATTTCAAAACAAGTATTCTATTATGTGGCATATGTGAATATTTGCATTTTGAATTATGCTTTTATAAAACTATTGCACCTAATGGTTAAAGAATTTATTGTCAGTTGAGGCATTAATTTAGCAGACCCGCTGAGAAATTCTGCATATCGCATGCAAGCTCACTTAGAATATAAAAATCAGTGCTTTATATGTGTGTGTGTGTGTGTGTGCGTGTGTGTGTGTATTAAAATATTTACTTTTATATTTAAGAAAATTTTATTTTAAAGCAAAATATTTATTAATCATTATACATTTTTATAATATACATATATGTTGTTTCGTATTGCCGAAATTTCATATAATACTTTGAACACCCAAAAATTTACAAAAAAATAAAAAGTTCGCACGGACAGACTGTTACCCCCTGACGATCGTCATCTGTTTGCACCATCACGCAGGGAGAAGGAAATTTTTCATGAATAATGCAACAAGAAACAAAGTTTTCCATGACTTTATAAGTAATATTTTATTTTGCTATTTACATTGGAAATAGGCTGTTATTCTGAAAACTAAAGCATGTAGCGCTAACATGCAACAGGAATTGTTTGTAAGAAAACTCTAATAGAAAAAAGTGGTATGGTATGTAACAATAGTACATTAAATTACAGTAGTAACATTTTAGCTAAGTTGGTAACAAGTGTAAATATTTAAAACTAATTAGAACTTTAGGGATTTTTTTTTCGTTGTGTTATTATGTTAGTCTTCAGGTTTGGCAAAAGAATAATATATACAGGCTGATCCCACAATTATATCCCTACTTTTATTTCGATGTATTTCTGTTAACAATGATATTAGATAAAAAATGTACTGTGTATTCTGATCTATGCCCTTTTTTTCAAGTTAATTGCTGTTATAGGTTTAACCATAAATAGCCAAAACGGCGGCAACATTATCAGTTTTCGACCGTGTTCGGATTGCATCCACGTTCCATGTGGGTGGGTTCATCTTTCGCCACAGTTGCTTCTACTGGGCTCTCAGTGCAGAAAATTCAAATGGTACAATTGTATTCTTCACCCTCAATCACTAACGTGTGGCAATACTCTGGTTGGTGTGTACATTCTTTGTGATACGGTAAATTCGACAAGGTACAACACATGCCGGAATGTTTTGTTTATACTATTGTTGTAACTTGGAACTATGTGGAGGAGTGCACTTCAAGCATGACGGAGAACCACCCCATTTCACGCTGTCACGGACCTTACTTGACAGTGCGTCCTGACCGGGTTATGAAATATTCAATACCCGCCTAAAAGTCCAGACTTCCTCATTGGATTATTTAGTACTCTGGGAGTATTTTAAATGTTAAGTATATCCCATAAAACAATGCGATTTGAATCATAGGAAATTATGCTTAGGGAGGTGTGTAAGGAAACATGTTGCAATTAGCTATCAGGAACCAATAGCAAAAATGCGATCCAATTGCTAGTGCTTACGTTTAAATGTGAAATTGCAGTAGCATTCTACAAGTGAAAAGAACCTTCTAACGTCTTTGGCGACAAATAAGTGTTGCAATAAAAATAGGGATATAATTATGGATTACTCTGTATATATATTTTTTATTGATTTATTTATGGACGCTCTTTAAAATGTCAGGTCATCAGCGTCCCATTCAACTCAGAGCGTGAAACGGCCGACAAATTTTGCTCAGAGGCCTCTCTTTCAGGCTTGAGGTTCTTTTTCGTGCCGTAAATGCACGGCTTTACTTCCCTTCCGAAGGAAGCCATACTTAGGATTTTTACGCCTCGAAAAAATCCATCGGTCTTGGCCGGGTTCGAGCCGGCGATCTTGGGTGTAGGAGGCAAGTATGGTAACCACTACACCATTAGGACCGACTACTCTGTATATAAAGCACAAGGTAACTTTCTTAATGCAGAAAAGAGTTAATTCAATGTTTTTTTTTTCCCTATGGAAACAAGCTAAAGGCCAGTTGTTGATTTATTTAGAAATTATTGTATAGACATAAGAAATGAGCAGAAAAAGTATTCAATTTGGAAAGGGCAGGTATTATTGAGGGGTGATTGAAACTTTTCTAGAGGGCGCAGCAAGTTTCGAAATATATGTTGCACAATTTGCGGACGGATACCATGAAGTTAAATAACGCATTATCCTGCACTAATAAGGTAATTATCAGGTGCCGGAATAACGCCATCTTAACACTATTCCTATCGATCTTGCAAAAAGGTATACGGAAACAAGAAAATTGTAACAAAACTACTTTAATATTTTCTTCAGACACTAGAACGCTGATGACCTGAGACGTTAAAGAGCGTCCATAAATAAACCAAATCAGACACTAGATATAAGATGGAACAGTGCACACTAGTATTGAACCAATTAAACAACATTCAACTGAATTTGACTTTGTGTAAAAATGATAACTATTTACTTAATGTTAAGTTGTTTTTGATCTGAATATGAAACATGAGATGCAATAGGCAAATATGTTTTTAATTTAATTGTCTTTTTTTAAAAATAAAAAATTTTCAGCATTTCTGCATATAAAATAAATATGCTCAAGAATTGAAAAATGTTATTAAATAAATAAGAACTACTACATACAAACGTAAAAGTCTTATTTCTAGCATTTTCAAATTTTACACTCATCAACAAACTTATTTTTGTATAAGAAACTTCAATATTAAGGAAAAGATATACTTTTATATAATTATTCTTAGTGAAATCCACAAAATAAAATAAGAGCCTTTCAGTAGCTACACAGAAGAGTAAAGTTCAATAATAAATGATGCTATACTTCCAACTCATTTCATCTCTAGATGACATGTGAATACAGATTTCTGAAGAGGATTATCACTATCTGGTATAGTTTTCAAAATT
The DNA here is from genome assembly GCA_030762175.1 of Metallyticus violacea. Taxonomy (NCBI): domain Eukaryota; kingdom Metazoa; phylum Arthropoda; class Insecta; order Mantodea; family Metallyticidae; genus Metallyticus; species Metallyticus violacea. The sequence continues at coordinate 38,262,030 of CM060834.1, read as the reverse complement.
ATTTTATCATTCCTAAAATGATCATTTTAATTACTTGGAATTAAAGGTATAAATGACGTTATTGGGCTTATTCTGCTAAATTCTTTTTGAAAGGATTGAACATTAAATAAATTAAAGCCGAGTTATATCATGATGCAACCTTTGAAGGGCTTGGTAAAACAGTAAATTAACTATTATTGAAAAATGTCCCTGTTATTTTTCAACATTTTCTTTAGAGGTTTAGTCAAAGTGTGGTAAACAATCATAAGTGTCGTGTCACCCTCAACTAAACATCATACCCCAAGACAAAATTTTCAGTTTATAAGAAAGAAGAAGGCGCTAGGGGCTAAGTCTGAAAAACAGGGAGAGTAAGAAATAAATTTAAAACACAATTAGTGTATTTTCGCCATTTAGGTGTCGAAGTGTGGGGCGGCGCTGCTCCTATTATTATTTTATCCATTTCTATCAGCTTGTTCCACATCGAATACCATAAACATTGACCATTACCTTCACAGATAGTTATGCCTTCTTCGGTACACTTTCACCGTTTATTTATAACTTATAAACACTTGTTAAACAATGGATCCAAAATTCACCCGAAGTCACGATTCGACGATGAAGATAGAGAGGGATTGCAATTATTAACATCCCTAGAAGGTATTTAAATTGCCCTTTGGGGTGCTTTTTTAGCTCACAATTAACAATAGCGTTGAATGCGCACATCGATTTTTCATATATAATGCTTGCTCTAGTCTAATTACTGGCCAGGTATTATGATAGGTAGCTGGCGTGCTATGTGGCACACATATTTAGACATAAGGGCCTATATAAACATCTTGAGCAGGTTGCATTGAAATTAAGTAATCTAGCACGGGAAGAGATGATATCACAAGAGCAGATAATAAGAATTAACTAAAAAGTAAGAAGATCAGAACGCCTACGTATAAAAAGACAATCCCAAAACAAATAACTTATCAAGAATAGAAAATATACAAGACAACTTTAATTACATCAACAGGAAGAAAATGTTAGAGGATAAGATGAAGACAAGGAAGTAGGGTTTGATGAAGGAGAGGAAGATACCTAATTTATAATAGATGGGAATAATTTTGAATTATAACCTGAAGCAGAGAATGGGGAGGAAGATGAGGACTTTTAAGTATAAGAGTTATGGGACCGGGAAGAAGATGGAACAAGGAAAATTACAGAAGATTAAAGGGGGTAGAAAATTCACGAGAATGTGCGGCGGAGGAGTTCAAGTGTGGAGAAGTGGTGTCCGGAGAGGAGGAGCAGAGTGCGAGAAATGGTGTAACCAGGAGTCCAGGAGGATGAAGAGAGATGGAGGAAGGGACGGTTGGAAAGAAAAGGTGGAGATATGATGGAAGCGAGGTGATAGTAGTTAATGGGTTAAAGTATTAGGATACATAAATGAAATGAGCAGGATAGAATAATATTGAAAAATTAACTTAAGTGAAGTTGTTAAAGAGAATGCGATTAGTATGCTTGAGAGTTAATAGATTTGAAAGAATAGTAAGTGTAATGTTTAAATATTGAGTATGAATTTAAGTGAAGTTCCTGTATAAGTAATGGATACCAATACATACTGCTAGTAACCAGTAGCCAGAGGTATAGTAATGTAATAAATTAGGATAGAATAGCTGGCTACCAGCTATAATTCTTACTGGCTCCCAGTAATTTTATTAATTTTGCATATTTTGGAATATAGCATTTGGAAGCAGTTTAGTAAATTTATGTTTTGGTTTAATTTAACAAATTTTGAGTTATTTTTACTATTTTATTATATTATTTTAGTTTAGTTATTAGGGAAAATATGTAAAATAATGAAGTAAAAAAATATTGTATTGTATAGTTTATAATAATAAATTGAAACTTTGATATACACAATCTGGTTTCAGAAATAAAGTACCAGGGTGGCGTATACAAATTATATTTATTTATTTGATCCAATGCGCGCTGCGCAAAGCTATGGACGCAAGCCAAAAATAATTCTTGCTATATTATAAGGAGGAACGTGAAATAACTTGCACAAATAGGTAATTAGAGCAAGTACCAAAGAAAAAGACTAAGTATTTCACCTTTACTCTAAAATTTATAAAATTGGACACTCCATCTTTCTGCGTGTAGTGTATGCGAAGAAGAATCTGGTTTACTGTTACCGAAGATTTCCTACAGAGAGCGGATCAATGCTCAGTAACAAATAACCCCCCAGTTTATATTCCTATTTTTAGTCCAGAGTGGCAGACGCTGTTTATATCTCGGGGAGTTTGCAAAGCATTTTGAATTATTTGCAGGTCAGAGGGCACTGATAGGCAGAAGGTTCCGCTTGCGGGGCTAATGCAGGCCATGTTGGTAATCAATCAACCAGACCGCAGTGATGGGATGGGCAGTGAAAGTTCTTCATCGTTCAAAGCGTACTTTTGTCTCGCTACTCACGGATTCCATAAATATTCGCATATATGCGCGTGAAAAATCCTTCAATCCTTCATGCCGACGTACCCGCGGCTCGTGCGAACAGCGGAAAGAAATTAATGCACCAATGTCAGTCAGTGATTAACGGCAGAGTTCGTTTTATGTTTGTTGCCGACCAGCAGGGTTGGCAACACTGTTACTTAGTTTCTGTTGCTTGGGAAACAATCAGCCTTAGTACTGAGAGAAAAAAAAAATCAAATATTGGAGAGAACGAATTAACAGAAGGCAAACAGTTTGATGGCATGCAAATACTTTCTTCCTGAACACCGCAGTGGATAGGCAATGCTATGAACAAACGGAGATGTTTCAACATTTCTCATAAAATGCCAGCTATATACAGGACTTTTCAAATATATGCTATAAAGCAACACATTTACATGATACTTTTAGTAAAGTTATGACATCATATTAGGGTGTCTATAATGAAGTAAATAGCTTCCTAACCCTATAGAATATGACACATAGGGTGCCAAAATAATGTATACACACTTCAAGCAAAGAAAAAACTGTGTTAACATAACAAAACTGAATTCACATAAACAGAAAATGATGAGCACTTGGACTTTTACAGTTACAACAGTTGCTCAAAATGCCCACCATAGGCGTCGATACACTTCTGAGTACGTTGAACTACTGATTGAGCAACGTTTGCGAAAGTGTCCTTAGCGATTGCTGCACATGCCGTTTCAATTTCTTCCCGAAGTGTTGCCAGTGTAGCCGATTTTCTACGGTATGCAACATCCTTAAGAGTTCCCCATAGGTAGAACGTGGTACGCACGTTTATCTCAGTGGTTATGTGGTGGTGCACCATCCTATTGCATACGGTACCACGAGTGTTAAATATAGATATCTTCTGTGAAAGTGTGTATACATTTTGAACCCTCAGTATATATTATTTTTCTGTTGCAGGAAAATTACCGGTAACTGTCAAAGCTTGGCAACGGTGTGCTAGTTTGGGGCTTCGGCGAATGACGGCGCTAGTGAGGGTGAAAAAGGTCTCCACAAGATAAAGCTATGATCATCTCATGGCTTTTTTTTTTCTATGGGGCTTAAGGATATTGTCTACAAGATTAAAGGTGACGCCAGTTGCTGATCTCCGAGAACGCATTTATCCCGAATTCGTTCTGTGGAAATAGACTATTTATCTTAAAAGCTACCGGTGATGCGCATATGTCACCTACTAATATTATGACTGTGTTGTGTCAAACTTTCACTTGTGGTATGTATTTCAGCAATAAAATGTTCGTGGTTTACATCGTGATTTACATTCAATAAGGAAAGAAAACTGTCTGTATACATCATGTATAGACACCCTGTATAGTTTAAATGTGAACATGTTTCTTGGCTTATAACATCTGAAAGAGAATTTATTTCAATACCGTCCATGAAACACTCACTCATTTTATTGCTCTAATTCATAGGTCGCACATTTTTTTACTCTAGTTTCTGAAAATTTTGATATTGAAATTATTTTTCGTTGTGGTAAAAAAAATCCTGTTACATAGGAACACGAAGAAAAATTCTCCCTTCTAGATAATTAATGTCATAATGTACAAATATAACTCAAGCAAAAACATAATAAAATATTTCTTTTTTCTTTAAAAAGACACTTTTCCAAAACGGAACATTCATTACATCTGAGTAGTTAATTTAATTTTAAATAAAATTATAAATTACTTTTGAAAAATCTGTAGATGTTAACTTTATCCCATCTTATGTATGGAAAGAAAAGGTTTAGGAAAGCATGACAATGTGCGGCACCATGCACTCAGGTGGCACAAGAGTATACTTCTTTGCAGTCCTAAGACAAAACGTTAAAATCATAATGGCACCTTAAACCTTACAGCGTAGTAAAATTATTATTACGCTATTTTTGAAAAGTAAAAGAAATGAAATTGGAAATAGATAATTAAATGACCAAATAAAATAACTGTGACATATAAACCATGAAACCATGTCAACAAATGATGGAAACACAGGTTGAAGATAGTACGACCTTAGACACGATTCCTTAAGGTTTTTCTCTGAAGTTTTTACATAAAATTGAGTATTTTAATTAAACCGAGAGTTTTAATTTCAAGGTATGGCATTTGGTTTGTTCTAAAACCGATTCATTCATTGATCAGGCAAATTCCACCAAACAAAACTTTCTCATTCCGGGATCATTGCCGAATAACAGCGATTGAGGAAAAATTAATCTCAGCAATTCTAGATTCATTATACATAATTTCTGATACATGCTTTATTGACTTACGTACGTTCCGAAACGTTTAATATTAATTGTCTTCTCAAAATAGAATGGCGAATATGCGTTTTCTTGTGTTCGTGCACTTTAATACAGAACACCTTTTCCATATTTTATATGTTGTCTGATATCCTGAACTGGTAAATCTATCGCAGCATTTCCATCGCTTTTAACACTCTGGATTTGCCAGCAGGCATTTGTTATCCAACAGAACAATGTCTTCAAGCACTTTGTGATCTTGCAGAAAGAAGGCACAGGACCATGTCTTAGAACATCGAATTTCAGCTGTATAAACATTAATTTTGAATTCGGTTCAATAGAATAGCTAAGTTCAGAGATCAAAATTGATGCAGAATGCTAATTGGAAGCAAACAAACGGAAGTTCAAAATTAAACGCGTGGCAGCAGTACTCTGTTATGGTTCTCATTGTTACGTGATAATAGGTGATTGCAATCGTGCAATGAAAATTATGAAAATGCCTGAAGGAAAGAAGGCTAGGCCATTTAATTAACTCCAAAATGTAAAGACCCAGGAGGAAATGATCCTAAGACGCAAAAACCTTTTAGAAAACAAAAAGGCCGATGCTGCTGCATCTGTCAAGACAGAAAATACATGGAAGGACGTTGAAATTGATTTTAATGCTCAAAATCCACAACCTGGAAAGGCATAAAGATTTGAAGGTTGGGTTAACAGGGTGCATACTTTTGCATTCTATTTTTTTCAGTGCTGTACTTTTTTGTACTGTTCATATAAATTATATCATCACATTATATCACTTCAATCTGTGGATCCCATAACGAGTTTAGCCAACTCTAAAATTGTGGTGTTGGTGCTATAATTTATTTAAAACTTTTTTTAAATAAAATAATACATTCGGAAATATAGTCAAAAATGGTATACAAAACTTGCTTCAAAATTCTTGGTTTGACCTTTTTCTATTACTTTTAATTCGTGCAGAATAACTTTTAAACCTGTTGCATACCATTACAAACGCTATGAGAGAACGCAAGCAGTAGACAGTAGATAATGTTGAGTACAATTAAAATATCTCGACACCAAATTGGGGTAGAAAGAATAAACTATAAAATTTTGAGAAGATTAAGGATACAGCTTTTTAATTTAATTGACAAATCTCAATTATATCCATACAAGCTTCACATTTTTAGAGACAAAGTCAATATCAATAGGGACAAGGACTAGCAGAGAGGAAACAAAATTCTACCGCTTTAATTAACTCTAAAATCCCTTGAGCAATTATTCATCTCTAATGACAATTATGACAAAACAGCTGAAAGACAACTTTCCGTAACAAACACCCCATATGCTTCAAGCATCAGGTAATAATGATCATTTGTTTCATGTTTCAAAAGTTAACTTCTTATACAACAATTTTTAACATCTATCTGGTAATAAAACGACTTGTTCGTCATATCAAGTGAATTAACTGATGATGATATTTTTTTTTCTTGGACGCAAAGTGGAATAAAAAAAAACGCATGGGCCTTACAGGTTGCGTGTTAGCCACTGATTATGAGCGATAAAATGTTTTAATTGCAGTAGATCGTAGAAGAAAAAAATTCAAACGCGAAATAGATATTCCAGTATCATTACAAGTAGGCTTTGCAAAGCCTTACTGATTCTGACTGCGCAATAACTAATACATCCGCCCCTGCAAAGCTTGCTGTTAGAGGAAATGGGTGAAAATATTATGAGAATATCTACTAAGAAGGAGTTAACGGTTTTAGAATGATGCGCATTTACATATACTAACACTAGATAACAATTAACAATTATTTCCCTTATTAAGTATTATATTTTTCGTTCCATAGAGTTAAAATTCTATTCTTAAAGAAACTCTAGAATACATATGTTTCTACAAACTAAACAAGCTCATCATTGAAAATCGCTTCTGCTACTATGCATAGTTATAGTACACAAGCTTTTGTTTTTACTGACTCTTTAAATTTTAAATAGGAAGGCTGAGTAATCATTGAAGGTGGCGGCAACATTAAAAATACACGAACTTTCATTGTGGTGAAAAAAGTTTTGATACTTGGCATTAAGTTACTGTACTTACTGCAAAGCGTTAAGTGGATATTATAACACTAAATCGCATTTAATTTCTAAAATTCACTTTTGAACTTAACTATATTTTTATTACTTTTTATCGAGGCTGGACGTTATCAAACGATAATTTAAATCAGAACAGATATTATATACTACTATTCAATGGATTAGTTTACAGTAAGAATGAGAAATGGGAATACCAGAGCAATGAAATAGAGAATGCTAAATCTTATGGTTATCTACGTGCAG